>OZ020191.1:60027820-60627820 GCA_963971165.1 Philopedon plagiatum
TTTATAGAATTTGTCTTCATACAGAAAATAGGTTGAATTTAATGTTAATTCAACGGCCTGAAGAAATTCATTCAATGGAATATCAGTGAATTTCTTAATTTCATCCCACTTTTTTATGATTATTTCTTTCGCTAACGCAGTAGGTATGTTTGTGTATAAAGATATGACGTCTAATGATACTAGGGTATAGTCATTTGGTAAAATTATATTTTTTATTTTATCTTTAAAATCTACAGAATCTTTTATGTAGTAATTATTTTGATTTATAATATTTTGCAGGATGTTTTTTAGGAATTTTGAGAGTTTTTCAAAAGGTGACTGGATACATACCTTTCAAAAGGTGCCTGGATACAAACTCAAAACATACTAGACCATTTCAATAGTTATCATAACAAACTCCAATTCACAATAGAACTAGAAAAGCAAAACAAAATCAACTTTTTAGATTTAACCTTACATCATAAAAACAACTATATAAAAACAGAATGGTATACAAAAGAAACATGGTCTTCCAGATATGTAAACTTTAACTCTCAGCACCCGATCTCCCAGAAAAAATCAGTAATCATTGGTCTTGCAGATCGAGCAATTAAACTGTCCAGCACCGAATATCGAGAAAATGCCATAAAAAGAGCAAAACAAGCACTTAAATTAAACAGTTACCCTGAAAAATTAATTAACAACATTTTTAAAAAAAGAATACATATTTTTTACTACAAAAACCAACAAAACAACAACCCAAAAAACAAAAACTTTCTTTCCCTACCATATATCTCAGGCTTATCAGAACAATTAAAAAAATCTTTTAGTAAACATAATATTACAATCGCCCACAAAGGATATAACCTTCTAAAGAAAAGAAATTTTAGCACCCTTAAATCTAAAATTCCAAAACACAAAAAAAGTCATGTAGTCTATGAAATACCTTGTAAAGACTGTGGCAGTGTCTATATAGGTCAAACTAGTCAATATTTAAAGAATAGACTTAACAGCCATAAATATGATAAAAAAAACAAAACGGCCCTAACCAACCATAGTGTAGAAAAACAACACACTTTCGATTTCGAAAACGTAAAAATCTTACGGACAGAAACCCACACAAAAAAAAGAGAATTTTATGAAATGATTGAAATTCAAAAAAACTCAAAAAACATAAATTCAAAAACCGATACAAAAAATCTAAGCAAAATTTATCATAACATAATTAAGTAACACTAATTAACCCATAAACATATTCTTCCTTCCCCCTACTATCACAAAAGCAAAAAAACAACACCAAGAAGAAATGCTAAAAAAGGAAGTAGCAAAAAACAGGAAGGAAAAACAGAAATTCCGCTTGCCATTCTTAATAATAGATAGTATCATCCCGTCAGTATTCACTTGTACATATATATTCCGATGCTTACTGCATTGTTTTTAAAGATCGTGTTTGTGCCCCCCTAAAAATTGTTGTTTTAATTAAGATATGAAATGCATTATATCTACCAGTTTTATATGTTGTTAAAGAAACCTGCCAAGGATTTTCCTTCAAGGTATGTCTGTTTTTTTCATGTATTTCTCGTGTTTTATTTATATAGTGACAAATGAGGTTAAGAAGGAGAAAAATATTTTTTTGACATAAGCTATCTCTTTTAGCAGTAAATAATTCTGAAGAAGGTCGAAAGTTGGAAAAAAAAGACCGAAACGTTAATTGACGACAAATAAAGAATATGTAAAAACCAACACATAATTTTTAATTTTTATCCAGGACTATAAAACCCAAGAATAAATATAAAAAAAACAAAATACATTAGAAAAGCCCAAGAAAAACAAACCAACCTTAACATATATATACAGGGTGTTATGGAAATCATTTAATATATTGGAATGGGTGACTCCTGGGATGGTCTACAGACATATCTAATACTTTTTTTTTCTTAAATCGAACATTTTAAAAATTTTCAAAAATACCCTAAAACCAGTCTATATTCGCCGCATCTGGCTGATCGTACACAAAGCGCTTGACGGAAATTTGCGCGCGAAAAACTTTAAACAAATGAATTTGTTGAAACGTTGTCAGACGTATAAATCTTTAAGGAGAATTTATTTTCTGTTTTTAAGCGTAATTTAAGACATTTAAGAATTTTTTTAACCTCTTCCTACGAAGAAACTAAAAAAAATAGTAAAAAGGCACTGCGAAATCAATCATTTTTGTCAGTAGCCTTAGTTTTAAGTAATATTTAAGACACCCTATATTACGTTATTAATGAAATAAGCGTTATTCTTACTAGCTTAAACTTTCTGCCAAGGAAAAGTTGAAAATCAAAACGAAAATACTAATTGAGCACAACTACATAGTACTTACTTCAAAAGTATAATTAGATCCGCTAAATTAGTTTTGCACCGGGAAACGTTACCATAATACGTAAATATTATTAGTGTTTTAAATTAAATTTTAGTTTTCAACCCTATTACGCTACTCACTCAAAGAAACTAGATAAAACTGATCAAAATATTGGTTAAGAACGGATCGACGAAGACCATTTTCTAGGTAGTGAAAAGAAATTACATTATTTAAAACTTTAAACGAAAAAAAAATTAAAACATTCATTGGGTAGCTTGTGTGCTGTTGAAAAACTTAAATATGGCGCATCCTGACATCAAGAAATGATTCTCTGTCCATCTTTCTTCGTCATGATACCGTGTATCACGTCTCTTTGTCACTTCCTGTGTTAGCGTGTTGATGCGGTAGCTGGCGCTGATTTGGCGCGAAAATTTAAAAAAGGAAAAATAATTTATAATAATAATTTTAAATCAGTCACCTCGGCAGGACTACGTCGCCTTATTTGGCAACGTTTCTCCATATACTCAATGTTTAACCTAAAAATCAAAGTATTAAGATTAAATGAGACAGTGTTGCCCAATGGTCTGACTAGGTCATGACTTGATCGCTGATTTAAAAATGGCTTTTGTAAAATAATAGCCATATTTTGGCGTTTACCAAGCAACGCAATTTTGGTAACCTGGTATAGGTCAGTCTCTCTTCAACGATATGGAAATAAAAGAGATAGAAAAATCACCACGTCGTAACTTGGTAAACGCCATATGCCAAATGAGTGATGTGTCAAAATGAATTGAAGGTTGAAGGCAAACATCTGTATTTATTTACGTTAACCTGTATTTGTCGCGTTTTGGTTTATTTACATTTTGCTATGTTTTTTAGCGTATAAAAGTGTTAAAACAATTCGTATTCGTTAGTTAAAACTGTTTGTTGCGATTGTAAGGTGTACTACACGTTTATAAGAAATGTTTACAAGAAAATGCCATTAACCTGTTGTGGAAGTCCCTTCAAAATGAATGAAGATGGGTTGGTTTTTATTCTGTACGTAGAGTCTTAAATAACAAGGTTTTAACCCATTTAAATGAATTATTAGGCAGGCATAGGATGGTTAACTAGTATAATAAGAGACAATCCTAAATTAAGGAAGTTTCCAGTACATCTTTAATAACAGGTAAAACACTTTAAGACACGTTTTCGTTTACATTTAACTGTCTCTCACAGTTTTAAACCTTTATATACCTAGAAACTGTTTTTGTTAAACTTATATAGTCTGTATCAAGACTAGCGAATAAGTATGTATACCAAAAGACAAAAGTACACCAGTTACAATTTTACATTTAATTTTAGAAACACCTACTGCTCTGAAAGATGGGAATCATCCAGATGCAATTATTTTACTATGGGACTATCAAAAGTAAACAAGACGCAGTTAACAGAGGAGAGAGAAACGGAGATTTGAAACGAAATTTTCAGAGGTAAGTAAATTTACGAGTCTGTAACATTAGATTTTGGTGTAATTTATTAGATGGGCAAAGAATGTAAAATATTATTTTTGCATTTTGCATTAGGTTTGTTCCAATTGAAAAGTTCACAGTTCAGAACTGCTTGGAATCCATGCGAGAACTTATTGTTCTAGAATCGACTTGACTAGTGTTGGAACGATTTAGAACTGGTTGAGAATTTTGTTTGTTTATCCAAACCTATAAAATCACAAAAAAACACCTGTTTGAAAATATTGCCGCTTTTATTAATATATTTCAACAAGAAATGGAAGAAAAATTGCTGTGTTCTTCTATTACTAATTTGATTAATAACAAAAATAAAATAAGTGAAGTTAGATAGCACGTTAAACTGATTCAGAATTATCTTGGAACTTTAAGACCGCTTCAGAACTAGCTTGGAACACAATTCACTCGTTCTAGGAACATTGCACTATAAATTCTTACTTTCAGATTCACTAAGAAGGTTTAAGATTTAGTACTGGTTTAAATTAAGATCCTATAGTTGATCAGTTATGTTTTGACACGTTTTTGTCCTGTCATTGTTAATAAGTCGTCATTAAAAACTTGTGAATTATTCTGATATTTTAGCGATTTGCTTGGTTTTCAAATGATTTTCATCTTGGAATGAGTTGCTGTAATGAATTTAGTTGTATTTTGTATTATTGTTGAAAGTACGTACTAAAATTGTCCTTTTCTTGACAAATTTGCGAAAAAGCTCAGAAATAAGTTCATAGTATAAAACTTGGCAGCCAGATTCTCCAACGCTAGTCCGGTCTAATTTGACAACCAAAAGTTTTAAACTGACAAGTGTAAGAATAAGACAACTCAGTTTTATAATGTGAATTTATATCCGAGCTTTTTCGCAAATTTAGACAGAAAAGGGCAATTTTAGTACGTACTTTCGACAATAATAGAACTAAGTTCATTACAGCAACTCGTTCCAAGACGAAAATCATTTGGGAACCATGCAAATCGCTGAAATATCAGAACAATTCTTAAGTTTTTAATGACGACTTATTAACAATGTCAGGACAAAAACCTGTCAAAACATAACTGATCAACTATAAGATCTTAATTTAAACCAGTACTAAATTTTAAACCTTCTTAGTCAATCTGAACGTAGATGTCTTGTTCTTACACTTGTCAGTTTAAAACTTTTGGTTGTCAAATTAGACCAGACTAGCGTTGGAGAATCTGGCTGTTAATTTTTAAATCGACTTGTAAAGTGACAGTAAAATAGCTTTGCGCAAACTCAGTAAACTTCTGAACTTTTGTTGCAACAAACCTAATATAATACCTGTATTAAATAAAAAACAATATTTTGACAATTATTTTGTCATTCTCAAGTTATTGTTTAGTAATAATTCTATTTCAGCGAAGAAATGTACCTCACATCTGGGAGAGTCTGTCAAAGGGAGGATAGAGAGTGGTGTTACTTTTTGTTTTTTGTATTTAGATTTTTGTGAAGGATAACCCATCTTTATAGAAATTTCACTATGTTGGGTAAAAAACTGTAATAAACGATATTCCTGATTTTTACTTTTTTTGTTCAAAAATTGCATCAGCTCAGTTTTACCAATAAGTTAACTTCCCTTACTTTACTTAACATTTTTTGAAAATAAAACATCTAAAGTTTTATGTTGTTTGTTACAAAATAGGAGCTTGAGCTATTGTGTATAGATAAAGGTATTCCTACCTTTTCATGCTTTTTATTAAACTAGATATAATGGCTAGAAACCTTGGTCACTACCTGTGGATGGTGAAATTTCAAAGTTGTATATCTCTGTTCCTACTTACAGGAACCGTACCACATTTGCAGGTTTTAATAGTGAGCCCACTGAGAATGTTCTGGTAAACCCAAGCAAAAATTCAACTTTTTTTCGCAAATTCAAAACGTTTTTTTTTTCTTTACAAAAACATTCCTAGTGGGCTCGCTATTAAAACCAATAAAAATCGGGACCGGTCCTGTATGTAGGAACAGAGATATACAACTTTAAAATTTCACCATATGCCACTGGTCACTACCATCTCTATAGTTGTGCCTTTAAACAAATTAAAACGATTTTGATTTTGTAAAAAATCTCATTATTTCATTGTTATAATTTTATTACATAATTATCACTAAAGAAAACATTTTAAAATGTTTTTGGTAAAACTAAATTTTAATAAAATATAGTACATATGTATGTATTAAAAAAAACAAAGGCAAGCAGATCTTTATTAATGCCAAAAAAATACAGTGATGTTATCCTAGAAATGAGCCTAATCCATATAATATGTAAATTACAATAACATTAAAAGTATTAAAACAATAGTTACACAAGCAACAACTACTAGATTTCACTTTCAGTTTGCCATCAAAGCTTTGCAAATACCATTTAAACTTGGTAGGCAGCAAATGGATCTATAAAAAAAAATTAAAAGTACCTTTGTTCAAAAGTAAATTTTGTTTACTTTTGAGTAAGTTGTTAGTTTTTAGGTTGTATTTCACTATTTGTCTAGACATTTCATGAAAAGTCCAATTACGCTAAACGGCTACATATACATCATTTTTAGAATGAAAAATTTTAGCTATAAAAAAGATAATGAAACAAGATATATTTTTAAATTTGTGAGAAATAATGTTTTCAGTGATGTACAGACATCACTGAAAACATTATACAGGAAGTTGGCCCCCCAAATGCAAAATTTATTAAAAATTAATGGAGTTCTGAGTTTCTTATGAAGAGTTCTAGAGTTCTTTTTATTTTTATTAATAGCTCCGTTAAAATCAAAGTAAAAACACTATTTTAAAAATGGTGGGCTAACTTCATGCAGCCCCCCATTGTTGCAAAAGCAAAACTTTCGCCACAGTGCTTAATAGTTATAGAGGAGTTATACAGTTCTTTATGATTTTCGAGGCCAGAACTCTTACCAAAAAAATTCTAATACATGTTTTGTGCTTTTTGAGAAGGAAAAAATTTAACAACAAAATGTCATTATCTTTATGCAGAACTGTAGAACTATGGTAGCACTAACGGTAACTCATGAGTTTTAAACCAGAACTCTTGTTAAACAATATTTCATGGGGGGTCAACTTCACAATTTTTTAACAATCAAAAATATAGGGTGTAAATAAAAAAATATCATTCTAATTCAACAGAACTGTAGAACTGTTGCAGCACTAACGGGAACTCGTGACTTTTAAACAGAACTCTTGTTAAAAAATATTTCATGGGGGCCAACTTCACACTTTCTTAACAGTCACAAATTTAATTTGTAAACAACTAAATACCATTCCAATTCTACAGAACTGTTGCAGCACTAACGGGAACTCATAAGTTTTAAACCAGAACTCTTGTTAAAAAATATGTCATGGGGGTCAACTTCACACTTTTTTAACAGTCAAGAATTTAAGTTGTATCCATCTATCTAGTCAGTTCTAACAACACGTGAAATTGTAACATTTAGGCACTGTTGCAATAATCAAATACGTTTATAGTAACAAGAGTTCTGGTTCCCGTTAGTGCTGCAATAGTTCTACAGTTCTGTGGAATTACAATGGTATTTTTTTACAACTTAAATTTTTGACTGTTAAAAAGTGTAAAGTTTACAATTTGGCCCCTATGAAAATTTTTTTAACAAGAGTTCTGGTTTAAAACTCATGAGTTCCCGTTAGTGCTGCCATAGTTCAACAGTTCTGCATTTTGTTGTTGAATTTTTTCCTTCCCAAAAAGCACAAAACATGTATTAGAATTTTTTTGGTAAGAGATCTGGCCTCGAAAATCATAAAGAACTGTAGAACTCCTTTAGAACTATTAAGCACTGTGGCGAAACTTATTTTTGCAATGAAGGGGGGCTGCGTGAAGTTAGCCCCCCATTTTTAAAACAGGGTTTTTACTTTTATTTTAACAGAAATATTAATAAAAATCAAACAGATCTCTAGAACTATTTACAGGAATCTCAGAACTCCATTAATTTTCTTAAAAAAATTTCATTTGGGGCCAACTTCATAAGATATTTTCTGTGGCACATAAAAGCGGGGTCAGCCCCCCATACTCCAATCCATTATCTTTTCTGGTACTGGGGAATAGTTTGAAGAAGTCAGATGTACTGAATGGCGTCGTTATTTCACAACTAAAAAAAAAACAATAATACAATCAATGCTTCAAGCAACAATTAAGATCATTCAGATTTAATTAGAAAATAAAAAAGGGTTTCAAGAAATTTATAAAAAAACTTTAAGAATACTTAAGAAAGGTGCCTTTTTCTTTGTAGCATGTGAGATTGATCCGATCTTTACCAAACGTTGTAAAATTATTATTTGTGACAACCCACCACAATATCAAGTCTATGGACTTTGCTCTTGGCATTTTTCAAAAAACCTAGTTACTGGGTGTAGACCCCGGTCAATAGGCTTATTTGAAAACTTTCAAGAGCAAAGGTCCCTTATTTTAGGGGCTAATGCCATCAAATCATGCTTGAAGTTAACTGTTGGTGCATACAATCACGTTGCCAAGTTTGGTAAAGATTGTGTTTGATTGACCCCCCAGTCAATAAGTTTTTATGAAAAATGTCAGGAGCAAAGTACCCCTATTTTAAGGGCCATTGACTTGAAATTATGGTGGGTGGTAAAGCTTGGGACGTACAATAATTTTACAAAGTTTGGGATTGGTTAGCTTAATCTATACCCCTGGTCAATTGATTTTTATTTTGGTCAATAAATTAGACACGTCCCTTAATTTAATTAATGAAAGCGAACTGTTATTGTCTACAATCTACTCTCCCTGGAATGTACTATAATTAGGGTAAAATAACTTACCTTGATATTAAAGCATATTTAAGTTGGATATCTGAAGTATTTCCTAGGCTGCTACTACTTGGTTGACACTTCAGACTAACAATGTGAAGATTGATCTGCAGCTGATGACAAGCCTTGCTGAATAAGCATCTCAATACTGTCAGTTTCTTTAATTGTTGAGGGAACTGCAATAGATAAAAAAGGTTTATGTAGATAAGTCAAGTAATGTTCTCATTATTTATCAAAAATATTATCAAATTCATGTATATTCATGGTCTGTTAAAAATGTTATATAATTGCGACCATAATCATTTAATTCAACAGCATGTGCAACATCGGTCTCATTTTTTTAAACGAATCATTTTAAAGAGTGTATTCTGCAATGACAGTATAGTGACACTTGGGTAAACAATGCTCTTAACATTACTATGCGATCAAAGGCTAGTCGATAAGATAATGTAATGTTATAATAACTTGTTAATAAAATTGAAAAACTGCAACACTTTCTTTAAAAATTGGTATCTTCTCTTGAAAAGCAGATAATGACGTGAACCAAAAAACATTGTGTTAAGAAAAGGTCACACTTCAAAACACAACATAATGAAGCTAAATTTTACAGCTCAATTTTTCCACAGGGCATTAAGAAATTAAGGGTAAAAAAGTACCTTTTGTTTCTCCCTGTGTAATGATCAAGCCAACAGTATTTTTGGAGAACTAAAATTCAGGCTAACATTCTGAAACACAAGTATACAGTTTGGTAAAAACTTCACCAAAATCGGAAAACAATTTAAAACTTACAGTGCTATCAACCTGACTAAAATTATCTTTGTCCGGAATTTATTGTCGGGGAGTGTATATGTTAGAGTGTCCAGTAACTACAAGTTTGTGAGATACGAAGTGAGGCCTAAAAAATTTCTTTTGGTTTTATTTAAACTGAGTTATTTTTCTAAATAATTAGTAAGTGGTGCAGAATTAAAAAAAAAAGACAAAAATTTCTAAATGAGTATGGAAGTAAGTTGAGTCAAACCTATTTTATAGAAACTGTTAAAACATAGTTATGCTAATCAAATTGGAATTATCATAAATTAAAAAAAAAACTGTAAAATATGATCATAATACAAACGAAAAATAAAAGTATTTTAGTTTACCCATTTCACAGCTAAAAACATTCTCTGATGACAGCATCATCAACTTGATACATTCCTTTTCTCAGAAAGGTTACTGGTAAATTTTGAGATGGAACAGCTCCAAAATTAAGCCTCCTGAGACGCCCCCAGGAGACAAAGTCTTCAGGCAAAAATTGTTCCGAACACACCGTGCTCCTGTCTAATATGCCTCATCTGGGTTCTTTTTAATGGCTAAAAGCCACTGACTCTTCTTGTAGGGACTCCTTGGTACTCTGTACATAAAAGAAAAAGTACTACTACAATGTAAAACATACTAATTCTTACATTGCATTCCTACAACAATCATATACCCATCATTAAATAATTAGTTTAAGGAAAGTTTTAAGGAAAAGAGAATAATAACCTGAACAAATTATTTATAATTATAGATGAAATAAACTTTATTTGAAGTTAGTTTTATACTCAGATGAAATATTTCTGGTTATTAGACTACATTTTATCTCAAGAATGTCGATATCGAAGACATCACCTACGCACTGATTAAAGAAGGTCCAATATGTAATACTCCATTATTTAAGCAAGCCTGCAACCAGCTTGTGAGTTAAATGGTGGTATTAAGTCTATTTTAACATGTTTAATCTTTGATTTTAAGCAATAATACCTGTGAATATACTTGCACAATGTAATTAAAGTGTTTTACTTACCGGTGAAATGTAACATTTTCTCCCATATTTTTATCCATCTTAAAACAAATATGCACTATGCACTTGGGCATTGTTCAATAATTAATGTTTTTACACACTTTAATGTTTTTGACCACACAAAGACCTCAAAATGCTATAAAAATCTCGAGAACGACAGAAAAAAAGTAAACAAGGCCGCCATACTGCCTGGCCGATTTGACATTTGACCTTCGTCAAGCAGGGATGCCAAAACAGTGATATGAGTGATAACTAGGTACTACGAATTTAAAATCCTCCTTTAAGATGTATTTATTCTTCAGAAAATCTTTGCATAAATGGAATCTGACCTTCTGTGTCCTTATAATGTGATTTTAGACATTTTATATATTTATTCACAATATTAAATAAAAACACTACCTAAATTACTCCCTGAATTTCAAAAACGCCGCCAAGAACGACGTCGACACGACCTTTGGTAACTTGTATTTTTCTTTTCACCGCCAGATGTCCCACGCGGCTTTTATAGGTAGAAAAAACGACACAATGACTCAGCGTTATTTGTCGAGGAAAGGATGTTTCGGATTTCCATAAAGTTTTATCTATAATTATTTATTATTTAGTAAAAAAAAGTGTCTAGCTCTTCACCAGTGCCGTTATTATCAAAAATATATCGTACGCGCGTATAGTGTTGACAGAATAGTTGAAGAAAACTACCATTTCGTTGGCTGTTAGGTGTAGTAAACAGTATATTAACTTTATTAGGTCTTAGTGAAAAAGAAAGTTTCCTGCGAAATTTAAAATCAAAGAAAATAAAATGGTATTGTAAAATTATTAGACAGATGAAGATTCGAATGACTACAGTGGAAGAGGTTTACGAACGCAAAGTTTGTAATTAGGTACCTACATAATTTAAGTTGTGAGAAATTTCGCATAAAAAATAAAGAACGATATAAATAAACCTTTTAATAAAAGCCGAATCTTCTGATAAATATGATTAAAAATAGGTAAATAAAAACAAGTACATGCCAAAGTATTACAATTTTTTTTGTTTTAAGCTAATTTTGAACTAATTTTTTTTGTATAGGTACTCATAGGTTTGAACAGCTGTTTTTTGGATTTTTTTGTGTTGTAGTACTTTAACTTTTTGAAATTGAATGTTTTAAAAGAGTTAGTATGATTTCTTACTTTGAAGATAACAAAAATATTATTATTAGTTACATAAGAATAGTCTAGAGAGACTTGACAACGTCTCATGTTAAAACAAAAGAATTTTTTCTGTAACTGACGTTTCTCCTTGTTTTTTATATGGCCATGTATTTTTGAACAGTGGCTCGCAGTCACAAAAAAAATAATTTTCGAGGGCTGATATCTACCTTTTTTGATCATGAAGCGCCATTTATGAATATTTTTATTCAATCTGAATTCATATCAGGAGTTACCCATTCCAATATATTAAATGATTTCCATAACACCCTGTATATATATATATATATATATATATATATATATATATATATATATATATATATATATATATATATATATATATATATATATATATATATATATATATATATATATATATACATATATATATATACAGGGTGTTATGAAATTCACTGCATATATTGAAATGGGTGACTCCTGATATGAATTCAGATTGAATGAAAATATTCATAAATGGCGCTCACTATAAAAAAAGGTTGATATCAGCCCTCAAAAAAAAATTTTTTTGTGACAGCGCGCCACTGTCATAAATACATGGCTATATAAAAAACAACGAGCAATGTCAGATACAGAAAAAACTCTTTTGTTTTTAACGACAGACGTTGCCAATTTTTTTTACCATATTTCTATGTACCAAGTTCGGAGACCTAATATTTTTGTTACATTTAAAGAAAGAACTCCTAGTATCACTTAATTTCAAAGAGCTAAAATATTACAACACAAAACAATACAGAAAAAGCTCTTCTTCAAACGAAGTGTAAAATAATAGTTTTCAACTAAACGTACCTACTTATCAGCACTGGAAACTTTCTTTTTCACTAAATAATAGCCAGAAATTTCCAGTGTTATCTGCACACTTTACAATGCGTAGGATAGCACTGGAAACTTTCTTTTATTCTATTTTGCTTTAGTCTCTTTTAACTTGATATCAACATTCGAATAAAGTTAATATACACTACATACACCCAACAGCCAGCGAAAAATTAGTTTTCATATTAAATGGTCAACACTATACGCGCGTACGATATATTTTTGATAATAATACTGATAAAAAGCTAGACACTTTTTTTACTAAATAATAAAGAAGTATAGATAAAACTTTTTGAAAATTGAAAATCCAAAAAATCCTTGTCGACAAATAACGCTGAGTCATTGTGTCTTGTGTCTTTGTTTACCTCCCCGGCCACGCGGGCCACCAAAGAAAATAAAAGGGTTTGATTGGCTGGCTGCGACTATGCGAACCTGGTGGCAAATATCTATAATACGTTTTCAACTCCGCGTAAATTTGAAATATGGAGAATATATCTTTAGTTTGAAAGTTTTTGAACAAATAAGTGAAGTTTACGGTGATGTAAGGCCCGGTACCTTGAAAAATATTAATAACAACGATGTGTAAAATAAACTTTCGGTTTAAATTCGGTTTACGTACTTTGACAAACATTTGATTGCCAGATTAGCAATCCACAGTTTGTCCAGCCGTTAGAACTACTATTTCAAATTTTAACCCCAAAATCTATAAAAAGAAGAAAATTCTAGGTTATGTCATTTCATAAATTCTTCTGTCACAGACATTCACAGATGATCGGTTTCTATATTTTCATTTATCGTTTTCATTGCTTTTTGGTGTTTTTAAAACAAGGTATGTATGAAAAATAATTTTAAACATAATTATTTATAAAATAAGATGTTTTTAAACCAACAGAGCACTCAAAAATATTGTTTTTTAGCATTTGACTTGGTGGAACTGATGCAATATGAACGAGTCTAATAAGAAATAGCAAAGGGCTCCTAACTATACTAATAAAGAAATTATCTTCTAATGAATAGCATTAAGCCCGAAATGAAGATAACTGAAAACAAGAAAACAGATGCGGCCACAGTGACGTCAGTGACTGACAAACAGAAGGCTTGCGAGAGGGTTTCAATGTTTTTGAATATGAACAGTGAACCTAGTTGAGATGTAAATTCACTGAAATTAAAATATGAAAACATAAAAAAATTTAAAAAAAAAAAGATTGCATTGAATAAACAACATTATAGAGCTACAGGTGGTGGTCCTGCAACTACAACCAAATTAGAGTGGTATGAAGAGCTTTTGCTAACGCTATTACAATTAGGCATAGCAGCGTTACCATCACAGGGTGATTGTGATGAAGAAGACAACTCACATTTAGCAACTAGTCTGAATTTGCAATGGGGTAAGTATAATCACATTTTTATCATTAAACCTATTATCACCTATGTCTATAGTTATTGGTACAAAGTTAAACAAAAAACAACTCAGATTCTTGTTCAGAAGGTTTAAATGAATAAAAAATACCCATATGAAAAATAGTTAAGGATATTCATTTATTATGAACTTATTTGTATTTTCCTATACTTAGTTTTTATTTCATTTTTTAATAAACACTGAATTGTGATATAATATATATAATATTATTGTTTTATCTTCTTGGTGTCTATTTTTAATTATTGCAACTATTTCGTTTGCAAAACATATTGTTTTGTAACTTTCCTTTAATAATTATCCCTAACTTTTTTCTACATGTGTACCTAGTTGTTTTTGTTAAAGTCACTTATACCTATGAAACCATGACAACTCTGTATAAAAGATCTGTATTGATCCCAACCATTTATTATTTTATTTTATCCCAGAAGAGAAAATGAGTGTGCACCGATTTTCTAACGAAACCAGTAGTATAGCTGTATGAGTACTTGGCTTCATTCGATAACTTATATCTCGACTTATATTATCAAGGAAATTTTACTTAACCCATTGCCAGGCTTATAATATTTTCCATGTACCAGACTACATTTTATTGTAAATAATTTTATTATGCCATTCATAAAAATGGGGATTTATTTTTTTAACTTTTGTTGAAATATTTTTTAGAGCAAGCTGAAATAGCAGAACTGGAGATTGAGCAGAAAGAATACAACGTTGATGGTCAGTATGAAATAATAACTATTGAGCAAGCTATTGAGTCTTCAGGGAAGAGTGTAGTAGAAGAAAGTCCTGAAGAACGTGGACATAATTTAAAAATTAATAATGAATCAGAAATTCTCTTCAATATTCAAGGTACAGGACATCCAAATAAAAGTAAAAGACTTTGTGATGAAGAAACTGTGGAGTTGGCACGTTTAATTAATTATAATAATAATAATAAAATGTTATATTTGCTTATCAGCATTATTTACACATTAAGCATTGTCATAAGTACCTATAAGTAAAAAATGTATAAATTGAATCTTACAAGTAATTTTTAGATTTAAATGATACATTGAGTATTAAAGGCACAAAAATACAAAACAATCCAGTCCAAGATTTGACAACACGACACCGAGAAATAAAAATCAGTTTTGTAGTTTGTTAATGAAAAGCTTTACATTACAAAATACATTACATATGTAGCAAATTTGCCAGTATGATATGTTTTAATAGAAAGAAAAAACTAAAAAATGCAGAAGTCAAAAAAAATTTAAGTTTTACTTGGTAATTCATTATCTTTCTTTCAGTCTAGCTTTAAATGCCCAGATTTGTGACACAAATGATAATTAATTTTGTCATAACTTATTAATAAAAAGTTTTTAAGTATCATGAAAAATTTTATAAGCACAAGTTTTGTTTGACTTGCTAAAAAAAATGGAATACCTAATTTTTTCAATAATTTTTCCATCACAGTTTCAAAACTTTGCACTGTATTTTCAATTGCAGAAATACGATCATTCTAAAATTTTTAGTTGTTTTTGCTTCTGCAAATTTCCAAAAACTCTGGGTGGAAATAGAAAATTAGTTTTAAAAATACTAAAACTATTCCTAAAGTTTTTTTTATAAATTTCTAGAAACCCTTTTTTATTTTCTAATTAAATCTGAATGATCTTAATTGTTGCTTGAAGCATTGATTGTATTATTGGTTTTTTTTTAGTTGTGAAATAACGACGCCATTCAGTATCCTATTCCCCAGTACCAGAAAAGATAATGGATTGGAGTATGGGGGGCTGACCCCGCTTTTATATGCCACAGAAAATATCTTATGAAGTTGGCCCCAAATGAAAATTTTTTAAAAAATTAATGGAGTTCTGAGATTCCTGTGAATGGTCTAGAGTTCTTTTTGATTTTTATTAATATTTCTGTTAAAATAAAAGTAAAAACACTGCTTTAAAAATGGGGGGCTAACTTCACGTAGCCCCCCATCATTGCAAAAATAAGTTTCGCCACAGTGCTTAATAGTTCTAAAGGAGTTCTACAGTTCTTTATGATTTTCGAGGCCAGATCTCTTACCAAAAAAATTCTAATACATGTTTTGTGCTTTTTGGGAAGGAAAAAATTCAACAACAAAATGCAGAACTGTTGAACTATGGCAGCACTAACGGGAACTCATGAGTTTTAAACCAGAACCCTTGTTAAAAAAATTTTCATAGGGGCCAAATTGTAAACTTTACACTTTTTTAACAGTCAAAAATTTAAGTTGTAAAAAAACACCATTGTAATTTGTAATTCCACAGAACTGTAGAACTATTGCAGCACTAACGGGAACCAGAACACTTGTTACTATAAACGTATTTGATTATTGCAACAGTACCTAAATATGTTACAATTTCACGTGTTGTTAGAACTGACTAGATAAATGGATACAACTTAAATTTTTGACTGTTAAGAAAGTGTGAAGTTGGCCCCCATGAAATATTTTTTTAACAAGAGTTCTGTTTAAAACTCATGAGTTCCCGTTAGTGCTGCAACAGCTCTACAGTTCTGTAGAATTAGAATGGTATGTTTTTATTTACACCTTATATTTTTGATTGTTAAAAAAGTGTGAAGCTGACCCCCCATGAAATATTGTTTAACAAGAGTTCTGGTTTAAAACTCATGAGTGCCCGTTAGTGCTGCCATTATTTTACAGTTCTACAGAAAGATAATGACATTTTGTTGTTGAATTTTTTCCTTCTCAAAAAGCACAAAACATGTATTAGAATTTTTTTGGTAAGAGTTCTGGGCTCGAAAATCATAAAGAACTGTATAACTCCTTTATAACTATTAAGCACTGTGGCGAAAGTTTTGTTTCTGCAACAATGGGGGGCTGCGTGAAGTTAGCCCCCCATTTTTAAAAGAGTGTTTTTACTTTGATTTTAACGGAGCTATTAATAAAAATAAGAACTCTAGATCTCTTCATAAGAAACTCAGAACTCCATTAATTTTTAATAAATTTTGCATTTGGGGGGCCAACTTCCTGTATAATATTTTCAGTGATGTCTGTACATCACTGAAAACATTATTTCTCACAAATTTAAAAATATACCTTGTTTCATTATCTTTTTTATAGCTAAAATTTTTCATTCTAAAAATGATGTATATGTATGTAGCCGTTTAGCGTAATTGGACTTTTCATGAAATGTCTAGACAAATAGTGAAGTACAACCTAAAAACTAACAACTTACTCCAAAGTAACAAAATTTACTTTTGAAAAAAGGTACTTTTAATTTTTTTATAGATCCATTTGCTGCCTACCAAGTTTAAATGGTATTTGCAAAGCTTTGATGGCAAAGTGAAACTGAAATCTAGTAATTTTTGCTTGTGTTACTATTGTTTTAATACTTTTAATGTTATTGTAATTTACATATTATATGGATTAGGCTCATTTCTAGGATAACATCACTGTATTGTTTTGGCATTAATAAAGATCCGCTTGTCTTTGTTTTTTTTAATACATACATATGTACTATATTTTATTAAAATTTAGTTTTAACAAAAACATTTTAAAATGTTTTCTTTAGTGATAATTATGTAATATAATTATAACAATGAGATATGAGATTTTGTACAAAGTCAAAATCGTTTTAATTTGTTTAAAGGCACAACTATAGAGATGGTAGTGACCAGTGGCATATGGCGAAATTTCAAAGTTGTATCTCTCTGTTCCTACATACAGGACCGGTACCAATTTTTAATGGTTTTAATAGCGAGCCCACTAGGAATTTTTTTGTAAAGGAAAAAAAAACGTTTTGAATTTGCGAAAAAAAGTTGAATTTTTGCTTGGGTTTACCAGAACATTCTCAGTGGGCTCACTATTAAAACCTCCAAATGTGGTATGGTTCCTGTAAGTAGGAACAGAGATATACAACTTTGAAATTTCACCATATGCCACAGGTACTGACCTAGGTTACTAGCCATTATATCTAGTTTAATAAAAAGCATGAAAAGGTAGTAATACCTGTATCTATACACGATAGCTCAAGCTCCTATTTTGTAACAAACAACATAAATCTTTAGATGTTTTATTTTCAAAAAATGTTAAGTAAAGTAAGGGAAGTTAACTTATTGGTAAAACTGAGCTGATGCAATTTTTGAACAAAAAAAGTAAAAATCAGGAATATCGTTTATTACAGTTTTTACCCTACATAGTGAAATTTCTATAAAGATGGGTTATCCTCCACAAAAATCTAAATACAAAAAACAAAAAGTAACACCACTCTATCCTCCCTTTGACAGACTTTCTCTCAGATGTGAGGTACATTTCTTCGCTGTAAATAAAAAATAGAATTATTACTAAACAATAACTTGAGAATGACAAAATAATTGTCAAAATATTGTGTTTTATTTAATACAGGTATTATATTAGGTTTGTTGCAACAAAAGTTCAAAAGTTTACTGAGTTTGCGCAAAGCTATTTTACTGTCACTTTACAAGTCGATTTAAAAATTAACGTCCAGATTCGCTAAGAAAGTTTAAGATTTAGTACTGGTTTAAATTAAGATCTTCTAGTTGATCAGTTATGTTTTGACAAGTTTTTGTCCTGTCGTTGTTAATAAGCCGTCATTGAAAATTTATGAATTATTCGGATATTTCAGCGATTGGTTTGGTCTTCAAATGATTTTCATCTTGGAACGGGTTGCTAGAGTGAATTTAGTTCTATTATTGTCGAAAGTGCATACTAAAATTGCCCTTTTCTTTATCAATTTGCGAAAAAGCTCCGAAATAAATTCATAGTATAAAATTTAGTTGTCTTATTCTTACAGTTGTCAGTTTAAAACTTTTGGTTGTCAAATTAGACCGGACTAGCGTTGGAGAATCCGGCTGTAAGAATTTATAGTGCAGTGTTCCTAGATCGAGTGAATTGTGTTCCAAGCTAGTTCTGAAGCGGTCTTAAAGTTCCAAGATAATTCTGAATCAGTTTAACGTGCTATCTAACTTCACTTATTTTATTTTTGTTATTAATCAAATTAGTAATAGAAGAACACAGCAATTTTTCTTCCATTTCTTGTTGACATATATTAATAAAAGCGGCAATATTTTCTAACAGGTATTTTTTTGTGATTTTATAGGTTAGGATAAACAAACAAAATTCTCAACCAGTTCTAAATCGTTCCAACACTAGTCAAGTCGATTCTAGAACAATAAGTTCTCGCATGGATTCCAAGCAGTTCTGAACTGTGAACTTTTCAATTGGAACAAACCTAATGCAAAATGCAAAAATAATATTTTACATTCTTTGCCCATCTAATAAATTACACCAAAATCTGATGTTACAGACTCTTAAATTTACTTACCTCTGAAAATTTCGTTTCAAATCTCCGTTCCTCTCTCCTCTGTTAACTGCGTCTTGTTTACTTTTGATAGTCCCATAGTAAAATAATTGCATCTGGATGATTCCCATCCTTCAGAGCAGTAGGTGTTTCTAAAATTAAATGTAAAATTGTAACTGGTGTACTTTTGTCTTTTGGTATACATACTTATTCACTAGTCTTGATACAGACTATACAAGTTTAACAAAAACAGTTTTTAGGTATATAAAATAAAGGTTTAAACCTGTGAGAGACAGTTAAATGTAACGAAAACGTGTCTTAAAGTGTTTTACCTGTTATTAAAGATGTACTGGAAACTTCCTTAATTTAGGATTGTCTCTTATTAGGTATACTAGTTAACCATCCTATGTCTGCCTAATAATTCATCTAAATGGGTTAAAACCTTGTGATTTAAGACTACACGTACAGAATAAAAAACAACCCATCTTCATTCATTTTGAAGGGACTTCCACAACAGGTTAATGACATTTTCGTGTAAACATTTCTTATAAACGTGTAGTACACCTTACAATCGCAACAAACAGTTTTAACCAATGAATACGAATTGTTTTAACACTTTTATACGCTAAAAAACATAGCAAAATGTAAATAAACCAAAACGCGACAAATACAGGTTAACGTAAATACAGATGTTTGCCTTCAACCTTCAATTCATTTTGACACATCACTCATTTGGCATATGGCGTTTACCAGGTTACGACGTGGTGATTTTTCTATCTCTTTTATTTCCATATCGTTGAAGAGAGACTGATCTATACCAAGTTACCAAAATTGCGTTGCTTGATAAACGCCAAAATATGGCTATTATTTTACACCTTAGCCATTTTTAAATCAGTGACCAAATCGTGACCTAGTCAGACCATTGGGCAACGCTGTCTCATTTAATCTTAATACTTTGATTTTTTAGGTTAAACATTGAGTATATGGAGCAACGTTGCCAAATAAGGTGATGTAGTCATGACTAGGTCACTGATTTAATTTCGCCTATAAAGTGACAAAGAGACAAGATACATGTTTCATGATGAAGGGAGATCGAAACAGAAGGATTTCTTAATGTCATCAAAGAGTCATGCGCCATATTTAAGTTTTTCAGCAGCACACAAACCACGCAATGAATGTTTTAATTTTTTTTTTCGTTTAAAGTTTTAAATAATGTAATTTCTTTTCACTACCTAGAAAATGGTCTTCGTCGATCCGTTGTTAACCAATATTTTGATCTGTTTTATCTAGTTTGTGCTTAGTGAGTAGCGTAATAGGGCTGAAAATTAAATTTAATTTAAAACACTAATAATATTTACGTATTATGGTAACGGATGGTAGCGGATCTGGTTATACTTTTAAAGTAAGTACTATGTAGTTGTGATCAATTAGTATTTTCGTGTTGATTTTTAACTTTCCCTTGGCAGAAAGTTTAAGCTACTTAGTAGGAATAACGCTTATAATCATTAATAACATAATATAGGGTGTCATAATTATTAGTTAAAACTAAGGCTACTGACACAAAGGATTGATTTCGCAGTTTTTACTAATTTTTTTTTGTTTTCTCTTCGAAAAAGGTTTAAATTTGTTTTACCTTTGTCTTAAATTACAGTTAATAACAGAAAATAAATTATTCTTAAAGATTTATAATAATGTCTGGCAACGTTTAAACACATTCAATTGTTTTTAATTTTTCGCGCGCAAATTTACGTCAAGCGCCTTGTGTACGATCAGCCAGATGCGGCGAATATAGACTGGTTTTAGGGTATTTTTGAAAATTTTTAAAATCTTCGATTTAACTAAAAAAAAGTATTGGGTATGTCTGTAGACTACCCCAGGAGTCACCCATTCCAATATATGCAGTGAATTTCATAACACCCTGTATATATATATATAATGTAATGTATGTATATCTAATGTAAACTATATATATATATATATATATATATATATATATATATATATATATATATATATATATACACTACTCCAAGAATTTAACGCACCACCAAAAAATAACGAAAAGTTTAAAGTAATTTTTTGTCTAAACTGCTTGTCCGATTTGAATGATTTTTTTTTTGAATGACAGGTTGACACTTCCAGAGAGTTAGTGTACTACTGTATTTGCATACAAACTTATTTTTGTATAAATACGGGGTGTTGCAATGATAACCTGATTTTTTCATAAAATTTGAAACACCCTGTGGAGTTCAACAGTAACAAGTAAAAAAAATATAGGTACTGGTACAAGTACCTTGTTCTTAAAAAGCATATTTAAAAAAAGATTTTTACTGAAAAAATACTCTTAAAAATAAAAGAAAAAGATATTCCTCGGATAGATTAAGCTGCAGCTGAAAAAATATATTGGAGGTGAAGCACGAAGCTATTATTATGAGAAAAAATCTGAAAAAGAAAAATTCTTTGAATGATAAAGAAAATTTGACATTAAATGTCAAAAAAGGTAATTCAATAATTTTGTCACCTGAACTGCCAGAACTAAAAGGTTTTGAAAGAAAAAGTCAAAATACAAGAACAGGTGATAAAACTATAAATGAAAATAGTGATAATGAATATTTGGAAGAAAAATACCCGGCAGACTTTAGAATGGACGCAATATTAAAAACATTTGAAATATGTAGTCAAGATAAAAGAGAAGCAAAATCTTCAAAACACAGAAATTCATTGGAAATTCAGTATATTTCAGAAAAAGAATTAAATAAGTTTATAGTCGAAATAAAACAATCAATGGATTATCTAAACTATCAGTTTGAAATTATAAGAGAAGAAAATAAAGAATTACGTGAAATGGTTAAAAAATTAAACGTTATAAAACAAGAAAATATGGATTTAAAAAAAAACATAAATGAGCTCCAGGTAAAAGTAAATCAAATGGAACAAGAAAAGAAAAATAAAAACATTGTCATATCAGGTATAACTTTTTCAGAAAAGGAGGACCTTAATAAAATAACCTACAACTTGTTTAAATCTATTAATTTTTGTCCAAAAGAAGATGATATTGAATCTATTATGAGGATTAAATCAAAAACAAACAACCACCAAGTCTTAATTGAATTAAAAAATAAAAAAGTTAAAAATATTATCATGCAAAAACGAAAAGAAAAAGGATTTATTTTTTTGGAGGAGATTGGAATAAATAACAAAAAATCACCAATATATTTTAACGAAGACCTAACAAAAGAAAATCAACAACTTTTAAAAAAAGCAAGAGATAAGAAAAAAGAACTAAATTTTAGATACGTATGGACTAAGGATGGAACTATCTTCATGAGAAGACTGAACAATTCAAAGATAAAAGTTATATATTCTGAAAAAGACCTTACTACAGAAAATTTATCTGGTGAATAACTTTAAATAGTATTTTATTTTTAGTTCTTAGATATACCTATATTGTACCTTTCATGATTTTAAAAATGATTTATATTAACATACGTAGTATACGGAATAAGATCGAATCGTTGCTTATCAATGAAAATATTGATATAATGTTTGTCACAGAAACTTGGTTAAATAGTAATGAAACTGAAAATTATTTTTTTAGAAATTTTTCTATGATTCATAACTGTAGAAATAATAGATGTGGGGGTATTGCTATTTACATAAAAAATAACATAAATTATACTACCAACATAATTAAAAGTTTTGAAAATAATCAAATCTTAATTATAAAACTTATGAATGGAAAGTTAAATTTAGGTGTAGTATACAGACCTCCATCAAGTAATATTAAGAATTTCATTAATTTTTTTGATTCTATTTTACATTCATACAGTAGTCTTTTTATTGTGGGTGATGTCAATATAAATATTTTAAACGATGATTCTGTTACAAAAAATTATAAACAAATGTTACAAAGTAATGGTTTTAAAATTTTAAATGACCTTAATCAGCCTACTAGAATGAATTTTCAAATAAACTGTGGTACTTTAATAGACCATATTATAAGTGACAACATAGAAAATGTGAATACCCAGTTAAAAGATTACTTTTTTACAGATCATAAGATTATTTTCATGGAAATTGATAGCTCTATTTTAAAATCCAACGAAACGGTTAATCAAAAATATGAAACTTTATCGATTAACTTCGATAATATTATAAACAATCTTTTATCATTTGGATTCTACTAATATTGAACAATTAACCTTTAGCAATCTTTCCAAAATGATAAACTATGAAATTTCAAAAAATACTGTAACTAAAAAAATGAAATATTGTTTCAATCTTAAAGAAGGTTGGTTTACAAAAGAATTATCTGATTTGATTTCGGAAAGAGATAAATTATATAAGTTATATAAAAAATTCCCTAATAATAATCTTATTAAAAAACAAACAAAAAAAAAAGAGTTAGAAGAACAATACATTTCAATAAAAAGAAATTTTATGAAAACAAATTTAAAAATACGGAAGGAGACATTAAAAAAACGTGGCAAATTTTAAAAAATATGTGTAATAAAAAAACCGAAAACAAATCATTTATCTTGGAGAATAGTAAAGGAGAAAAAATATTAAACGTTCAGGATCAGGCAAATATGTTCAATAATCATTTTACAAAAATTGCAGATAAAATAGTGAAAAAATATAGTATTAAAAAAAACAATTGTGTGCAAATTACTGTACCTCAGAATGAAGACTGCTGTATGTACATTAAAAAAACCAATGACAAGGAAATTGTTGAAATTATTAATAATCTTAAATCAAATTCTGCACCTGGAATTGATGGAATTAAACCTAAACATATAAAAAAATTAAAAAACGTTCTAGCCCCTTTTTTATCTTTTCTGATAAACAAATACATTGATTTGGGTTATTTTCCTGATGAACTTAAGGTAGCAAGAATAACCCCTGTTTTTAAATGTGAAGACAAAAAAAATGTTAGCAACTATAGACCTATATCTGTCTTGTCTGTATTTGGTAAAATTTTTGAAAATGTTCTGTACAAAAGATTATTAGTTTTTTTAAAAGAAATAAATTACATCTCTGAATTTCAGTATGGATTTTTAAAAAGAAGAAATACTGAAATCGCAATAACAGAACTTTTTGAATTTTTATATACTGAAATTGATAAAAAGAATAAAATAACAGGGCTGTTTCTAGATTTTAGAAAAGCTTTTGATATTGTAAATCATAAGATTTTACTACATAAAATGTTTAAAATTGGTATTCGAAATAAATCATTTCATATTTTTCAAAATTATTTAACAAATCGATATCAATTTACTGTAATAAATGGAATTCAAAGCACAAAAAATCTGATTGAATGTGGAGTACCACAAGGCAGCGTATTGGGCCCTTTGCTTTTCTTAATATATATCAATGACATCTTTAATGTTAATTTATCAGGTAAAATGTTACTTTATGCTGATGATGTTGCATTATTTTACAGTGCTAGTGAAAATGAAGTAATTTTAAACATGTCAAATGACATAAGCAAAATTGAAATATGGTGTGAAAATAATATCTTTTATTTAAATGAGGATAAATGTCAATATATGGAAATTGGTAAAAAATTCATGAAATCTAACATTCTAAAAATTAATAATAAAATCATTAAAAAAGTTGAGAATTTTAAATATTTAGGATTACTTATAGACAGTAAATTAAATTTTAAAGACCACATAAACAATATAATATTTAAAATTAATAGACTAACTGGTATGTTCAAAAGGTTTTCACAATATTTAAATTTAAATACTAAAAATTTGCTTTATTTTGGCTACATACAGTCAAATTTAATATATTTATCATCAGTATGGGGCCAGACCTATAAAAACAATATAGAGAGGTTACAGATATGTCAAAATAAGGCAATTAAAGTACTATTTAACTATCCCTATTTAACAAGTACAATTTACCTGTATAATATTATTAAATGTATGAATATAAGTGAAATAATTTTTTACCAACAAATGAAACTCATTCATAAAATTTCAAAAAAACAATTGGAAAGTAACCTAATATTATTGATAAGAAATAATATACATAATCATAATACTCGAAGTAGTGATAATTTTTGTTTTAATAAAACCAAAACTTCAAAAGCAAAGAACGCTTTGGGTCATAATGGTTTAATTTTTTATAATAATTTAGCAATTACTCTAAAATCAATAAACAATCTAAAAAAATTTAATATAGAACTTAAAAAATATATTTATAATAATTGCATTGTATAAGCCATGATTCGGTTTCAAGAAAAGGAAAATATTGTCTTTTTATAGTAGTTTTTTATATGAACCATATATAAAATCTTTGTATTTTCTTTTGGTTCTGAAATAAAGATATTTGAACTTAACAATATCAACTTAAAATTAAAATCAAACTGTAGGTTTATCTTTTCGTAACATTTTGTTTTTTGATTTACTCTATTATCTTGGCCACAACAAGAGAAAATCAATTTTATAGCATAACATGTTTTTTATTAAAATTTATAATAATAAAAGTGAGTAGCAGGCTATGAAAAACAATAAGTTACAGTAAATTGTCATTAGCTAAATACAGGTGTCAAAAAGCATTTCATAGAAGTGTATTTTTAGTGTTAGTCCTTTATTTAAATTAATATGCAACGTGAAACACGAAATCTTACTCGCGAAGAATGTGCTCAAGAATTAATATTGTTCGAGGAAGGCTGGAATTACCGAAGAATTGGTAGACGATTTAATGTATACCATACAACCGTTTCACGAGTTATACAAAGATATAGAGACACTGGAAGTCATGGTCGCAGACCGGGACAAGGAAGGAATCGAATAACAACCCCTAATCAGGACCGTTTTTTAAGATTATCGGCATTAAGACAACGTTTTGTAACAGCCCGGACCCTTCAAACCCAGCTTCGAGATGCTACTGGTTTACAAATTTGTGGTGAAACAGCTCGTCAGCGACTACGAGAACACAATTTGAGACCTAGAATTGTTGCTCGGGGGTCAGCTCTAACTAGAGATCATCGAAGGGCGAGGCTGAATTTTGCCATGGAACATCGTAACTGGTTAGAAGCGGAATGGCAACAGGTATTATTTACGGATGAGTCAAGATTTTGTTTGTACAATAATGACAGGAGCATACGTGTATATCGACGCCCTAACGAACGATATGCTCAGTGTAATTTCTCAAATACCACAGTATTTGGAGGAGGATCTGTGATGGTCTGGGGAGGTATTTCTTTCACTGGTCGCACAGAACTTGTGGTCATAAATAATGGAAGCCTGTCATTCAAAAAAAAAATCATTCAAATCGGACAAGCACTTTAGACAAAAAATTACTTTAAACTTTTGGTTATTTTTTGGTGGTGCGTTAAATTCTTGGAGTAGTGTATATATATATATATATATATATATATATATATATATATATATATATATATATATATATATATATATATATATACAGTGACCGGCAAAAAGTTCGCAACATATGGGAAAAATTTTTATTAGGAGAGTATCGGAAAAACTTTCCCAGGGGATCGGTTCTGCATGTCCGATAACCTAAAAATCGATTTTGACATACGTCACGTGACCACTGGTATAGCGTCAAATTAAAAAAAAATTGTTAATTTACAAAAAGTGAGGTTAGTTGACGAGATATCAAAAAAAGTTATTTGAAAAAATTGCTTAGAATTAAATTCTAGGTCCTTGTGCAAAATTTTAAAATTTTATTTAAAAAAATTGGAAAACTCAATTTTTTTTAAATATTTTTTTAACGATTTACCAATTTCCAGTTTTTGCCGTTTAGATAGCTTGCCTAATGTAAAGCCCATGTATCTGGATGAAAATAAACGAATGTAGTAGTTTTTTCTACAATTGACAGGACAAAATTAAAAAAATAGGGTTTCGCCGGACGCTAGCTGTTGCAATGATGTGTATCTAGCAGCAATGTCAAAATTTTAGAGACATTTCAATGAGATTACATTGAGAAAACCTTAATCGTCTTAAATATATCTGAAGTTCGACTTTTTGTAAAGTTAAGGGGATTAAAATAGATAATAAACAAAAAATTACCTGTTTATTTAATCGAAATTTTATAAACGAAAACCAATGTAAGAAAAACTTAAAAGTAGTCAAATTCTGTACTAACAACACAAAAAATCATTGTTTTTCCTTGGGTGCACAAAATTTAAAACTCAGTATGACCACCATTTCTCTCCATACATACTGTTGTTCTCGAGCGCAACTCTCGATTAACATTTCGGAGCATTTTACGATTTATTTGCAATACACAATTTATAATGACATCCTCTAAATTTTGTATATTCCTAAAGGGTCGATGTTTGTACACAGGGTTCTTTAGGTATCCCCACATAAAAAAATCTAACGGAGTCAGATCTACAATTCTACAATTGACAGGACAAAATCGAAAAAATAGGTGTTCGGCGGACGCTCGCTGTTGCAATGGTTTGAATCTAATGAAATGACTGTATCAAGATTTTATTAAGATTTTTCGCACATAAATTTAACAACCAGGTCTATTTAGTTGTACTTAAAACTACCAAAGCAGGCTCTGAAATTAAAACAACCAAATAATCTAGTAGGTTAAAAACAACAGAAAATGTCAAACAAATTATAATTTGTTTGATTTCAACCTATGTCATTGGTTTATGTCTCGCATCTTACTAAGTTTGATATTTTACATAAGTTTATTAATATTTTATTCCTTAAAATGGCACCCACACTACTTCTTCAGGAAAAGATAGAAATTATTTTAATTTCTGGAGATAATTACAAAAGCCATAGAGAAACAGCAGCAATTTTTAATGAGAGGCACCCCGATAAATCCCTCCATTATTCCACAGTATCTCGTCTAGTCAATAAATTTAAAGAAACGGGATCGGTAGAAAATCAGTATAAAGTTTCCCATGAAAAACCGGTAACAGGTGACGAAGGTTCTCTGGATGTGTGTTTGTCGATCACAGAAACACCCCAATTAGCAGTTAGTCAAATATCGGAGATCACTAACATTCACGAAAGATCTGTGCGGAGGATATTAAAAAGAAACAAATTTCATCCGTACAAACCTAAATTTGTACAAGTATTAAAAGATAGGGATTATGACGCCCGCTTCGATTTTTGTGCCTGGTTCCAGGGTATGATTGAGGAAGATTTTAATTTCCCAAAGAACGTTCTTTTCTCGGATGAAGCTACATTTACCTCTAACGGAACCGTCAGTTCACAAAACTATAGATGGTGGGCCACCGAAAACCCAGACTTTGTAATTCAGAGTAAAGACCAATATAGTTTTAAGGTTAATGTGTGGTGCGGAATTTTCAACCTCAGAATAGTGGGACCGTTTTTCTTTAGAGACAATTTAAATTCAGAACGATATTTAGAATTTCTACAAACTGAGATATCTGACTTTTTAGACAATTTGTCATTAGCCGAAAGAAGAAATTTATACTTTCAACAAGACGAAGCTAGCATTCATTCCACAAATGAGGTGAAGAGATGGCTGGATCAAGAATTTGGAAACCAGTGGATAGGACGGTTTTCTGAAAATCCGTGGCCTGCGAGATCACCAGATCTGACTCCGTTAGATTTCTTTATGTGGGGATACCTAAAGAACTCTGTGTACAAACATCGACCCTTTAGGAATATACAAAATTTAGAGAATGTCATTAGAAATTGTGTATTGCAAATAAATCGTAAAATGCTCCGAAATGTTAATCGAGAGTTGCGCTCGAGAACAATAGTATGTATGGAGAGAAATGGTGGTCATACTCAGTTTTAAATTTTGTGCACCCTAGGAAAAACAATGATTTTTTATGTTGTTAGTACAGAATTTGACTACTTTTAAGTTTTTCTTACATTGGTTTTCGTTTATGAAATTTCGATTAAATAAACAGGTACTTTTTTGTTTATTATCTATTTTAATCCCCTTAACTTTACAAAAAGTCGAACTTCAGATATATTTAAGACGATTAAGGTTTTCTCAATGTAATCTCATTGAAATGTCTCTAAAATTTTGACACTGCTGCTAGATACAAATCATTGCAACAGCTAGCGTCTGGCGAAACCCTGTTTTTTTTAATTTTGTCCTGTCAATTGTAGAAAAAACTACTACATTCGTTTATTTTCATCCAGATACATGGGCTTTACATTAGCCAAGCTATCTAAACGAAAAAAACTGGAAATTTGGAAATCGATAAAAAAATATTTAAAAAAAATTGAGTTTTCCAATTTTTTTAAATAAAATCTTAAAATTTTCCACAAGGACCTAGAATTTAATTCTAAGCAATTTTTTCAAATAACTTTTTTTGATATCTCGTCAACTAACCTCACTTTTTGTAAATTAACAATTTTTTTTTTAATTTGACGCTATACCAGTGGTCACGTGACGTATGTCAAAATTGATTTTTAGGTTATCGGACATGCAGAACCGATCCCCCGGAAAAGTTTTTCCAATACTCTCCTAATAAAAAATTTTCCCATATGTTGCGAACTTTTTGCCGGTCACTGTATATATATATATATATATATATATATATATATATATATATATATATATATATATATATATATATATATATATACATATATATATATATATATATATATATATATATATATATATATATATATATATATATATATACAGGGTGTTATGAAATTCACTGCATATATTTGAATGAGTGACTCCTGGGGTAGTCTACAGACATACGCAATACTTTTCCCCCTCAAATCGCACTTTTTTTTTTATTTTAAAAAATACCCTAAACCACCCCCGTATCCGACGCTTCTAAAGAGTCTGACGTCATACCTTCAAATATTATGAAGAAAAACAAATGATCCAGCCAGGGTGTTGCCAAACTTAAATATTATCGTGAAGTCTCATTTTATCAATTGTAGTGAAAACCGAAAATATTCCAATTTTTAATTCCACAGATATATTTTACCAAAAATGTCTTTTTTAATTTAACAGCAATTTACTTAATATGGGAAAATATGCATTCGTGAAATTAGGTTGATATTGTAAGCAGAATAAAATATTCAATGTTATACGGTAACACAAACAATTATGAATTACCTGTTACGTTAATAATGCGATAAGAATTATTCCTACTAGCTTAAACTGTAGAAATTAAAACGTATCCTACTAATTTTAACACATTTACAGACGGTAGTCGCAAATATGGTTTCACATAATTTACTATCACACTAATTGAACACAACTACACAGTATTATAAAATTTTAACCAAAATCTTTGATTACAGAAGGAAATTTGGTAAAAAAATATTTTATTTAAATACATAATAATATTAGATATCTTTCGACGGTGAGATATTATGTAGCAGCCTAAGCCAGGCTGAAGGGTTGTTGACTCCATACCGCAGAGTAAGCGCCTATCTGATTGGTAAATGCAGTGGCCGGCAGAAATCGATATCGTACGTCAGTTGCAGCTGTTTAATCCAAGCAAAAGATGTATTTTGAAGAGTTTAATAATATCGTGTGTACATTATTCTTGTGTTAAAGTTAAAGCTGTTAAATATTAACAAAAGTTAAAGCCATTTAATATTAACAAAATATCGTTCACGCGTGTTTATTTTAAATTAGAAAAACACTAATTCCTTGGTAGTTAGTTGAAGTTATTTGTTGGTTTAAACAGCTGTTCTCTAGAGTGTTTTATTAAATTTGTGTTATAGGTAGTATTTTAACTTTGTGAAAGTGAGAATAATGTAGGAGAGTTACTAGGATTTCATTATTTAAAGGTAATGTAATAAAAATATTAGTTCTTGAAACTTGATACATAGAAATATTGGGTTCTAGACCAATATATGACGAATTTCATAACATTTTTGGATTTTTTAAAAAGCTTACCTCAAAAGAAACACATTAAAGCAAAAAAATTTGCCGGATAAACCATATTTTACCAAAAAAAATTGTTTATAAGTTGTAAAACTTTTCTTAACTGTTTATTTGCCCATGGGGTTTAATAACAACTATTTACCTCACCGTTTCTCATCAGATTACTATCAAATATAAAGTCTTTTTTCCCAAAAATATATTGAAGAGACGGAAATAAGTTTGTTTACATTTCATCGGTGTTAATAAAGTGCACAAACGATTCGTTATCGTTTCGACCGGAGGTCTGACAAGCCATTAAAATTTGTATTTGTTGAAAATTCGAGGGGTCGTATATTGCTCAAGACCCGAAATATTATTAAAAGACCTGGCAACACGGCACCTAGCTAACTGTTCTTTATAAGGCCATGTGTTTTATTACCAGTGGCGTGCAGTGATTAAACAAATTTTTTTGAGGGGCGATACCTGGCTTATTATCGCCAAGCGCCATTTATGACTATTTTTCCCCAATCTGAATTGAAGTCAGGATTTACTGGTTTCAATATATGCAGTGAATTTCATAACACCCTGTATATATACTGATGGACAAAAGTGTGGAAAGATTTTTGTCTGCTGGGAAAAGTGAAACTTTCACTTATGGACTCGAAATGTGCCTTCAGCAAAATGGTGGTTTAGTTGAACACCTTTTATGAGCTTTTTTAATTGTTTATATTACATTAGGTTGACAGGTAAGTACATAACACATAACTAAATAATTTTAAAAGATGTTCTGTTTTTGCTTAATTAATTTTCTTACACTATTAATAATACTGATAACTGATTATCTTTGTTTATAACTGGTTTATTAATTACTGTACATTTCCTAAAGACAATATGTTCTGTTTTTTGAAATATCTCTAATAAGCATGTAAAGGTTTCGGGTCTCAGTTTTCTTACCTCACCTACGCTTAACTTGTAAATAATGGATTATGCGGCAGTAGTTTTGACAAGTTCGTCAATCTTTTGTTTCATTTATGATAGTGTCATGGCCTCCTAATATTAGACATTTAATAATAAACAACGTAAATTCAGTATAATCGTATTAGAATGAAGAAACTTTGCTTTCACGGCTAGTTTACTAAAAAACTGTTGGTCAGAAAGGCATCATGTATGGTATTTTTTGAAAGCTAGTAATGTTATCTTTAACATGAAAATAAGGTATATAGGGTGCTCCATTTAAAAAAAATGAGTCCAGGGCGTATTTGCAAAACTTGGCCACCCTGTATAACAGTGAATCATTTTAAACAAATTGCAATCGATTAATGTATTCAAGGATATGTAACGTGTTATGGAATATTTGGTTATTCCATACCTGTTTCAATTTTTTTAAAAAAATGGCGAACTGTGAGCATTTTTTCAACTTTAACCGCGTCCCATTCCCTTACTATAACTTTTAGACCCAATAAACCCTATCTCAAAATGATCGTAACGAACAAGATAATCAATTGGAACAATTATATACAGGGTGTCCCATTTAAAAAATACAAGTTTGGTTCGCCACGAGTTTTTCGGACCACCCTGCATTATGGCTATAATTTTAAAACATAGCGTGTTTGACTATCGATAATATCCAAAAAAATTTTTTTCGAAATTCCTCACCGTTTACTTACTCACAATCGTCCACCCCATCTTGGTTGCACCACCCTGTATATATATATATATATATATATATATATATATATATATATATATATATATATATATATATATATATATAGCCAGGGTGTTGCCAAACTTAAATATTATCGTGAAGTCTCATTTTATCAATTGTAGTGAAAACCGAAAATAATCCAATTTTTAATTCCACAGATATATTTTACCAAAAATGTCTTTTTTAATTTAACAGCAATTTACTTAATATGGGAAAATATGCACTCGTGAAATTAGGTTGATATTGTAAGCAGAATAAAATATTCAATGTTATACGGTAACACAAACAATTATGAATTACCTGTTACGTTAATAATGCTATAAGAATTATTCCTACTAGCTTAAACTGTAGAAATTAAAACGTATCCTACTAATTTTAACACATTTACAGACGGTAGTCGCAAATATGGTTTCACATAATTTACTATCACACTAATTGAACACAACTACACAGTATTATAAAATTTTAACCAAAATCTTTGATTACAGAAGGAAATTTGGTAAAAAAATATTTTATTTAAATACATAATAATATTAGATATCTTTCGACGGTGAGATATTATGTAGCAGCCTAAGCCAGGCTGAAGGGTTGTTGACTCCATACCGCAGAGTAAGCGCCTATCTGATTGGTAAATGCAGTGGCCGGCAGAAATCGAAATCGTACGTCAGTTGCAGCTGTTTAATCCAAGCAAAAGATGTATTTTGAAGAGTTTAATAATATCGTGTGTACATTATTCTTGTGTTAAAGTTAAAGCTGTTAAATATTAACAAAAGTTAAAGCCATTTAATATTAACAAAATATCGTTCACGCGTGTTTATTTTAAATTAGAAAAACACTAATTCCTTGGTAGTTAGTTGAAGTTATTTGTTGGTTTAAACAGCTGTTCTCTAGAGTGTTTTATTAAATTTGTGTTATAGGTAGTATTTTAACTTTGTGAAAGTGAGAATAATGTAGGAGAGTTACTAGGATTTCATTATTTAAAGGTAATGTAATAAAAATATTAGTTCTTGAAACTTGATACATAGAAATATTGGGTTCTAGACCAATATATGACGAATTTCATAACATTTTTGGATTTTTTAAAAAGCTTACCTCAAAAGAAACACATTAAAGCAAAAAAATTTGCCGGAAAAACCATATTTTACCAAAAAAAAATTGTTTATAAGTTGTAAAACTTTTCTTAACTATGTTTATTTCCCCATGGGGTTTAATAACAACTATTTACCTCACCGTTTCTCATCAGATTACTATCAAATATAAAGTCTTTTTTCCCAAAAATATATTGAAGAGACGGAAATAAGTTTGTTTACATTTCATCGGTGTTAATAAAGTGCACAAACGATTCGTTATCGTTTCGACCGGAGGTCTGACAAGCCATTAAAATTTGTATTTGTTGAAAATTCGAGGGGTCGTATATTGCTCAAGACCCGAAATATTATTAAAAGACCTGGCAACACGGCACCTAGCTAACTGTTCTTTATAAGGCCATGTGTTTTATTACCAGTGGCGTGCAGTGATTAAACAAATTTTTTTGAGGGGCGATACCTGGCTTATTATCGCCAAGCGCCATTTTTGACTATTTTTCCCCAATCTGAATTGAAGTCAGGATTTACTGGTTTCCATATATGCAGTGAATTTCATAACACCCTGTATATATACTGATGGACAAAAGTGTGGAAAGATTTTTGTCTGCTGGGAAAAGTGAAACTTTCACTTATGGACTCGAAATGTGCCTTCAGCAAAATGGTGGTTTAGTTGAACACCTTTTATGAGCTTTTTTAATTGTTTATATTACATTAGGTTGACAGGTAAGTACATAACACATAACTAAATAATTTTAAAAGATGTTCTGTTTTTGCTTAATTAATTTTCTTACACTATTAATAATACTGATAACTGATTATCTTTGTTTATAACTGGTTTATTAATTACTGTACATTTCCTAAAGACAATATTTTCTTTTTTTTGAAATATCTCTAATAAGCATGTAAAGGTTTCGGGTCTCAGTTTTCTTACCTCACCTACGCTTAACTTGTAAATAATGGATTATGCGGCAGTAGTTTTGACAAGTTCGTCAATCTTTTGTTTCATTTATGATAGTGTCATGGCCTCCTAATATTAGACATTTAATAATAAACAACGTAAATTCAGTATAATCGTATTAGAATGAAGAAACTTTGCTTTCACGGCTAGTTTACTGAAAAACTGTTGGTCAGAAAGGCATCATGTATGGTATTTTTTGAAAGCTAGTAATGTTATCTTTAACATGAAAATAAGGTATATAGGGTGCTCCATTTAAAAAAAATGAGTCCAGGGCGTATTTGCAAAACTTGACCACCCTGTATAACAGTGAATCATTTTAAACAAATTGCAAGCGATTAATGTATTCAAGGATATGTAACGTGTTATGGAATATTTGGTTATTCCATACCTGTTTCAATTTTTTTAAAAAAATGGCGAACTGTGAGCATTTTTTCAACTTTAACCGCGTCCCATTCCCTTACTATAACTTTTAGACCCAATAAACCCTATCTCAAAATGATCGTAACGAACAAGATAATCAATTGGAACAATTATATACAGGGTGTCCCATTTAAAAAATACAAGTTTGGTTCGCCACGAGTTTTTCGGACCACCCTGCATTATGGCTATAATTTTAAAACATAGCGTGTTTGACTATCGATAATATCCAAAAAAAATTTTTTCGAAATTCCTCACCGTTTACTTACTCACAATCGTCCACCCCATCTTGGTTGCACCACCCTGTATATATATATATATATATATATATATATATATATATATATATATATATATATATATATATATATATATAAATATATATATTTTTTATAGAATTTGTTTTCTTGGATCTTCTATATATTTTTTTTATAGGAATGTTTTCTTGGGGTTTATAGATCCGGAATAATCACTATTTTTTTATATTTTGTTTTTGTTTTTATTAACGTTTCGGCCAATTCTTGTGACCTTCTTCAGAATACAGTGCTGAAAAACCGCTCTAATTAGTAATCTTAGTCATAATGAACATAAAATTAACATACCTGTGAACGAAAATGTTTTTGGGGAATGCATCCTCTTAATTAAGATTTAAAATTGACATATAACACTAACATTGTGGACGACAGTTTAAAAACGACGAGAACAATTTTAAAAATATCATGCAGGCAAGAAGTCTGCGTGTCTACTGCAATACTGGGATCTTTATAGATATAAAAATGGTGGTGAATGGAATTTCGTTCTTTTTTGTTTAAAAATTGCCTGAAAGATAATGTTTTCATTATTAAGATAGAGGGGAGCTGGATTCCTTTGGATGCCTTTTTTTTAAATTAATTATTAATAGTTATGTGTACATATATATATTTTTTTTAAATTTATTTTATTAGATTGTGATAGATCTTGCTGAGGTGTTTTGTATCCGATTTTGAGTTTATGTTTTTTGGATTTTTTTGGATTTCTATCATTTCGAAAATTTCACGTTTCTTTGTATTGGTTTCAGTGCGTAGGACTTTTACTTTTTCATAATTGAAGGTGTGTTTCTTCTCAAGCATATGGTTAGTTAGGGCTGTTTTGTTCTTCTTGTCATATTTGTGTCCATTCAATCTGTTTTTTAAAAGTTGACTTGTCTGTCCTATATAGACGCTATCGCAGTTATCACAGGGTAGTTGATATACGACATTGCTTTTCATATTTTGTGGTATTTTTGATTTTAAGCAACTGAAACAACTCTTCAATAGATTGTAGCCTTTATGTGCGACTGTAACATTATGACTTTTGAAAGTGTTGTGTATTTTTTCAGACAACCCATTAATGTACGGTAATGAAAGATATGACATTTTTGTTGTTTTTGGTTTGGGTTGGTTCTGGTTATAAAAAATATGTATTCGTCTTTTAAAAATGGAATTTATTAGGTTTTCGGGGTAGCGGTTTAGCTTAAGGGCTTGTTTTGCTTTCTTTATTGCATTTTCCCTATATTCAGGGCTTGAAAGCTTTATTGCCCGGTCGGCTAAGCCGATAACTACTGATTTTTTTTGGGATATTGGGTGTTGGGAATTGTAGTTGACATATCTGGAAGACCAAGTTTCTTTAGTATACCATTCCGTTTTTATGTCGCCATTATTATGGTGGAGTGTGAGGTCCAAAAAGCTTATTTTATTATCATGTTCTTTTTCTATGGTAAACTGAAGCTTGTTGTGGTAACTGTTGAAATGATTTAACGTGTCTTGTATTTTATTTGTTGGTATAGCTGTAATGCAGTCGTCAACATATCGATAGAAAAAGGGTATTTGAAAATTAAGGGTTTTTATTATATTTTCTTCAAGGTCCTCCATTACAAGTTGTGCAATGACGCTTGAGATGGATGCTCCCATGGCACAACCTTCTATTTGTTTAAAAATTTTGTTATTATAATTAAAATAGGTTGAGTTCAATGTCAGATCTACGGCTTCTAAAAAATCTGTTAATGGTATGTCAGTGAATTTACTTATTTTATCCCATTTCTTTCTTACTACCTCTTTAGCTAAATTTAAGGGGATGTTTGTATAAAGGGATACAACATCTAGGGATATTAGTATGTAGTCGTTTGGTAACTTTGTATTACTTATTTTGTTTTTAAAGTCGACAGAGTCTTTTATGTAATATTCATTTTTATTTATGACATTTTGTAAGATGTTTTTTAGAAATTTAGAAAGTTTTTCTAACGGTGATTGTATACAGGAAACAATTGGTCTAAGTGGAATATTTGTTTTGTGTAATTTTGGCAAGCCGTAAATTCTGGGGGCTTGTGCGTTTTGAATTTTTAGTTCTTTTGCCGTATTTGGAGATATATACATTAAATTTTCCCATCGAGATATCAAGGCGTTGTTTTGTTTTTGATAAATGTTGGTAGGATCGGTTTTTAGTTCTTTGTATGTATTGTTGTCCTGTAATAGATCATTCATTTTTTTATCGTAGTCCCTTTCATACATAATTACCGTTTTATTGGACTTGTCCGGTTTTAGAATTTTTATGTTTTTATTTTGTTTTATGAAATATTTTGTTTTTTTACTTTTGTACCAAGCTTTTTTGTTGTTTATTGTTTTTGTTTACTCTATGAAAATTATTTTTGTGGTTTGTAATAATGTTACAGCATTTTGATCTTAAGCTGTCTTTAGTATCGTTATCTGAATTTAGATGTGTTAGTGAAGTTTCGATATTGCTAATGAGGTCGGGTATAGGTATTTCTTCTGGTGTATTTAAAGGCATGGCAAAGTTTGGACCAAGACTAAGTATTTCATTCACATAATCGGGAATATCAATATCTGTTAGGTTTTCGATCCAGTCTGAGATATCGTTGGTTGCAGTTTTATTTTTAAGTCTGTCAAATTTATTTATATTTTTTTGCTTAATTTTTTCGAAAACATTATTAATTTTTGAGGATTCCTGAATTAAAAAAGTGTTTAGGATAGGTTCTGGTAGAAGACTTGTCAAAGAATTACACACTCCGGATATTTTGTTTTGCAAAATATGTAAGTTTTTTGTGGTATCCGTTATTAGTAAATTTAGAGTGCTTAGCACGAACATATTTAAAGTGCATTCCCTAAATTTTCGTTCAAGGTTTTTACAATCGAAGTTGATGTGTTGTGTTTTTATTTTTAAAAAAGGAGGCGTTATATTATTGTTCTTGCAGCGCAAAAGGAATATTCTTCGGTTTTTTTGCTTACATTGCTGTAAGTTTAATCTTGAATATAGCTTCATTTGTACTACTGCGGCTTCTCCATATTTCAAATTGATGTTTGTGTATGACAGCATATTTTCACCCATGCTTATATATATTTTATAGAATTTGTTTTCACAATGTTAGTGTTATATGTCAATTTTAAATCTTAATTAAGAGGATGCATTCCCCAAAAACATTTTCGTTCACAGGTATGTTAATTTTATGTTCATTATGACTAAGATTACTAATTAGAGCGGTTTTTCAGCACTGTATTCTGAAGAAGGTCACAAGAATTGACCGAAACGTTAATAAAAACAAAAACAAAATATAAAAAAATAGTGATTATTCCGGATCTATAAACCCCAAGAAAACATTCCTATAAAAAAAATATATAGAAGATCCAAGAAAACAAATTCTATAAAAAATATATAAGCATGGGTGAAAATATGCTGTCATACACAAACATCAATTTGAAATATGGAGAAGCCGCAGTAGTACAAATGAAGCTATATTCAAGATTAAACTTACAGCAATGTAAGCAAAAAAACCGAAGAATATTCCTTTTGCGTTGCAAGAACAATAATATAACGCCTCCTTTTTTAAAAATAAAAACACAACACATCAACTTCGATTGTAAAAACCTTGAACGAAAATTTAGGGAATGCACTTTAAATATGTTCGTGCTAAGCACTCTAAATTTACTAATAACGGATACCACAAAAAACTTACATATTTTGCAAAACAAAATATCCGGAGTGTGTAATTCTTTGACAAGTCTTCTACCAGAACCTATCCTAAACACTTTTTTAATTCAGGAATCCTCAAAAATTAATAATGTTTTCGAAAAAATTAAGCAAAAAAATATAAATAAATTTGACAGACTTAAAAATAAAACTGCAACCAACGATATCTCAGACTGGATCGAAAACCTAACAGATATTGATATTCCCGATTATGTGAATGAAATACTTAGTCTTGGTCCAAACTTTGCCATGCCTTTAAATACACCAGAAGAAATACCTATACCCGACCTCATTAGCAATATCGAAACTTCACTAACACATCTAAATTCAGATAACGATACTAAAGACAGCTTAAGATCAAAATGCTGTAACATTATTACAAACCACAAAAATAATTTTCATAGAGTAAACAAAAACAATAAACAACAAAAAAGCTTGGTACAAAAGTTTAAAAAAACAAAATATTTCATAAAACAAAATAAAAACATAAAAATTCTAAAACCGGACAAGTCCAATAAAACGGTAATTATGTATGAAAGGGACTACGATAAAAAAATGAATGATCTATTACAGGACAACAATACATACAAAGAACTAAAAACCGATCCTACCAACATTTATCAAAAACAAAACAACGCCTTGATATCTCGATGGGAAAATTTAATGTATATATCTCCAAATACGGCAAAAGAACTAAAAATTCAAAACGCACAAGCCCCCAGAATTTACGGCTTGCCAAAATTACACAAAACAAATATTCCACTTAGACCAATTGTTTCCTGTATACAATCACCGTTAGAAAAACTTTCTAAATTTCTAAAAAACATCTTACAAAATGTCATAAATAAAAATGAATATTACATAAAAGACTCTGTCGACTTTAAAAACAAAATAAGTAATACAAAGTTACCAAACGACTACATACTAATATCCCTAGATGTTGTATCCCTTTATACAAACATCCCCTTAAATTTAGCTAAAGAGGTAGTAAGAAAGAAATGGGATAAAATAAGTAAATTCACTGACATACCATTAACAGATTTTTTAGAAGCCGTAGATCTGACATTGAACTCAACCTATTTTAATTATAATAACAAAATTTTTAAACAAATAGAAGGTTGTGCTATGGGAGCATCCATCTCAAGCGTCATTGCACAACTTGTAATGGAGGACCTTGAAGAAAATATAATAAAAACCCTTAATTTTCAAATACCCTTTTTCTATCGATATATATATATATATATATATATATATATATATATATATATATATATATATATATATATATATATATATATATATAACAAATAAAATACAAGACACGTTAAATCATTTCAACAGTTACCACAACAAGCTTCAGTTTACCATAGAAAAAGAACATGATAATAAAATAAGCTTTTTGGACCTCACACTCCACCATAATAATGGCGACATAAAAACGGAATGGTATACTAAAGAAACCTGGTCTTCCAGATATGTCAACTACAATTCCCAACACCCAATATCCCAAAAAAAAATCAGTAGTTATCGGCTTAGCCGACCGGGCAATAAAGCTTTCAAGCCCTGAATATAGGGAAAATGCAATAAAGAAAGCAAAACAAGCCCTTAAGCTAAACCGCTACCCCGAAAACCTAATAAATTCCATTTTTAAAAGACGAATACATATTTTTTATAACCAGAACCAACCCAAACCAAAAACAACAAAAATGTCATATCTTTCATTACCGTACATTAATGGGTTGTCTGAAAAAATACACAACACTTTCAAAAGTCATAATGTTACAGTCGCACATAAAGGCTACAATCTATTGAAGAGTTGTTTCAGTTGCTTAAAATCAAAAATACCACAAAATATGAAAAGCAATGTCGTATATCAACTACCCTGTGATAACTGCGATAGCGTCTATATAGGACAGACAAGTCAACTTTTAAAAAACAGATTGAATGGACACAAATATGACAAGAAGAACAAAACAGCCCTAACTAACCATATGCTTGAGAAGAAACACACCTTCAATTATGAAAAAGTAAAAGTCCTACGCACTGAAACCAATACAAAGAAACGTGAAATTTTCGAAATGATAGAAATCCAAAAAAATCCAAAAAACATAAACTCAAAATCGGATACAAAGCACCTCAGCAAGATCTATCACAATCTAATAAAATAAATTTAAAAAAAATATATATATGTACACATAACTATTAATAATTAATTTAAAAAAAAGGCATCCAAAGGAATCCAGCTCCCCTCTATCTTAATAATGAAAACATTCTCTTTCAGGCAATTTTTAAACAAAAAAGAACGAAATTCCATTCACCACCATTTTTATATCTATAAAGATCCCAGTATTGCAGTAGACACGCAGACTTCTTGCCTGCATGATATTTTTAAAATTGTTCTCGTCGTTTTTAAACTGTCGTCCACAATGTTAGTGTTATATGTCAATTTTAAATCTTAATTAAGAGGATGCATTCCCCAAAAACATTTTCGTTCACAGGTATGTTAATTTTATGTTCATTATGACTAAGATTACTAATTAGAGCGGTTTTTCAGCACTGTATTCTGAAGAAGGTCACAAGAATTGACCGAAACGTTAATAAAAACAAAAACAAAATATAAAAAAATAGTGATTATTCCGGATCTATAAACCCCAAGAAAACATTCCTATAAAATAAATATATATATATATATATATATATATATATATATATATATATATATATATATATATATATATATATATATATATATATATATATATTGTCTACATTAAGGAACACATAGAGAATGAATTTAACTGCCTTAAACCAGAGACTATACCTACAGAATATAGACAAATTCTGGAATACACCGAAATGGGGCCGAAAGCGGGTCTCCCTTGAGACATATATATATATATATATATATATATATATATATATATATATATATATATATATATATATATATATATATATATATGTCTCAAGGGAGACCCGCTTTCGGCCCCATTTCGGTGTATTCCAGAATTTGTCTATATTCTGTAGGTATAGTCTCTGGTTTAAGGCAGTTAAATTCATTCTCTATGTGTTCCTTAATGTAGACAATATTTTTGACCTACTGTATTCTTTCATTACTTCAATGTGTATGTCAATTATTAATGTTACTGAGAAGTAGGGTGGAGCGAGCGGCGGTACATGACAAAAATTTTATTTTTTGAAAATGATTTTGCCTGACCTTAGGAAAGTTGTGGTTAAAAATATAAGTTTTTTGGAATTTAAATTTTTCTTTTACGAGTGTCCTCTCCACCGCCACAAGATCAAGAAAAAGAAAAAAATCATTTTTCTTCATCTTCAGGCGGTGGAGAGGACACTCGTATAAGAAAAATTAAAATTCCAAAAAACTTCTATTTTACAACCACAATTTTCCTAAGGTCAGGCAACATCATTTTCAAAAAATTAAATGTTTGTCATATACCGTCGCTCCACCCTACTGAGAAGTCGATTTGTGTTCTATAATTTAAATAACCTTTTGCTGTAAAAGTTTTATGCCCGAGGGCTTGTAAGAAATATATATGAGTGTTCTGTAACATTTTTTTCAAAAATATACACAATTTTTTCTCAAATAAAAACAATTTTTTTATAATAATTAATGCTTTTCTTTTTCAAACATGGTATTTCTACCCAACCTGAACAAACCTAAAGCATAAAAAAATTTAAATGTATAAAAGCTTGCACTTCACACAATACATTATTTAAATTGTTAGTTTTATACAGGGTTACAGCAGAGGCTACCATTGAAGTAGCCAAATTCCTCAGGTCAACCATATCAAGACCAGTAACGGAGACAAAGGAAACGTCCAGACGAAGAATGGAGAATTAGTACATAATATTTAAAGTGTTGTACGGTATTGTTTACTAGTCCTCCACGAATCGATTAACCCATCATCCTCTTTTATTTGCAACCCTAGAGAAAGATAACGAGTTATAAGCTGATGTCTGAATTCATCCAGGTTAAACAGAATAGTTTTGCCAGACACATGTCATTCATGTCATTGTTTTTATTACTTGTGTTTGTTGTCTTGGCAGTGTTTTTTGCCGTTTCACGCTGCCACTGGCGCATATTTATTAACGGATCGTCGTATGATTCTAAACAACGTGAGGCAAGGTGTGCCTTGCCTCACATCCCCGGATTTTTGTTTATGGTATGGGACAAACAATTCCCATGTTTTGGGAATTTGCGTTACCTATCTTTTATATAATTTCATCTATTTGTTCTTTAGTGTTTTCCCTTTTCTTATGTATTAGTATTGTCATTTAATAAAATTGACGTCCTAATCTGGTACTCTACAGGGTGTCTTAAATAGGTGATACCACTATTGCTATCTCCGAAATGGTGCAAGATACGAGGTCGGTTAAATAAGAGAAAATGTGCCATTTTTAGTCCTTATTCATATTCTGTTTACGAAGTTGCCGAATTCTCTATAGATTCTTATCTACAGGGTATTTTTAAAAAATAGTCAAAAATTTAAATCTTAAATATCTCGAAAACTCTTAGAGTTATAAAAAAATAGTTTTAACAAAAATCACACGATTTTTTACATTTTCTAAAGTGGCGTTATTGTTTTACTTATACCATTTGTTTTTATTGAGTAACTGATACTAACTTGTTTTTTTTTTAATATGGACCTGGACTTTTTGCTACATTTTTTGAAAGAATACTTACTTCATACCCTTTACAACTGTGTATAACTTGAATATGTTTTCCGATCTTTTGATCAAGAATAGCAAGATCATCAGGATTTTCTAATGGTATAAACAAAACAATAACATTGCTTCAGGGAAGGTAAAAAATTGTGTGATTTTTGTTGATATAATTTTTTTATAACGATAATAGTTTTCGAGATATTATTTAAAAATTGAATTTTTGGCTATTTTTTTAAAATCCCCTGTACATAAGAAAGTATAGAGAATTTGGCAACTCCATAAACGGAACATGAATAGGGACTAAATATGGCACATTTTCTCTAATTTAATCGAGCTCGAATCTTTTACCGTTTCGGAGATAGCAATAGTGGTATCACCTATTTTAGACAGCCTGTATAGGGGTGAGAGGGGTAGGGAGGTGCTAATGATGATTGCATATCAATCACGTTGGATTTAAGATTTAATAAAAAATGATTTGAGTATTATGGAAATTTAATCAATATGGAAGAAAATTTTAACAACATTGGATTTAAGATTTAATAAAAAATGATTAGAGTATTATGGAAATTTAATCAATATGGAAGAATATTTTAATAAAAATTGATTCAAATATAATCGGAATTAATTTTTAGGTTAATCAATTTTGAATAAGCAAATTTAATCACAGATCTTTCGATTTAATCAATATGCAGCATTAATTTTTTTAATCAATCTTGCGTGGACCTGGATTTAGTCAAAACTGGGTTGAATTTGATTTAAAATTTAATCATTTTTTTTACAGTGTACCTGCAAAAACAATTGTTCCTTGTTTCAAAAATGAGGCTATAAATTTCATTGTCTGTTGTCATGGAATGACAGTGCATTAGTTGTAAATTTGTTTTTACTGGTATTTCAGAATGGATAGTATTACACCTCAAGAGAGAATAGAACTAATTTTTTGCATATTAGTGGTTTAAGTTAACGAAAGGCATGCACTGAATTTCATGTTAGACATCCAGACACACCTCGTTCTAATCCAGAATTTGTAACAGCTAATTTGGAAAAATTAAAAGCTACTGCGCCCCAGGATTCGACGAAGAAGAAAAAATGTTGAAACTTAACAAAGTATTCTTTTAGAAAGTGTTGAAAACCCAAATAAATCTACAAATAAGATTGTGCAAGCAGTAGGCTGCTCTTAGGCTACAGGTTGGACCACCTTAAATTCCAATAAGATTTATCCATACAAATTGATTAGTGTTCAGGAACTTCACGACGATGATTGCAACAGAAGATTGGAATTTTGCGATTGGTTTTAGAGAAAAAAACAGCAGGAAAAGCACAATCCGATTTTGAAAACTACATCTTTTTAGCGATGAAGCTCCTTTTTATTTAAACGGTTTGGTAAACCGGCACAATTACAGATATTGGTCTGATAGAAACCCTTGTTGGGCCGAAGATAGACGAAGACAGACCAATCATATTCTTCATGTTTGGTGTGGCATATTAACAAGGTACTGTCTTCATAGAGGGAAATTTAACAGGTGCAAGGTACTGGACATTGTTACAAGATGAAATTAGAAAACTTTATTGATGAACTTCCTGTAAATAATAGAAGAAGAATATATTTTTAACAAGATTATGCACCACCTTATTTTAACTTACAGGTCAGGCAATATCTTGATGAGCTACTACCTGAACGTTGTATTGGACGAAGAGGACCGGTGGAGTGGCCTCCGAGATCTCCCGATCTTACTAATCTCACTCCTCTAGATTTTTTATGGAGATATTTAAAAAATAAAGTTTATGTTAATATGCCAGCATCAACTGACGATTTGAAATTATGTATACGACGCAAAATTAAGACTATAACCCCTCCACCCCTCCAATGTGGGCAAATGTTAAAAGGAATATTATTAAACGTATTTTAGAGTTGTAAATACACCAAGTAAATCAATTTAAACATTTAATAAGAACATTTGTTTTTTTAAATAACTTACAAATTCTGTGAATTTTTGTTTTTATTATTATTTTCGTTGCTAACATGATCCAAGGTTAACTTATTTTTAAATAAACAGTTAGGTACCTACATATTAATACTAGCATTAAGGATTTAAACAAATTTTAAAAGTTAATAGCTCGTAAACGGATACTCTAATTAAAAATGTTTACTCTTTATTATTGATAATTACAAGGTATATAAAAATGTGTTGTGCCATTAAAAAAAATTCTGAAATATCGCCTAAACTAGCAACACTTGAAGAAAGTGTCGCTAATTTTTCTTTGTTGGGTTAACCTCTAAAACTTTACTCTTGGAAGTACAAGCGTATCTCGTCAAATAAAAAAGTTGGCCTGTCAAGTTTTAAAAAATAATCCTGTATATTTCGCATTAATATTGGTTATTAATTAATTGTGCGACATTTCCACACCACAAATGTGTGTCAACATGTTTGCTGCCCATGTGCGAATGTCTGTGGAGCCCCTGGAGCGTTTGTGAAACCGAACAAATATTGTTTAATTTTCTTAACTCGTAAGTTGTAGAGCTTGCTCGTTAACTAGCTCGCTAACAAGCGCGGCCGTCGGGATGAGCCCTTACGGTATTGCATTTAGCCGTTGTACGCATTATCCGTAGTTAACATAGGGAGGATGATCGGGGTTTCTTAAAAACAAGCGCTTGAAACACTAAATTTTCTATTATATATTACTTCCATATTAACGTCAATAAAAATGAATATGGTTTTTGTCGAAAGCTAGATTACTTAAGACGGGAATTTGGTCGCTAAAAATCTGACTAGAATTAACCGTCAAAAATAAGTGACAATTACTCCCTTACATATATATTTTGTAGATGGCACCTACAATATTATTTTATAAAATTCTTTGGAAAATGAATTTTACAGGTGTACAACTAACCCACAAAGGCGTAAGTTTGTATTTTATGGCTACTTTGTCTATTGATTGACAGATGGCGCTCGGCTCGTTCATGCAAAGTAATAAATTTGGAATCATATTATACCGTGTATGTGTTACGCTCAATAGTCGAATTCGGGCAATGCCCGAAAAAAATACGCAAAACTAATTTTGAGCAACGAATATTTCCCAAAACCGAAATTTTATTTATATACGGATATTGAGCATTACAAAATAAGCAGAACTAGTTTTGCACAATTAGAAATGTACAAAACTAGTTCTGTACATTTCTGAATGGCCAGCACTAGTTATGCTTTTTTCATTTAATCAGCGCGCAGCGTCCGAATAAAATAAAGGTGGAAATGATATTTAAATAATATATTTTATTTAAATACTGACAAATACAACAACAAATAAAACTTTATTCTTAGACAAATATTCAGTTAAGTTTAAAAAATTATTTATTTGAACAAGAGCTTGAATGATGCCACTTAGAATTGCAGATGACATTCTTTTTTCGACAAGAACATGCTCTGTTAATACATTTTTTATTGCACATACATGAAATAGAACCTTGTGTAGATCCAGAAATATCGGAGGATGCAGTTCTAAGTGATATTTCTAAAACAACAACATAACCCTACTCTTTATTTGGGTTTGGGAGGCTGTAAAACAAGCATAACTAGTACTGGCCGTTCAGAAATGTACAGAACTAGTTTTGTACATTTCAAATTGCGCAAAACTAGTTCTGCTTATTTTATATTGCTCAATTACCGTATAAAAATAAAATTTCGGGTTTGGGAAATATTCGTTGCTCAAAATTAGTTTTGCGTATTTTTTTCGGGCATTGCCCGAATTCGACTATTGAGCGTAACATATGTACCAAATAAAATAAGAGTGTGATTCAAGGTTTTCATTTACTATAAATAATAATATGATCAGAAATTAGTTTTTAGGGTACTTTTTCAACCAAGTCCAAATAATATTTTGGTAGGAATCGTTCATTTACTATTACTACTGATTATCTTTTTTTAGGCATTATTTCTGAGATTATTTCATTTCGTGCACGAAAAAAGAAATATACATTATGTAGGTATAAGGGTTATTCCAAGCAAAACAATAAATTTTGTGTTGTGGGGTCATATAATCGGTTAATTTTGGCCGCCGTTAATTATGTCGCCAAATAAATAATTTTTATACTTATTTAGCAGAACTCATCAGATTCATTTATAAAAAAGTAATGCACCGCATGCTAAAAGAAATATATCTTATAGGTATCAGTTTTGAGAAGTGACATTTTTATCGCCCAAAATTTGTTGAAAAAGTCGAAATGAGTGCGTCGGGCTGCGTTTTTATTAACACTGCTGAACCATTGATATAGTATTAGTGAGAGGGCAAATGTTTATTCGATATACCTGAATATACGTTTTTTTGTGTCATGTTAATATTTTGTACAGGGTGTAACAATAAACTGCTGCAAAATAATTGACATTAACTAGGCAATATCAGAATTTTCATAATATCCAAACATTTTCCCACACATTTCATATATCTAGAGATCATTCAACTTTAAACGCATTACACTGAAAAACAGCTATACTAGAGTCAAGAGAATAGTCTTCAGTGAAGGATAGCTTAGTCTTGTATATCCGCAAGAGCAAGTATAGTCCTTCCAAAAGGCATGTTATTCGTAACACAATACGCACATCTATACTTCTTTCAATACTAAATAAGAGTAAACGAAGTACTGTAATTGTTGAAACAAGAACTTTCTTAGCGTGAGAGAAAAACAAATAAACTTGAAATAAGTATAGCAATTCTTAAACGAACTGCAATACGGTCGTAATGTAAAAGTAGGTAACCTCAACCCAATTATAGTAATCCTTATTTCAACTTTTTCTTAACTTAACTCCGGTGTTGAAGTGAATACACACACGGAGAAGTAGACCTATTTATCAGTGACGTATATTGAGTGTGGTCAAGGTGTCAGAAAGGCACTGATGGTGTGTGTGTGTATTAGGGGAATTGTGTAAGATGGTGTAAGAAGGTCATATATAGTGTCAATGCCTCCTTCCCCTATATTGCATAAGGGTGAGTGAGTGTCCAAAAGGCATATTTGCGCTTTCGCCAAAGGGGCACTAAAAATACTAGTGGATTAGGGTAGAGGGGAGTATTTTAAAAGGGTTGGCGAAAGAAAAAAGCGCTTTCGCCAAAGGATCACTAAGATATCAGTGGATTAGAAGGGTGAGTGTCCAAAAGGCACATTTGCGCTTTCGCCAAAGGGGCACTAAAAATACTAGTGGATTAGGGTAGAGGGGAGTATTCTAAAAGGGTTGGCGAAAGAAAAAAGCGCTTTCGCCAAAGGATCGCTAAGATATCAGTGGATTAGATTGACATGGGGCCGTAAGTAAGTAGCGCTGTCACCAAAGTATCGTGCACACACTGTAAATAGGTGTAAAACTAGTTACATCTTACCATAGAACTTGGTTTGTTCAATAATTATACAGGATGGGATGCCAATCCAATAAAATATACACATAGTTTTGGCAAGTTTTTTATTTACTATTTTACTTCTTACAACAGTTGCATAGTGTATTTCTAGTGTTTAGAAGACTATGTGTATATTTTAGTTGTGTGCGCTTATGTGACAGACATGGTTGGATATTCTTGTGCAGTTCCTGGCTCTTATTTAAAAACTGGCTCTGGAGTCAGTCTCTTCATTTCACAAGACTGTCTAAGGTAAGTACATACATTAAAATTTGCCCTCTTACTAATACCATATCAATGGTTCAGCAGTGTTAATAGGGACTAACGGACCCATTTTAACTTTCGTGCAGTGTTATTATGGTGTTCGACGGTCACGAAAATCGACCCCAGCAAACTCAAAGGTTCCGACAAAGCTGTCTCGTCGATTTGTTCTTCTCGGGTCATACTTTATATCTGTTATCAAAAAATTTACTCCAATTTTATAAACTTTACCATCTTAAATCAGAAATTATTTTATTTGGTACACTGTATATTACTCATAATATATTAAACGTATATACATACATCTTTCTCCCAAATCTTATAGAAAACTGTAAACAAACTATTACGCCGGCCTCTTTAAAACAGGGGCTGAACTTTTGCCTGGTTCTTGTCTAAGTAACCACCAGTCCGTGAAATTAAATATGGCGGAAAAATATATAAATATTTTTTCGGTTGAAACTTTCTAAAAACAATTCTCGTGATTTAATCTCGGATCGAACCCATTTTTGTTAGATTTTGTACCAAAAGTTTTTAAATTGTTATTATTTTTGTTTGTTGATTACATGACAATGAGGCCAAAGTTTCTAATAAAAAATATGTTAGATCGGAGCTTAACATTTTAGCTTTCAATACATGTCTCTAAATTGTTCTAAAATTGCGTAGTTTTTAAAAAGCCCATCCTGAAACGAGGCTCTGCAAGGCAGATTTTTCAGGATTCCACTCTTAAGTAAGCCGCTAAATGAGGCTAAATTTAATAATAAATAAGTAATGCGCCGAAGTTAAAGCCAGTAAAAATATAGCAATACTAATAATAACAGAGAGTTTGAAAATACTATAAACCCAAAATTGGCTTATCAACCCACCGGTTCCTCTTAAGGATTAATAATACTAAAAGAAAATAAAATTCAATGGTGACTAGATTACTTGTTAATGACTAAAATGTGATTTTTCAAACGAATAAAAAAGCTATTAGTCGTAACTTTTTAACACCAAAAAATAATTTTCAGTTGCTGCAAATTGTTTTATTAGGCTAAGTTGTTTTTTGTTTTTTTGCCCCTAAAAAAGTTTTTTAATTCCTTGCAGAAAAAAAAATAAATTGCCATTAATTTAGTAGCTAAAAACTCATTTCAAAAAAACAATCTTAGCAGCGTCAATAGTGTTCTTTTTTCGGCGCCTATTTAACTCAGATTTTCTTTTACCGTAATTATTTTTTTTATTGGGGCTCATAGAGCTTGCTCTCAGTGTTATTTTGAAAAGTAAAAATACAATATTATGAAAATTTTGAAAAAAAAATTCGGTAAGAAACACCAAAGTGAAAATTTATAAGGTTTCAAACTTTATTTAATTTAATATAATTTTAAATACTTCAAAATCACACCCAAACTAGGGTTGACGGGTATGACACTATGGTAGAATGTAGCCTAAGAATGTAGACTAATTTGACAACCAAAAGTTTTAAACCGGCAACTGTAAGAATAAAACAACTAAGTTTTATACTATGAATTTGTTTCCGAGTTTTTTTCGCAAATTTATAAAGAAAAGGGCAATTTTAGTACGTACTTTCCACAATAACAGAACTAAATACATTTTAGCAACGCGCTCCAAGATTAAAATCATTTGGAAACCTAGCAAATCGATAAAATATTAGAATAACTTATAAGTTTTTAATGACGACTTATAAACAATAACAAGACAAAAACCTGTCAAAACCTAACTGTTTAACTAGAAGATCTTAATTTAAACCAGTACCTACTAAACCTTAAAACATTTTTAGTAAATCTAAACGTAAATGCCATCTTTTAGAATTATTGGAAAGTTGTTAAATTAATAAATATGTTATTAGATGCACATTACCTTACAAATATCTTCGGATATTAAACTATGAATCCTAATTTTAGTGAACTAACCTTATGTGTGCGAGATAGTCTTCCAAGAAAATTATATTAAGAACTATTGATACAACGAATCAAACACGTTTTAATGGAATTTATTTTGCTACTTACTTGTAGGTATTCGCACTGGCACTAAATCATTGAAACTTTTTTTACTAATAAAAAATAATGTTATTTACACTCTTTTTGCTAGTAAATACCTGGTGTGTTAAGTAGAATTTTAAACTGTTGCTTTAAAATCAATGTTTATTGAAATAATTTCGAGGTTTTCGGTAAACTCGCTTAAAATGACGTCCTACAAAACAGAGGGGTAAAATAATTTGTGTGTGAAAAATAGCCCTAACGGCCAGCCCTTACCTTTTTTGAAAAGAACTGCTCTAAAATCTACGTTTATTAAAATAATGCTCTAAAATCTACGTTTATTAAAATGATTTTTGGTAAAGACGCCTTAAATAACGCCCTACCAATAGCATTGAAATAATTTGTGTATGAGAAATAGCTCTAGCGGCCAACCATTAACTTTTTAAAAAAATGTGTTCTAAAATCTGCGTTTATTAAAATAATTTCATAATTTTCGGTAAACACGTCTAGAAAGAGGCCCTACAAACACTTATAGGGATAACATAATTTTTATGTGAGAAATAGCCCTAGCAGCCAGCCCTTACACTAAAAAAAACAATGATTTAAAATCTACTTTTATTAAAATAATTTCGTGATTTTTGGTAAACATGCCTTAAATGACGTTCTACAAACAATAGGGGTAAAATAATTTGTGTATGTAAAATAGCTCTAGCGGTCGGCCCTGGCTAGTTTAGAAAAAAATCGTTCTAAAATCAACATTTATTACTTTAAAATGAATGGCATATACTTACCATCAAAAATATATAATAGGTTAGAAATGTTAACTCCTAAGTAAAACCTGGAAACACGAAATTTGGATAAAAATCAATAAAATAGTACGCATCTTACCACCAGATGTCGCTCTAGCTCGTTTTCTCGTGGCGGGTAGGTAGTATGCTTAATATGTTAATTTATTTTTAAGGTAGTATTTGATTGTTTTAACAACGATTTATTGTTTTTTTTTTCGTATGACACAATAAAATATTATGTATTCAGTAAAACCAGATGATTTTAATGATTAAATTATATTTTAGAGGAAATTACCTATAAAGAAACTAAAAAACAAAAATAGTGTTTAACAATCAAATACTGATAATTAGAAACCGTACACAGTATATATGTAACATATAAATTATATAATAAAACGACAGATTAGGAGTAATCTGTGATAAAACTATAAAGTATGAACATGTCAGCTTTATTTACAAAACAGTTATTGTTATCATATTGTTATTAAAAAATAGCCCAAAATGCAAATAAATGTGTCATGTTCCTTTTATATATGAGTAGTTTTCTATGTACCTAAATGTGTAAATTTTCATAAAGTTGAGACCATATTTACTAAATACCGTTAACTCCTGAGCTTGAAAGATAATCCCCATTTTGATACAAATTCATACTAGCATGCTGAAATTCATGGAGGAATGGATAACTACACAAATGTAAAACCGGCATTTAAAACATCATCTACCAGGATTAATAAAAAAATTAGGGAGTGAATGGAAGAAAAATTAAAAAAATTAACAGACAACATTGATTTGAGGCTCAGTAATTTCTCTATCTGCACTGCAACCCAGCATTATTTAAAACAGATACTAAATATAATGTTGAAACAAAAGTAGAATTCTTAAAGAACAACCAAGAAGAACAATGTTAAAAAAGGCACTTTTGTGTCTATCAAGGCAGGTGAAAAAAATGATATTTCTTGTGAATTTTGGCCTGCTGAACATGATGCCGCAATTAGAATTACTGGATACTTCCGGGAAAATATTTTTCTTTAGTATCAAGTAAATTCTAATCACATGACGTTGTTCAGCAGGTCAAAATTCATTATAAATAATATTATTATCTTTCAGGTTTGATACCTTGACAGGCAAAAAATTGCCTTTTTTACGATTTTTCTTTAAGCACATTTTATTATTAAAACAAAACATACACTGTCACTTCACTTAAAACCATCCTAAAAGTGGTAATTATTTAGATTAATGTAAACAGCGAATTTTTTCATGAAATTTTGCACAGACCCTAATTTTGGGTCGTAGAACACGAATCCGAAGTCAGTTTTTGGCGGTCTCGTATGGTTTTTCCAAAAAAAAAAAAATTTTACCTTTTAGGTTAGGTTTTTATATAGATTCCATTAAGTTTCGACACTTCCACTTCAACATATCTGTAAACTAATACTTGAAGAGGTAAGTGGATGAAGGTGTTATGTCACAAAACTGTAGTTTTGAGAAAATCGATATTTTCGAAAAGGTTCGTAGATTTTTAATTGGCCGTTATTTTACAGGTTTTATGGACTGTTATGTTGGAAGCCAGTTTTAAATTTAAATCTTTCAGGAAAATTAAAGAAAAAAATTGATTTAGCCTAATTTTTGGAGCTTTGTTTGTACATAACACCTGCTTCCACTAAGGATTTCAACAAGAAAAGATGATTTATGTGAAAGAAAGTGATAAGTGTTGAATAAACGTTTTTATTTCAAACCACTTTTAGGCAGAATTGCTTTAAAAAAATTAGGTCAATCAAACAAGATTAAAAAAAAATTAAAATAAACAGTTTTATAAGTACATAGGTATTAAATCGTTCTTCTTTGGTTTCTTACTACATTTTCTTGGCCCCGAAATTCTTCATAAAACCATCGGTATTCATCCTTAACGTACTGTAGCTGTTCTCGTAAATTATCTATTTTCTTTTCAGTCAAATTACCTACCTGTTTTTCCATGAACCCTTCTGAACTGAACGCTTTCTGAGTAGGGTATTCTTTTTCATTTTGTAGTATAGAAACTTTCTTAAATGGTGTACAAGGGTCGTAATTATCTTTATATAAATAAGACCCAAATTCCTCCTCTCTTAACCATTTTATGCCGTCGCGAAATGATATTTTTTCATTCAGAAAGTTTATCTTTTTTTGGACTACTTTTAGTTGAGGCTGTAGATGATCTATGTCACGAAAGTGATTTGTCATGTCAGTTACGTGATTCTTCTTGGACGCATCTCTGATAATGTCACGGTATTGATCGGGCACGTAAATCGTTTCTTGTTTCCTTAAAACTTTTTCTATCCTTCCGAAGTCGCGATCGGAATCTAAGTAAGAATGTCCCATTTCTGGAAATTTGTGGTCGATAATGGAGAATGTCCATTTAAGGACTAAATCTTGATAAAGGTATATTGTTCGGAAATTCTTGTTTTGCCCTGCCCAAGAATCTGTTTGGTTTTTTGTCTCTTATCAATTCCTCATTTAATTCAGTAAAAGTGCACAATGCACTCGTAACTTCCCGGGAACCTCTACCTGCCACATCTTCTGTCCACGTAAAAAATAGCCTCTTTCGCCACTTGATGAAAGTGTGTGAATCATAGACAAGATATATTTAGACCATCACAACGTATTCGCGACACCAGCTGAATCCGTCCAATGTATGGGCGAAAAAGTGCGTTTGTGCGCAGTGGGCGCCAGTCAGATTTTTAAACGACGGTCCTCTCGAGGCATGCGCACTCGGGACGTGTAGCAAAAGTGGTTGTTGAACTCAATGACGCAACGCGGCGAACAGGACCGGGCCGAAAAAATCTCAGTCATTTGTATGTTATGGTATTTTTGGTTGGGGTGGCGAATATAGCGAACCTCTGAAGCTTGTTATTTCGATACAAAAATAGTCTTTACAAAGTGTTACAGACATTTCATATGTTTCGCCAATTATGTATCCAACTTTTAAATATAAGGAATTATTTCGTAGTCTATTTCTTACAAGTAGTGCATAAATAGAAATAGTTTAATTCCAAATTTAAATTATATGAATATGTGAAAGAATAGGAGGTAAAAAATATAATTTATCTTAAATGCACTCCGGTGTTGAAGTGAATACACACACGGAGAAGTAGAAATATTTGTCAGTGACGTATATTGAGTGTGGTCAAGGTGTCAGAAAGGCACTGATGGGGTGTGTGTGTATTAGGGGCATTGTATAAGGGGTAAGATGGTGTAAGAAGGTCATATATAGTGTCAATGCCTCCTTCCCCTATATTGCATAAGGGTGAGTGTGTCCAAAAGGCATATTTGCGCTTTCGCCAAAGGGGCACTAAAAATACTAGTGGATTAGGGTAGAGGGGAGTATTTTAAAACGGATGGCGAAAGAAAAAAGCGCTTTCGCCAAAGGATCGCTAAGATATCAGTGGATTAGAAGGGTGTGTCCAAAAGGCATATTTGCGCTTTCGTCAAAGGGGCACTAAAAATACTAGTGGATTAGGGTAGATGGGAGTATTTTAAAAGGGATGGCGAAAGAAAAAAGCGCTTTCGCCAAAGGATCGCTAAGATATCAGTGGATTAGAAGGGTGAGTGTCCAAAAGGCATATTTGCGCTTTCGTCAAAGGGGCACTAAAAATACTAGTGGATTAGGGTAGAGGGGAGTATTTTAAAAGGGATGGCGAAAGAAAAAAGCGCTTTCGCCAAAGGATCGCTAAGATATCGGTGGATTAGATTGACATGGGGCCGTAAGTAGTAGCGCTTTCAGCAAAGTATCAAGTGCACACACTGTAAATAGGTGTAAAAATATTTACATCTTACCCTAGAACTTGGTTTGTTCAATAATTATACAGGATGGGATGCCAATCCAATAAAATATACACATGTAATTTTTTTGATTTACTATTTTACTTCTTAACACAGTTGCATATTTTATTTCTATTGTTTAGAATACTATGTTTATATTTTATTTCAACTTTCAATTTTGTAAATGTAACGTTTAAAAAATTAAGAGGGGGGGGACATTAAAGAGACGCACTGTATATATATAAACTGAGCTATTTTCGAGGAATTATCGACAGTTTTGTATAGCAGGAAAACTCAGATTTAAGCCAACAAACTATACACTTTTTGTTAAAATCTCACTAATGGTTACATTTTTATCATTAATAAAAAGAATAATTACAAGTAATATATTTAGCATTTATTACTCGATAAAAGATTAACGTCATGTGAAATAAATTTTGAAGTACGGTCCTGTCTATCACAAGGCAAACGTTCGACAATGCGCAAGCCCGCAGAGGACCGTCTTTGTTTACGGATTCAGCTCGGTAAATTTGCCGCATTCGTAATTGACATTATTTCTCTACTATATATTTTCTCTATGGTGTGAATGCCGAGATTATAAAACGACATCTGTCGGAGATAGAAAGCCTTAGATGTGATTAACCTTGGCAATGGCAGAGTCTGTTGTAAATCGACTGTTATGTAGAGTAGTTCTGGATTTTTGGCAGCATTTTTTTGTCGAGCCGTTGGAGCTGAAATGCTGCTTCGTAATTTTCTTTGTGTTCTTCATTTCCTTTACCGGAATCGCATGTGCTGCAAATATCACTACGCGGCATTCCAAATGAATAATTGTGTATTTTTATTAGCCTTAACCGACCAAGCTTTCAAATTTTAAAAATACATAAAAAACAACTTCAATTTTAACATCCTGTATCTGGAAAAGAGAATTGTTGCGGACCCATGCTTATATAAACTTTTTGTCTTAAAATCGATGAAAGATAAATTTCTTAAAGTTTGTGCACATGTGTAATTAATAACACCCTGTATATAAATGGGGCTACTAAAAAGACTTACTGTTTGTACAATAAGAGTGTACCTACGTATTTAAAAAGTAAAATAATATATTCACCTCTAAACTTCTCAGGTTCAGATTCACTATCTGAGTGCACAAAAAATACTATATTATTTTCTTTCTGGGTGCTACAGCCTTGATCATTGCGCTGTAGCACACTTAGGACCATCTTTTGACCTCTGGATAACATTATATTTATTCAAATTAGTCAAAACACTTTTAAAATCGCTGCAATTAGGAGAACAGAACACTTTTACCCGCTGACTTTTGAGGTTATATTGTGGATATTTCTACGACATTTCAGAGAATAAAGGTGTTATGTGCACATAGCGCCTTCATTCATTGAAAATAATTTAGGGCACTGTGTACATAACTCCTTCATCCACATTTATTTCTGTAAATAATAATCAAAAAGGTTTGAATGAAAAATGTGTGTTATCAAAGAGCCTTACCACCTTCATCCACCAAAAAAAAAAGAAAAAACCCAAAAATGTTACATGACACTTTCATCCACTCACCTCTTCAATTTTTATTATTTTTCGTCACACAAAACACCACATTTAGGCAAAAATAGATAAGAAAATTGCTTTTTTCGATAGAAAATTCCATTTGAACTGGCTATTGGCCGCCATTATTTTCCTACCTGTCAACAATATTTCTGTGACCGGTGTTGCCACGTTTACTTGTTTTTTATGAAAAAGTTGTAAATTAGGAATAATAAAAAAGCTAACCATAACAAACTAAAGTTACTATTCTGTCCAACTTAGTCAACAACATTTTTTAATTTTAACCTACATCAGACCTAACCAAAATCCTATTGATCAGTAATCCAACACCTGCATGCTGATGCATGCAACCATATCTGAACAAAAAGGTGTATACCCAACCCAAGCAAACCTGAGCAAAAAGGTGGCCAGGTTTGCTCAGTTTTGATTGATATAGATACATATATATCTATATCAATCAAAACAGCAAACCTGACCACCTTTTTGCTCAGGTTGGGTGAGCAAAAAGGTGGTCAGGTTTGCTCAGTGTTCATTGATATAGATATATATGTATCTAAACTGCCGGTCAAATTAAAGAACATAGCAATTTTTTTCTCATTTTCAACAACCTGTAACTTTGAAAGGAATAAACGGATTTTATTAGGCTTTTCAGGATATTAAAGTTCGACTCTCGTATATTGGTCTAATTTTTGGAAATTTGTTCGAGATCAGGTTTTCTATGATATACAGGGTGCAGAAAAAAGTGATGCAATTTTTATTATCCCACCATTTTGCTAAAAAAATTTTTTTTACTAGAATTATATGAAACTGAGACTAGTACCTCGGGGGGTATTTGGTAGTTTTTTGATAACTCTTCTCAATCAAAAGATAATCACTTTTTATTCAAACTCTTATTTTTTTAGCTATTCTAACTCTTATTTTTTAGCTGTTTCTTGAAAAATTTTCTAACACAACTTAAATTAACTTCAGACACTTTTGCAGTGTAAAATGAAGAAAAAGCTGATTTAACTGAAGCGGTGAACAATTCATGAAAAATCAATTCATACAGGATCATTTAAAAACAAGTTAAAAGTAATAATTAAATTCCTAAATTAATTGAATTTAATACCGCGTAGGCCCACCTTGTACCCGCCGTTCTAAATAAATTTTCAATAATATCAAGTAGGCCAAACAACCTCACCGCTGAATAAAAATTGTTGAAAACCATGGAAACGTATTAAATAATGACGAAAATTGAAACCTGTCACAAAAAAATTGTAACTCCAGAATAATTAGATTTTGAATTGCTTTTATTGTATTAAAAATGCCACTTTTAGGGGCAAATGAATTGCGAAACATAATTCGGTAAGTTTTTTTCCTCAGTTAAGAATTTCATTTTAAGCAAATTGAAAGTTTAGATTGCACCAACGAGGGCTAGGCTATACTGTTATTGCCGATTTGCTTGGTACTACAGTACACACGGCTCGAAAGGCAATAGAAAGGAACCGAAATCATGGTACTCCTGTATACAGGAGGATTGGACGATGTGGACGTAAAAGACGAACGACCCCCAGAGAAGGTCGTCTTGTAAACTTAGCGGCGAGGTGAAGAAGAACCCTCAATTCCTCGCGGATAAAAGCTAGGTTACAGGCGGCAACGGGAACGGTGGTGTCCAATAGTACCATTAAACGACGTCTACATGACCGAGGTCTAAATGCAAGAAAACGTGCCGCTTGCCCATTCCTTAAGCCCATCCACCGACGTTCTAGAAGAACTTGGGCCCAAGAGCACTTAAACTGGGGAATAGAAGAATGGTCTTGTTGCATGTTTACAGATGAATGCCGTTATACACTTTATCAATCCGATGGCCGAATATTAGTGTGGAGAGAAAGGAATGAGCGATATATTGAAGAACATATGGAAGCCAGGGAGCCATTTGGCGGTGGAGGTGTGACTGTTTGGGGGGGGGGGGGTTGGTGTAATGAGAAATGGTAAGACAGATTTGGTAATTTTGATGAATGAAACCATGAATGCCGTTAGATATCGTGATCTGTGTGTGAATGAAATTATTGTTCCATTTTCTGAGAACTTTGGTGATGGTTTTATTTTGGTGGACGACAATGCTCGCCCACACAGAGCTCAGATCGTGAATGAATTGCTAAGAGAGAATGAAATTAATCGGATGAACTGGCCTGCTAAATCACCGGATATGAATGTGATTGAGCACGTGTGGAGTAGAATTAAAGTAAAATTAAGTCAGAGAGAGCAAGAATTTATGAATCCGGAAGAATTGGCGGTTGCTGTCAGAGAAGAATGGGAATCTATTCCCCAACAATTTATTAGAAACTTGGTGGACAGTATGCCGAGAAGGACAGCAGAAGTGTGGCGGGTACAAGGTGGGCCTACGCGGTATTAAATTCAATTAATTTAGGAATTTAATTATTACTTTTAACTTGTTTTTAAAGGATCCTGTATGAATTGATTTTTCATGAATTGTTCTTGTTTTTGTTAGTTGTATATCAGTCCTAAATAAATATACCCACGAGGATTTATTTTAGTAAAACGTTGCCGTTATTAGGTCTATCAGCGGTTAATATCGTAATAAATATAAAAAAAAATAATTATGGAGTACCGTATTTTTTAGATACCCTGTATATTACCGCTTCAGTTTAATCAACTTTTTCTTCATTTTACATTGCAAAAGTGTCTGAAGTTAATTTAAGTTGTGTTAGAAAATTTTTCAAGAAACAGCTAAAAAAATAAAAGTTAGAATAGCTAAAAAAATAAGAGTTTGAATAAAAAGTGATTATCTTTTGATTGAGAAGAGTTATCAAAAAACTACCAAATACCTCCCGAGGTACTAGTCTTAGCTTCACCTAGAAGATATAATTCTAGTAAAAAATTTTTTTTAGCAAAATGGTGGGATAATAAAAATTATAAAAATTGCATCACTTTTTTCTGCACCCTGTATATCATAGAAAACCTGATCTCGCACAAATTTCCAAAAATTAGACCAATATACGAGAGTCGAACTTTAATATCCTGAAAAGTCTAATAAAATCCGTTAATTCCCTTCAAAGTTACAGGTTGTTGAAAATGAGAACAAAAATTGCTATGTTCTTTAATTTGACCGGCAGTTTATATCAATCAAAACTGAGCAAACCTGACCACCTTTTTGCTCAGGTTTGATAGGGTTAAAATTTTTAAAATTGGTGGGAAAAACGATTTGTAAATTTGCCATCAGAAATTTCGAGAATGTGAACCTCGGGCTGCGTGTTTATTTTCTTTCAGTTTTTTGATATTTTCTCTGTTTTTTTTTAATGTGTTTTAACATAAATTTGCCTAAATATGGTCCAGAAAAATAGTGTGTAATGACTTGTATAGATGTGTTTAAGTAAAAGTGCCGAAATTTAAAGAATTTCATTGAAAACCCTAAGCTAAAAGTTAATTTTTTTTTTGGAAAAACCATACGAGACCGCCAAAAACTGACTTCGGATTCGTGTTCTACGACCCAAAATTAGGGTCTGTGCAAAATTTCATGAAAAAATTCGCTGTTTACATTAATCTAAATAATTACCCTAAAATTTTGCAACAGTCTCTACGTTATAAATGAATTCAAAAATACAAAAATAGCTAATGAAATTGGTTAAAACTGTAAAATAATTATTGCACCGACCTGTCACAGATCGCAGCGAAATTTGATAGACGTTTACACGTCAACTGTCTAAAAGTTCAAAGAACGACTGAAATGATGGTAGCCTACTTGCAGCAGAATTATCCTACAGTACCACGTAATGGTAGGATCAAAAAATATATAAGAGGTTAGAAATGTTAACTCCTAAGTAAAATGTAGAAATACGAAATTTAAATAAAAATCAATAAATTAGTATGCCATCGTGTTCTCAGATGTCGCTCCAGCTCGTTTTCTCGTGGCGGGTAGTTTAAAAGTGATATGTTGAATATATTAATTTATTTTCAAGCTAGTATTTGATTGTTTTAAAGACCATTTATTGTTTTTTTTTCGTATGGCACAATAAAATATTATGTATTCAGTAAAATCAGCTGTAAATTGATGGTTTTACTGATTAAATTATATTTTAGAGGAAATTACAAATTAAAAAACAATAATAGTCTTTAACAATCAAATACTGATACTTCTAAACCCTACACAGTATAATATGTAAAATATAAATTATATAATAAAACTACAAAGTTGCAGTCGGCTTCATTTACCAAACAGTTATTGTTACCACATTGGTATTAAAAAATAGCCCAAGTTCCTTTTATATACGAGTAGTTTTCCATGCACCTAAATGTGTAAATTTTCATAAAGTTGAGATTATATTTACTAAATACCTTTAACTCCTGAGCTTGAAAGATAATCCCCATTTTTATACGAATTCATGTTGCCATGCTGAAATTCATCAAGGAATGGATAACTACACAAATGTAAAACCGACATTATAAACATCGTCTACCAGGATTTATAAAAAAATTAGGGAGTGCATGGAAGAAAAATTAAAAAATTAACCTACAACATTGAGTCAAGGCTAAGTAATTTCTCTGCCTGCATTGCAACCCAGCATTATTTAAAACAGATATTAAATATATTGTTTAAACAAAAGCAGAATTCTTAAAGAACAGCCAAAAAGAACAATGTTAAAAAAGGCTCTTTTGTGTCGTGACAAAAATTAGATTTCTTGTGACCTGTTGAACATGAGGGAGCAATTAAAATTACCGGATGCTTCCGGGAAAATCTTTTTCTGTAGTATCAAGTAAAGTCTAATCACATCACGTTGTTCAGCAGGTCAAAATCTATTATAAATAATATTATTATCTTTCACGTTTGATACCATGACAGGCAAAAAATTGCCTCTTTTACGATTGTTCTGTAAACACATTTTATTATTAAAACAAAACCCACACTTTCACTTCACTTCACTTAAAACCATCCTAAAATGTGCAACAGTTTCGACATTATAAATTAATTCAACGAATACAAAATTAGGGAATGAAATTGTTTAAGACTATAAAATAATTATTGGATCGACCTGTCACAGATCGCGACGAAATTTGACACACGTGTCAGCTGTCTTAAAGTTCAAAGAACGAGTGGAATGATGGTTGCAGAAGAATCATCCTACAATGCCACCTATTTTTACGATGGCATACTAATGGTGTAACGGTCGTGTTTCCACTTATTCAATTCAAATTTCACCCATGTGGGTAGGATGGACTACTAATGGTGGAACGGTCGCGTTTCCACTTATTCAATTCAAGTTTAAACCATGTGCTTACCATGTTTAAAATCACTGCGGCCGCTAGCCGCTAGCTTCAGCCACTTATATATCAAAACATTTTTTGTTCTAAATAAATTAATTTTGAGGGATTAACATCCAAGTGTGAAGTGAAAAGCAAATTTAATTTTAAGGGTATTTTAAGGGTATAACATAAACGTTTAAAAATTATTCTCAATGATAGTTCATTTCAAGTCTGGCACAAGCAAATATCAGGCTTTATTGACTAACACATTGAGAAAAGACTATCTCAGCCCTAATAAAAAAACCTAGCTGTGGTAAATAGGCGCCCTTGACTAATGCCGCTTTTTACATCCCTCGTCAGAGGAGGTATTCGTGAAAAAAATCGTCTTTCGAGATTTTTTCGACCTCCACGTCTGGGGTCTCTAGATCACGAACAGCATGGCTTCCCATTTCCTTCGATCTCTCTGTTGTAGCGCGAAAACTAAAAAACTACTTGACCAAAAGAAATCAAATTTCGTATGTAGAGGCCTGGCTCACAACCAACTGAAATTCTGGTGAAATATACACAGGATACCTTAAAAAAATAATTTCTGGTTTTAGAGCATTAACTCAAAAACGATACAAAAATCATATTTTGTATTTACATAGATAGATATAGTAGGTAAAGCAGCGCTAAACTCAGCCAGTTTAGAGCTGCATTACAAATAGAGCTCTAGACATCCATAGACAGAGCTCCAGGAGTTGATGCAAGGGTCGATGACCTGCACACGCAGTAGGTAGACTTTCACTTCACTTTTACAGGGATTTAGATGACGATCTGCTGTAGTCAGTCGATTTAATCTTTATTAAATTGAAAAAAAGTTTTCGGACCGAATGAGTCTTGAACCGCCAACCTTCCGATTAGTACTTCAACGCCGTATCCTACGAGCCACCGAGATATATTAATAATTTTACCTTTCAAGTGTGAGACAATCGATATACGTCGTAGCAAACTTTTTGTAGTAAAGTCAAAATAACAAAATGATGATTTTAAGGGCTAGGATAAAATGACATAATTTACTAGTTTTAGAAATCATGAATCTCCACGTAGGTATATTACTCACATGACGGTACTATTAAAATCAATTACAACGCAATTAAGGTTAAGTAGATAATGATTAAAAGTGTGCGGTTTTAATAGCAGCATTGTTAGGAATAATTATAAATAGGCCAGGGGTTGATCTATGTATGATGATGTGAATAATATTGTATAGAGTACCAGCTTAGAATAAAATAAAATATCTTACCCAGACAGCAACCTCAAAAAGTACTACTACATCCAAGTTTTGCTTTAATTTGACGATCTTTTAAGAACTGTAAGTAATGATAATATTGTATGTGAATTAATGTTCTGCTACTCTGCGAAATCGAGGGTGATAGAAACACTACAATAAATTCACGGGTATGGGCTCGAAAGTTATGGGATGATTTAAACGATCACTCACTATGGGTAGAGAAATACGTGTAACGTAGTAGAACAATAGAAGAAAAGTGATCGCCAAGTCTTCAGGACAAAATGACTCAGTATATGTGTTTATGTATTGAGGATAGACTGGAGAAGATATTAAAATAGACAAGGGTGAGGAACTTTAAAATAGATTGGGTTTTCCGCCAAAATGGTGAAGGTGTTACTGTAAGCCGCAGGTTTAGGAGATATATTAGATAATTATAAAAATAATAAAATAAAAATGACCGTACAATTTATGTTTTATGTATTAATACAAAACTAAAATAAAAAGTGATAGAATCAGCCGTTTGGTATTATTTGTAAAATGACATCCCAGATATGGTATAAATAGAACAAAAGTATGGGTGTTTTCCGATTGCACTCTTGTATAGTACTTGTTTAATGCTAAACTAGAATAAAACTATTAAAACTAACGTCGATATTTATGCTTGAAATTATGCAAGCAGATAAAGGGGCCCCTTTTTTTATTTAGGGGTATAGTACACTGTTTGAACTTAAAACATGATGCAGATAGAAAATATATATTAATTGCGTAATTCGAATATACGCAATACAAACACTCTAATGCTCCTGTTTATTATCAGATTATACACCTCTGTTCACACTTGAACAGACTGACAACTGTCAAAATAATAGATTACGGGATATTTCACCTATCCATTATTTTGGTGTGTTTAAAAGTGTTGCCAAATCAACAGGCTTTGGTTTGTTTGTCACAGTAGTAGATAAAAATAGTTGGCAAGCAGATTAAAGTAGCAAAAAATTTAATAAAAATACCAACAATCTAGATATTTAATATCTAGCAAAAGTATTATACACATTAAAGCAAAAAACAGTGAAATAATAAGTAAAGAATGACTTAATTAAAAGTTAAGTATGTGTAAATTAAAACAATCGTATATTTATAATTCGAAATAGAATACCGACAGGACAGTAAATTAACAGATAAATTTACTATATATAAAGCAGACAGAGGGTTTTTGTTATCTAAATAGTAATTTATAATTAACCAATCACATCTTATTTAAAAGTCAAAAATGTCCCTTCGATATTATTAATGAATGTCGTCTTAAGAGTTTTCTGATCGTTTTTATTTTCTGAGTGTTAAACACAATAGCAATAGGGAGCTAAAGGTCTTAAATTCTACATTATAGTTATATAATACTGGAAGTAAGAAATTTTCACAACTTAGCCTAAGTATTTTGTAACAGTTAGAAGATAAAATTTTAAAACAGGACATTAGTCGTGAACTCAAACTCTTGTTCATGTCCCATTCGATTTTATTTAAATGGAGAACGAAGTTTCGAAGCAAAAACCACGTTATTATTTAAACAAATTAATTCTATATTTTATTACAACTTTATATATATTTGTTATACCCCAGAGTTTATTAACGTTGTTGCGAACCTCCCCTATTGTTGACCGAATACCGCCCAGTAGTAGTCCTGTTAATGCCCTATTGCTCCCCAGATAACGTTATGACGCTGCTCTGTATGTGATATAACAAGGTTTTGAAGGATAAAAAGAACATGTAGAGAATAAAGGTTTTAGTTGTGAACTGTATCTGTTCTTATTAAATATTACGATTAAAATTCCTACGTCATCTAAAATCACATATGTTCTACACTTTATCCTCACTTATTTTAAACATTGCATTTATATTTAATTTCGGCAACTAGAGAAAATGTTGTGATATTGTTTTATAGGGATAATATAACGCCTCTTACCGAAATGGCTTTCGGACCCTTGATATATTTACCTTATAACGTAAAGAAATAATTTTTACTAGTGTTAATAAATAGAATAATTGTATGGTGTTTTCCGATTGCACCCCTGTATAGTAAATGTTCTAATGCAAAACTTCAATAAAAGTATTAAAACTATCGATGATATTTATGCCTGAAATTATGCAAGCAGATAAAGGGTTTATATTTTAAGCTTATAGTACACTGTTTGAACTTAAAACATGTTGCAGATAGAAACGTGTAGGGGCTCATGCCTGCAGAATAATTAAATTTAACACGTTCGTCTTAGTTAAAAAGCTCTACCACCAGCGACAAGGTGCGAACGTTTCGGTAGAGGACCCTCCTTCCAACCCCCTGTATGCTTACAGGCCTACATAAATTATTTCCTGCTAACACCCTTTAGTTTTTTATTTTTTTTTGTTTTTATTTTTTAATTTTCATTTTTTATTATTTTTATTTTTATTTATTTTTGACAAGGCTTTAGAAGTTAACAGCACATAATTTAAATAACTTTTTGTAATGACAGAAGTTAAAAGTACAAGAGATCAAAAACGTTGCTTACATAACCCTGAGTATCTAGGACTGATTTACCTAAATAATCTATCACATCTTATTTAAAAGACAAAAATGTCCCATCGATATTATTAATGAATGTTGTCTTAAGAGCTTTTGAGATAATGGGTACTTTTAAAGTCATATGACTTAATATGATCGTTTTTAGTCATACAATAGTTGTTAGTATTTGCTGACTCTTTTGATGTAAGTTTTTTATTGCCATATGCCTCTCTTTAGTCATATAACGGTTATTAGTATTGTTTGCTATTTTGATATAATGGGTCTTTTATGTCACATGACCTAACATGCCTCTTTTTAGTCATACAATAGTGTTGTTAGTATTAGTTGACTATTTTGATATATTGGGTCTTTTTATGTCACATGACCTAACATGCCTCTTTTTAGTCATACAACAGTGTCGTTAGTATTAGTTGGCTATTTTGATATATTGGGTCTTTTTTCATGTCACATGACTTAACATGCCTCTTTTTAGTCATACAACAGTGCTGTTAGTATTAGTTGGCTATTTTGATATATTGGGTCTTTTTTCATGTCACATGACTTAACATGCCTCTTTTTAGTCATACAACAGTGCTGTTAGTATTTATTGACTCTTTTGATATAATGGGGTTGATAAGATATAATATTTGGTAATATTTTCATCAATTTGATGATTAATATCATATGACATAAAAAGCCTCTATTAGTCATATGACAGTTGTTAGTACTTGATGATTCTTTTAGCTGTACAATCTCAATGGTCCCTTAAAGTCATACTTTAATTATTTTAGGTAACTTACTTTATTATTTAAAAGTGTTTGTTTCTAAGCTACCCGAGTTTTTTTAAAACCGTAAGGGGCTGAGTTGTAATTTTTAAAAAATTTCCTTTTTAAGGAGTTTGGCTTATACTCTTTTGTTTCTGTTTTTGTAATTACTTCATGCTTTTCTGTACGCCGAATTTGCTGTGAAGTAATTTGAATTGGGGTACTATCTCCGGATAATATCATATCGCGTATAGAGTCAAAATTTACCAATTTTGAAGCGGCATAATTTAAACATATTCCCTTTACCTTACACACTATTTGTTCCTCTTGCTTTGCGGGCAAAAATACTTTGTATGCGTAATTTTTAGGTCCACCGCTAGCAAAATGGGTTATGTAACATCCGGGGCCGTATTGTTCTAATTCGTCTGTCATTTCTCCTATGTTACTACCTACTGGAATATCAGGATAGCCGTTTTTATATATGTAAATTATCGAATCTGTATCGTAATACAAAACTTGATCATTCAGTTTTTCTAAATAACTATATAGTTTAAGACGTGCCTGTGCAGTGGTATAGGCAGCAATACAGACATTAACTGTAGATAGCGGATCAAAACTCTCCTCGGTAAATTGATAATTGACCAAAAGCGTTTTTTCATTTACAGGTAGAATCGTGTTAATAGTTAAATTTGGATTAGTTAACATAGAATAAAGTTCTTGAGGTCTGTTAATAATTTTGGTTTTAGGCTGACACTCTAATTGTCCAAATTTTCCCCAAAAACTATTTAACATTAATTTTGCCAGAGCTCTTAGGCCTGGGTTCGTAACTACAGAGTGAAATTCCAGTTGAATACCCTCGCTGTTTAAAAGCGTCTCTATATACTGTTCCCTCTCAGTCACGGAGGTACAATTTGAGGGAAAACCGCTTGCCTCTTGTTTTATTTTTATAAATTTATTCATCATGTCAACAAACAAACCACCCTCACGACTGGTAGCATCATATTGTGTAACTTCATATTTCCAAACTTCGTAAATATCTAAAATCGTGTAACCCTTCTCTATAGCTTTCAAAACCTCATCTATTACCCAAGTACCCATTAGTGCCCTCTCATTTTCTGTATGCTTGCATTCATCGTTACTCATGGTATCACCACACGTTCGACAAAGTACAAACATCAGTTTATTATTCATTTTTACAGGTAGTACAGGGTGAAACAAATCTGTCGGTGGTAAAACAGTACATTTTATTAAACCGCTCGTTTCTTTTAAGTTTAAGTTTTTGCATCCATCCCCGACAATCACTTCGGGGTGACCGACAGGATATTTTCCGTATTTACATACCCAAGGATACAGCGAACATACGTCTACATACTTTATTTTTTCTTCGGAGTCAATTTCGTAATATGTTTTACAATTTCCCGTACGGCCACCGTAAAATGCATCTCGCGGATTTAGAGGGGATAGCGTAAACAAAGGTGAATTTTCGGAAAATAACCGTATTTCAGGGTTCTCTAAAACTTCTTTTCTAAAATCACATTCCCACTTTTCTACTACTTCATAACCAAACCCTCTAAGCCTTTCAGTTTTGGACACGGTAGTCTCATATCTATGATTGAGAGTTTCTGTAGGATTATCACGCAAGGGTTCACTTCTTTGGTATTTAAAACATTTAGGACACCCATGCCAATAGCACCCGTGAAACTGAAATACTTGTTTTGTTTCGGGGCAGAATCCGTCTACTTTGACACCATTTAACTCCATTTCTCGACCATTTCCGATATGTTTAATATTTTTGTATATTTTTTCTAACCACGAAAGCCATAGGAGAGCAATTTTTGATTGGTTATCTGCGAATCGATAACCGTTTTTTGGAATAATGCCAATAGTGTGGGGTTTTAGAAAATTTCTACGAAACACTTTATTGCATGCCGAGGCAATAGTTGTAGCTTCTGTGAACGGGCAAACATTGGTGGTTTCAATCATTTGTTTTTGAAAAAGTTTGCAACTTTCAAATAATATGGTTGTGTCACTTTTACAATAATCTATTAATTCTTGTTTAAAATTGAAAATCACATTACTTGAGAGCTGCTCCTCATACCATTTCACAAAATTTTCACGTTCCTCTTCTTTCATGCTATCCGGTGAGTAATAGTCTATTAATGGTACGCACCCGACATAATTTTCGTTTTCTTTTTTGTTGAACAAATGCGGGAAGTACCCCTTCTTTATTTCCGTTAACCCAAAGACCTTTGGCAATTTTGACAAGGGCATGGGAAAATAATTTAAAGAGTCAATAAACTTTATATTCGAAATTTGTAACAATATAATTTTAGTTCCTCGCAAGATAATTTCGGGGGCAATATCTGTTTGTGATAGAAATTTGCTTAAGATAAACTGATTGTCAAAGCCTCCACCGTTGTGGCTAATGACAATTATTTCTTTGAATAAACTTCTTTGATTTAAGAGATACTCGATAAATCTATCTAAAGGGTTTATCTGTAATACTTGGGTGGTAACCCCGCATCTGTGGCAAACCCCTGGTTCACTATCACGACACATATTGCAAAATTGCTTAAATACACACAAATTTACTTCGTGCAAAAGGTCACCGTTTTCTAAAAGTGTTTCTTGTCGTGTTTCGAAGTCAAAAAATACAAATAATGTATCTTGTATTTTTGGGGAATTCTTATCAACTTGCATGTGACACTGATGCCCCCCTGACTGATGTTTTTTACAAATTTTGCAAAAAATTTCTCCACAAATATGTTTTCTGTCCCTTTTTATAGTTTTTAAACATTCAGGACATAATTTAATTTGTTTACACACGGATGATTTTCCCAAAGACTTTGCTTTTTTGTGATTATCATAACAATTTTGGTTTCTGAATACCCTTAAACAATCTGAACATTTAAATTTTTGTATAAATTGACAGGGGGGAGATTTTTGGCAAGCTTGACAAGATCCTCCACACCTATGGTGATTCTTATGATCATAAGGGACATGACATCCTTCACAGTAGTAGTTACATACAAAAGCCGCCGTTAGAGAAATAATGACGTTGAAATGACCTTCATGGTATAATAGATTTAATTTTTTGTGGCTCTCTGTTGCACCTTCAAAAATAACGTCTCGTCCTTTAAAACCGTATCTGTAGACAACAATTTTATATTCTTTCAGGTATTCTTGAAATTTTTGCAATTCCGGTATGCCACTTCCTTCAACAGGAACTTCGACACGCGCGTCACTTATTAATTTCAAAGTCATCTCGGTTTGTATTTTATTTGTATCTTTTTCGATTGCCTTAAAGTTCAAAGCATTATTCTTGTTTGCAATAGCCACCACTAAAGCTCGAGGTAAACATAAATTGTCCGTATTTTTAATTACAATTATACCCTTTCGTCTTGCGCATTCGTCATCAAACCTAACATACCCACGTCCTCGCGATTTCCCCATAGGCATTCTAACGCTTGTTACCCCAAAACGAAACGTGTCTGTATCTAACCCTGATGAATTTGATTGAAAAACTCCCGCTATTACCCCAAGAATGTCGTCGAGAACAATTTTGTCAGCCGGTTGAAAATTTATCCAACCTTCGCCCCGCTCAAGACTTTGTGAACTAAAACTAAAACCTACTTGATCATTACCTTTTAAATTGGAGGTTGCGAACAAAATTACGTCTGTTAGGGCATTTTTAACCCACTGAATAGGTTCAGTATGACCGGGTACTGGTTTCAGTTTAAATTCCACCCTTCTACCTTGTAAACTAAAACGCCTAATGTTTTTAACCTCATCTTTAATGATAATAAATTTTTCCATTTTGTTAGACATGTCTGCACTCGTCAACAGTTAAGTTTAAAATGAAAAAACAGCTCTTGCTCACCCCTTTTTAAGTCGCAGTACCAATATAAAATTAATCAATTTCCCTCACCTACGTATTTATAACAGTAGTACAAACATAAAAACTAAATTCGATGATAATAAACGTTAATTTCAAGCCCAAAAACTGAAATTGAAAAATAATTTACGGGTTAAGACCACTTATAAATATGAAAAACAAAAATTATACCAATTTCAGCACTACAAGGGATGCACTTTCACTAAAATTCCATACAGTTACCTACAAAATATCAATTTCACTACGTTCAATTCACCTACCACACTGATAACTCAGTTTGAAATTATGACTAACATCTTGAGGGAATTTGACTATTATTTATACCCCATCAAATAAAATCAAAAAGAAAAAGACACAGTAGTCCCTAATAAAAGAAAAAACTTTACTTTGAAGTAGTTAGTAAAAGAAAATAAAAAGTATAACAAGAAATCCACTCCTGACAAAAGAATAAAAAATACAAAAAGAAAAAACCAATGGCGTGGTAGCCTCGTATTGAAACAGAAATTTCTCTATCAATACGAGGATCAAGATAATATATCTCTGTATCTTTTTTGATTAGGATATGATGAACATGAGATATCTTATACTTTTTATGGAAGTACTTACTTCCTTAGTCTTATTCATAGTTAAAGAAATTTTAACAAAAAGTGGGGCAAGACAACGGTAATTGTTTGTTCTATGTCAATAACCCTATAAATAATAAAGCTAAAAAGTAATTGCCGCTTTTTATTGTATTATTTTGAGCAACCTCCGCCTATGTATGAACACATCAATAAATAAACAAAAAGAATTTCTTACCGCGTTATCAAATAAAAACAAATAAACAAAATGAGAAAACAAAAAGGTCTCTAAACTTTTATTGATCTTTTTACTTCTTTTAATACAAGAATAAAAACAAAAAAGTAATTTAAATAAAAAGAAAAAGAACAAAAAGAGAAAGCAGACTCTCCGCGAACGGTTTTGTTTTTATTTTTACCGTAGTATCTTAAATAAAAGCAGATTTCCTTTTCTAAATAAACCTGTTCTGTTCTGAGCCGTACAAGACGCCTATTTTATAAGTTATACGTATTAGTACCGTGAATATTGTCTTCTATCGAACCGCGTCTTTAGTGTTATTTTTAATATTTTTATAATTATAATTTTTATTCAGTTTTTAGCGAAAATTTATAAGTGTTGTGATAAGAAACTGCGTTGTTCGAATAATATATATAATAAACTGAAACACATCTTTTTAAAAAAATTTCTAAGGATAAGTGCCATGTTTTAAAATGGAAAATGATATTATAAAAAGGTATTTTCACTTTTAAAAATTTTGTTCGATATTTACTATACCGTGAAGATCTTGTTTTAAATAATCTGTGAGATAGACGGTGAAAAAAGGGGTGGGTACAAACTCTCAAGACTGAAATACACTGTATAACTTTGAACAGTTTTCAGCTTTCATACAATACCTGAATGAGCAAAAAATGAAGAAGTATTATTTTTAAAATATAGGTATCTCGTTAAGTAATTAGATATATTTTAATATAAATGAAATATAAGCCTATTCTAGCAATTATTTTAATAGTTAAGCGATTTTATATTAATTACCGTTTATGCTGTTTCTTTTGAAATTCCGGGTAAGCATATTTTACCATGCCGATAATTTACGCGACATTCTTCTTCAAATTTTTATTAAGTAAAGGTGCTTACAAGATTGGAAAATGCGTGTAATTTTGTGCATATTTTTTTTGGTGACGAGTTCAGTATCCTGTTACAGGAAAACTGAGGCTCAGCTTTTAGAGGAAGTGGAATTTTGGAGGAGTAGGTGTGAACTTTTATTGGTGGAGGACATCGTAAAGAGGTATTTTGACTTTTTAAAAATTAGTTTGATATTTATTTTCTTTTGGTAAATGTAATTTTTAGCCGTAATTTGGAAATAAAGGGGTTAAGGTTAGAAATAGCAGACAATATGAGACAATATGCACGAATTGTCAAAGAAAAATCTACCACTATTTATAACCTGGAGAAAGAGTTAGAGGAATATAAAAATATATCTTCTAGCTGTAATAGTGAACTTAAAAAGTGTAAAGAAACCAATTTAGTGTATAATAGGGACAGTAGAGCATTAGAATTAGAAATTTTCGCTATTCAAGAGGAGCTAGAAAGATATAGGAAGGTTAATAGGAAATATAGAAATATCATTTCTAGTAAAAATGAAAAAATTAAAAAAATGCGTAAAAATGCTCAGAAAGTAAAAAATAGAACAATGGGGGGTTTTAAAAAGCCTGTAAAAACTCTAAAAACGAAATAGTAGAGAAATAAAATTATTTAGTTGTAATACATGTCATAATTATAGTAGAGATATTAATTCTAATTTAAATATTTTTAAATTATTTTCGATATTATATATATATATATATATATATATATATATATATATATATATATATATATATATATATATATATATATATATATATATATATATATTAGTAAGGTCAAGCTGATAGAAATATTTTTAAAAAAATTTTGCACACTATATTTTATTATTTAAATCATTTCAATACTTATATAAAAGAATCTGGGGCAGCCCGGTTAGAAAAATTTTTAAATTTTCGTCACTCTTAAATTTTATAAAATTATATCTTTATATCCTCCTGTTAATCTTTCTATATAAATATTTTTAAAATTTACCCCTCCTTCAATTTTATAAAAATATATTTTTATAGGCATTTGATTTTAGAATAATTTACTTTCACTTATAAAGGGGTCTGCTTCTATGTGTGTAGTACATCATGTCATATTTAGACTATTTACAAGAGTTCGATTTAAAAGTTTTATTTTATTTTATTCTATGCTCCTGTTCTTAACTATATGTAAATGAGTTTTGCAACAGAATTTTATTACCCGTTTTAAAATAAAATAAATATATTTTAGATAGTTCTGATGCCTTATCACACCTAATATTATAGTTTTCACAAATTATTATTGCTTTGTTAGTTAAGTTCGGTGAGCATAGAATCTGTTTTAATAATATTAATTATTTTGTAATTATATTGTAAATCCTTATATATATATATATATATATATATATATATATATATATATATATATATATATATATATATATATATATATATATATATATATATATACAGGGTGTCCGGTAACTTATGGGCCATAGAGCAACTGGAGATAGTAGATATAAAAATATGTCTTTTGAGCCAAATTTGCCCAAGTAAAATGTTAGAGGTTAAAGAGATACAGGGTGTTGAAAGTGAAAATTAATTTTCGAAAAATGATGATAATTTTGAAACGGTTTAAGATATCGAATTCAAAATCGGTATAACTAGGTTTTCGAGAGTGAGAAATTCGAATTTGGTGTTAATTTCAAGATACTCCCTAGAGGGCGCTTGCTACGTGCTTCATGTTGAACTAATTCATCCATATTTTTTAACCGTGCAGTTACTAGTATTTATACTTTAAACTATAAAAGAACCTACCTTTTTACGTAAAAAAGGTACTCTTGGTCGATCTCGATATCTCAAGCCGTTACCCAGATTCTAGCGTCTGAATGTTCCATTGCACATTCTGTTGATTGCTGAGAAATATTTAATTCACAAAGTGTGCCTTGCATTTTGACAAAATTTGTTGCGGTGAAAACTGTCATTATTTTCTACTGTTTCCCGTCAAAGCTACGTAAATAAAAAGTTTTTGCAATATCCAAGTACTGTAATCTTTTCAAATAAAAATGCCCAGGCTTAATAAGTTTTCTAACCGTGAATTACGTGATATGGTCTGCGTTTATGCACAAGCGAATTATAACAGTCGTGCTGCACTTAGAAGGTATGTAGAACTCTACCCAACCAGAATCATTCCAGACCGAAAAATATTTCAAAGAATATTCAATCAGTTAGGTGAAATAGGTTCGTTTTATGTCAAAAATCCTGGTGGACGACCGAAAACTATATCGGTCGAACAAGAAGAAGAGATCTTGGTTCGTATCGCGGAAAATCCTGAATTAAGCACTAGGCGTTTGGAAGCTTCTACAGGAATAGGTCAATCGACCGTCTCAGAAGTCATCAATGCAGGAAATTTATTTCCTTACCATTTCACGCCCGTTCAAAATTTACTGCCAGGAGATTTGCCAGTCAGATCAGAATTCTGTCAAAATCTACTAAATAAGAATAACGAAGATCCCATGTTCCTGAAAAAATATTACTTACTGACGAGGCAACTTTTACAAGACGCGGAATTTTTAACTGGAAAAATAATCATCACTATGCTTTGGAAAATCCACGACTACCCAAAGAAAGACATTTTCAACACGAGTTTTCGATAAATATTTGGTGCGGCATTATCGACAATTTCTTGATCGGCCCATATCAGCTTCCGCAGAGGCTTAATGGAGAACAATATGTGCAGTTTTTAGAAAACGATTTACCTTACCTTCTGGATGATATACCTATGAACATAAGACACAATATGTGGTACATGCAAGATGGTGCCCCAGCACACTTTGCAGTTCCTGTTCGAAATCATTTAAATCAGCGTTTTCCACATCGGTGGATTGGTCGCGGTAGCGAATTTCCTTGGCCACGTAGCCCAGATATTAACCCGTTAGATTTTTATCTGTGGGGTCACATGAAGGATTTGGTATATGGTGATGAATCCAATACACGGGAAGAACTTGAACAAAAAATTCAAGAAGCCGCCATTGTTATAGGAGATAATCAAAATATCTTCCTGAATGTGAGACGTCATTTGTTAAAAAGCTTAAGAAAATGTATTGAAGTAAACGGTGGACACTTTCAACATTTACTAAAGTGAATTAAAACAAATTTTTAATAGTTTCCAATATTTTCATTTGGTTTTTTTTTCTGCCTTTTTATCATCAAGTCCTAGAATCTGGGTAACGGCTTGAGATATCGAGATCGACCAAGAGTACCTTTTTTACGTAAAAAGGTAGGTTCTTTTATAGTTTAAAGTATAAATACTAGTAACTGCACGGTTCAAAAAATATGGATGAATTATTTCAACATGAAGCACGTAGCAAGCGCCCTCTAGGGAGTATCTTGAAATTAACACCAAATTCGAATTTCTCACTCTCGAAAACCTAGTTATACCGATTTTGAATTCGATATCTTAAACCGTTTCAAAATTATCATCGTTTTTCGAAAATTAATTTTCACTTTCAACACCCTGTATCTCTTTAACCTCTAACATTTTACTTGGGCAAATTTGGCTCAAAAGACATATTTTTATATCTACTATCTCCAGTTGCTCTATGGCCCATAAGTTACCGGACACCCTGTATATATATCATCAAAAACCACAAAACAGGTTATTACTCGTTTTACGAAAAATTGTTTTTCTTGCTAATTATTTCACAATTTAAGTAAACTAGTTTTTCTACACGTTGAACATAAATAACTTTACTAAAATATTTTTGGTAAAAAATAGAAAACTTGAAATTGAATAAAATGTTAGCATTCTTATGTTGAATAGTTTTGAATTATATCGAAATGTCCAGACCTCTCGGGGCCAGAAAAATATATATTAATTTCTTCCTGAGCTTCAGTCTCTGGATAAAACGAATAAACTAGATACAGGTCATTTTTATCGTTGGCTTTGTAAATATTAACAGTTGTTTTACAAATATTAGAAAAAACGGCTATTTCAAAATCAGTGCCGTAAACCCCGTCTCTCCCCATATGCTCTAAATACATCTGTGCCGTTTTATACTCTATTTCTACACTTGAGACTGCTAATCTTTCAAAATATTCGCTCCAATTTTCAAACACAAAAGAAACTAATGCTCTTCTCACTAAACCGTGAAGATTTTGATTTTTTTTAAATAAACTGTGAGATAGACAGCGAAAAAGACAATTACCATCTTTTTGCATGAAAACAAGAGTATTAAGCTCTTTACCATTTTTATCGTATAAAATATTATTTGTTATTTTTTCTTTTTTATTTTTAAATACAACCCTGCGAAAGTAGTCTGTTATTTTTTTCTGTTTTTTAAATACACCCCTGTGAAAGTAGTCTGTTATTTTTTTCTGTTTTTTATTTAAAATAGTAGTATTCAATTTTTCGTTTAATGAAATATTATTATTAATCAGGTGACCAAGGTTTTCTAAAGTATTTTTTTTTGTTTGAGGAGATAACTGAAGTTTCAGAATAATCAAAGAAACTGTTAAGAGGCTGAAGGGGTAAGGGGCAAATCTTACAATTAACATAATCATGAGCAACACAAACTGTTATGCCGCTGATTAAATCAACAGTCTCCTCACCCCCTGTTAAATCAATGATCTGAGACAAATTGTTAGAGTTTTGTTCCTTTGATTCTTCTTGAGTTAAATCAGAAAACTGTTCAATGTCATTGATAAGTTTTAAATCGTGAGAGGAAAGCTCTTGTTCACGAAAATTTCCCAGACCCTTTGAAGATTCACAAGAATCAAAGAATTTTTTGAGAGCTTCGGGAGATAAGGGGCAAATCTTACAATTAACATAATCATGAGCAACACAAACTGTTATGCCGCTGATTAAATCAACAGTCTCCTCACCCCCTGTTAAATCAATGATCTGAGACAAATTGTTAGAGTTTTGTTCCTTTGATTCTTCTTGAGTTAAATCAGAAAACTGTTCAATGTCATTGATAAGTTTTAAATCGTGAGAGGAAAGCTCTTGTTCACGAAAATTTCCCAGACCCTTTGAAGATTCACAAGAATCAAAGAATTTTTTGAGAGCTTCGGGAGATAAGGGGCAAATCTTACAATTAACATAATCATGAGCAACACAAACTGTTATGCCGCTGATTAAATCAACAGTCTCCTCACCCCCTGTTAAATCAATGATCTGAGACAAATTGTTAGAGTTTTGTTCCTTTGATTCTTCTTGAGTTAAATCAGAAAACTGTTCAATGTCATTGATAAGTTTTAAATCGTGAGAGGAAAGCTCTTGTTCACGAAAATTTCCCAGACCCTTTGAAGATTCACAAGAATCAAAGAATTTTTTGAGAGCTTCGGGAGATAAGGGGCAAATCGCACAATTGATAGAATCGTGTACATTACACATTGTACTGTCTTTTCTTAAATCAACAGTTTCCCCACGGGGTGATAATTCGTTATTTATTAGGGGGAATCTATCTTTGAAATACTAAGTTCTTTTGTTCCTTCTGGAGTCAAATCAAGAATATGCTCAAAGTTATCACCAAGGGGTAAATCAAGAAAAGGATCAATATTTAAAAGCTCTTGTTCACAAAAAATATAGAGACTATCAGCTAGAGGTAAATCGTTACAGGACATTATTAAATATTTAGAACTTTTTAGTTTGATTAATTGAATGATACAAATATTTAAATAAATGTTACGGAATAAATAATAACTTCTATACCTTCTCAAGCCAAGTGCATACGTATTTTAAAAATAAAACCTCTGTTTACCTTTCTCTCAGGAAACAAACACAAAAACTTCAAAGAGTCTACAGTATCACTGATCGGAAGACAGTATAACATTGGACAAACATGTTTTTAGGGGTATATATATATATATATGTATCTGCAGATAAAAGTAAAACAACTAACGTTTTGATGTTTTCTTTCGTTTACCTTTTGCATAAACCTTTTGATTAGGTATGCTTCTTTTATTTTAGGGTCTGGAGAATATTCATTTTAAAAGAGCAAGATGGTAAAAGGTTTATAGAGTGTACTAAGATTTACAATCACATTTTAGATTTTAATTTTAATTTAATATGACCTTCAAAGAAAAGTGTGATATAATGTCTGTACGGTATTTTTAATACTTTCTCCTTAAAACTCTTTGGTAGCGTCATCAGCAGTATAAATTGCTGATTTTTGCTGGTTTTTAGCCAGTTTTAGCTGTTTTGCTGCTATAGCTGTTTTTTGATGGATTTTAGTTGATTTTTTTTTGCCTTTTAGCTGATTTTTGCCGTTTTTAGGTGATTTTAGCAGGCTTTTCAGGATACATTTTTCAGAGTAACTAATACAAATATTTTAAAAATGAAATTATTCTTTCTCCGTCTTAATGTCGTCAGTCATATTTTTATTTTTTTATTTATATTCTATTTAAGTCTTTATCGCTTTTATCATCAGTTAGTATTAATATTTTAGGATACCGTGTAAAAGAATAAATTAAGCCAACAGAGAAAATAATAGGTCCTATTTATCGCGGGTTCGAATTTTGGTATCCCCATAAAACCGATTAAAAACTTGATATTTTTAAAACCGCTTCAAATTATATGGTCTACGTGCTGGCTGATGAGCTGAGATGTTGATTTTTTGGTTGCTTTACACATATTTCCCTGCCTACCTGGGTCTACCTGTCTACCCGTCTACCATATTTTATCCGAGGACAACACCCCAATACAAGTCGCCTAACATCAAATTCGGGGCACACTGCTATTCACGATGTAGTAACAAAAACAGAGACAAAAGAATATAAGCCAAACTCATTAAAACGTAAATTTAGAGGTTTTGATTCTATCCTCACATACAGAGCAGCGTCATAACGTTATCTGGGGAGCAATAGGGCATTAACAGGACTACTACTGGGCGGTATTCGGTCAACAATAGGGGAGGTTCGCAACAACGTTAATAAACTCTGGGGTATAACAAATATATATAAAGTTGTAATAAAATATAGAATTAATTTGTTTAAATAATAACGTGGTTTTTGCTTCGAAACTTCGTTCTCCATTTAAATAAAATCGAATGGGACATGAACAAGAGTTTGAGTTCACGACTAATGTCCTGTTTTAAAATTTTATCTTCTAACTGTTACAAAATACTTAGGCTAAGTTGTGAAAATTTCTTACTTCCAGTATTATATAACTATAATGTAGAATTTAAGACCTTTAGCTCCCTATTGCTATTGTGTTTAACACTCAGAAAATAAAAACGATCAGAAAACTCTTAAGACGACATTCATTAATAATATCGAAGGGACATTTTTGACTTTTAAATAAGATGTGATTGGTTAATTATAAATTACTATTTAGATAACAAAAACCCTCTGTCTGCTTTATATATAGTAAATTTATCTGTTAATTTACTGTCCTGTCGGTATTCTATTTCGAATTATAAATATACGATTGTTTTAATTTACACATACTTAACTTTTAATTAAGTCATTCTTTACTTATTATTTCACTGTTTTTTGCTTTAATGTGTATAATACTTTTGGTAGATATTAAATATCTAGATTGTTGGTATTTTTATTAAATTTTTTGCTACTTTAATCTGCTTGCCAACTATTTTTATCTACTACTGTGACAAACAAACCAAAGCCTGTTGATTTGGCAACACTTTTAAACACACCAAAATAATGGATAGGTGAAATATCCCGTAATCTATTATTTTGACAGTTGTCAGTCTGTTCAAGTGTGAACAGAGGTGTATAATCTGATAATAAACAGGAGCATTAGAGTGTTTGTATTGCGTATATTCGAATTACGCAATTAATATATATTTTCTATCTGCATCATGTTTTAAGTTCAAACAGTGTACTATACCCCTAAATAAAAAAAGGGGCCCCTTTATCTGCTTGCATAATTTCAAGCATAAATATCGACGTTAGTTTTAATAGTTTTATTCTAGTTTAGCATTAAACAAGTACTATACAAGAGTGCAATCGGAAAACACCCATACTTTTGTTCTATTTATACCATATCTGGGATGTCATTTTACAAATAATACCAAACGGCTGATTCTATCACTTTTTATTTTAGTTTTGTATTAATACATAAAACATAAATTGTACGGTCATTTTTATTTTATTATTTTTATAATTATCTAATATATCTCCTAAACCTGCGGCTTACAGTAACACCTTCACCATTTTGGCGGAAAACCCAATCTATTTTAAAGTTCCTCACCCTTGTCTATTTTAATATCTTCTCCAGTCTATCCTCAATACATAAACACATATACTGAGTCATTTTGTCCTGAAGACTTGGCGATCACTTTTCTTCTATTGTTCTACTACGTTACACGTATTTCTCTACCCATAGTGAGTGATCGTTTAAATCATCCCATAACTTTCGAGCCCATACCCGTGAATTTATTGTAGTGTTTCTATCACCCTCGATTTCGCAGAGTAGCAGAACATTAATTCACATACAATATTATCATTACTTACAGTTCTTAAAAGATCGTCAAATTAAAGCAAAACTTGGATGTAGTAGTACTTTTTGAGGTTGCTGTCTGGGTAAGATATTTTATTTTATTCTAAGCTGGTACTCTATACAATATTATTCACATCATCATACATAGATCAACCCCTGGCCTATTTATAATTATTCCTAACAATGCTGCTATTAAAACCGCACACTTTTAATCATTATCTACTTAACCTTAATTGCGTTGTAATTGATTTTAATAGTACCGTCATGTGAGTAATATACCTACGTGGAGATTCATGATTTCTAAAACTAGTAAATTATGTCATTTTATCCTAGCCCTTAAAATCATCATTTTGTTATTTTGACTTTACTACAAAAAGTTTGCTACGACGTATATCGATTGTCTCACACTTGAAAGGTAAAATTATTAATATATCTCGGTGGCTCGTAGGATACGGCGTTGAAGTACTAATCGGAAGGTTGGCGGTTCAAGACTCATTCGGTCCGAAAACTTTTTTTCAATTTAATAAAGATTAAATCGACTGACTACAGCAGATCGTCATCTAAATCCCTGTAAAAGTGAAGTGAAAGTCTACCTACTGCGTGTGCAGGTCATCGACCCTTGCATCAACTCCTGGAGCTCTGTCTATGGATGTCTAGAGCTCTATTTGTAATGCAGCTCTAAACTGGCTGAGTTTAGCGCTGCTTTACCTACTAGATATGTCTCGAACCGTTAATAATAATAAATGCATTTCTGGTGCCCTAGATACAGGGTAGCTAACTGTGATGTTTGTTTGGCGAAGAAAAGAGAATACATCGGTTAAAACACTTCTTTAATACGATACTTCACAATCTTAAGTAACACATTAGTTTAGGTACAAGATATTTAACAATGGCGGCAGTGGCGTACCGTCGAGGGGGCTAGGGGGGCACAAGCCCCTCCCCCCGCCCTCGTTTTAACGGCGCTCTCGCGCCCCTACGGAGATTCACTGCTATGACTATATACTCTCCAATAAAAGGAAAATAATTTACGGCGCCCCCTGGAGATTCACTGCCTACTATGACCACATATTCTCCAATAAAAGGAAAAAAATTTGGCGCCCCCAAATCATTGTGCCCCCTCTGCCTCTAAAGGCACGGCACGCCACTGAATGGCGGTTATTAACGTTAAGAGATGATGTTTACGGTACGACTTATGCTAGGCGAGGTGATACGTAGACTGTCCTACTCTTGGCTCCGTCCTGGTCTTTGTACCCTTAGCTCGGAACTTTCCGGGTGGTCCCGTCGGCTGGGAGTGTCTGCTGTGCAGCATAGGCAACCCATCATATTGGTTACCATTACACCTCCTTCCTTGTTTGAGCTTGGGTTTCGAGAGCTAAAGAAAAAATATCACCAAGCATCAACACTTAATATACTTATCGTCGTGGCACAAAATACATTCAGTAATTAACGACTATAAAAAGAAGAATATCTTTTATGTAAAGACTCCTTTCCAGTCCCATGTTATGTTACGTTACTATGTACTGTTTAAATGTACTTCTGTACCACGCTTTTACTTATTCAATACAAAATCTCTTAACTTGCCAGGTATTTTTGTGGTACGCTTCGGCCTATTTGTGTCACCCGTGTCATTCTTTTCACAACATACTAATTCACTCATACACTCTCTCATACTTCCCTCTCTCTCTTCACTTTCTGAGGGAATCACGGACAATGATGCCTCTTTACATGGGGTATCTTTTAACCCTACTGATTGTACATTTTCCTTATCGGATTCGTTTATATTTAGGGGCATCATGGTACTAGAATGACTTTCACTAAGCGTCTCAATTCTTCATTAGGCAAAATGCCTACCTTATTAGGTTTAGTTATATTCAAAGATTGAGATACTTTACCCGATGTTCTGGCGGGTTGTTGTCTCTCCGAAGCACATTCCTCTCCCTCCCCGCATCGCAGAATCTGGTTGGCATGTGTTTTCTCCATTTCTCCATTCTCTCAGTTGACATAGATAGGTGCTGCGTCCAATTTTCTTTACGACAGTGGCTCTAGTCCATCTTCGTACATTGGGCACCCTGTAGTCGGCTACCATCACGCCTTCGTCCATACTGAAAGTTTTCTTTACCCCACCGTAGCTTTTGATCTGCCTTTGTTGTTGTGCTGGAGCTTTGGAACTTCTGTTGATCTTCCTTCTGATTTTTCCTTCAACTGTATTAAGATCGTTCTCTGTTCCCTATAAAACATTAATTTAGATGGAGTTTCATTTGTTGAAGCGTGTTTGCAATTCCGATAACTGAAAAGAAATCGTGATGTAAGCGTAGATAAGCTTCCATCTTTAAACTTTTCATCGGACAGGTCAAATCCCAATCAAAACGTTACCCCTATTTCTGCCAAATCCCAATCAAAACTTTACCCCTATTTCTGCCGAACAGTTACTTTGCTGATGTCCTGGAGGTGATTTAAGATGTTTTACACCATTTTTCATCAAAAATTCCTGCATAATCGCTGAAGTTAGTTGCGATCCATTTTATCAGAAACCAAGGTTTTCGGTAACCCGTATCTTGCAAAGGTTTCTCTCAACTTATCAACTGTTAATTCAGCTGTTATGTTTTTCATTGGAAAAATTTCTATCCATTTACTATAAGAATCAACAATTATAAAAAACATTGAATTTCTTATCGGACCCATAAAATCAACATGTATTCTTTTCCATGGAGCTGTTTCGAGCGGCCATGTTGTTAGTTCCACTTTTGGAGGGTTTTGTTTATTTTGAATACACGGTATGCAACTTTTCGCTACTTTCTCTATATCTAAATCTATCCCTGGCCAAAACATTAAAAATCGAGCCCGGCTTTTCATTTTTGCTATCCCAAAGTGTCCATCGTGCAGTTCTCTTAATAACTGTGCTCTCATACACCCTGGTATTAGCACCCCACATTAAAATTCCCTCATCATAAAATAACTCTTGCCTACGATTAAAATATGGTCTTATATTACCTTCTCTTTCTTTAGGCCATTTCTCCTCCATTACGTACTGTATCACCTGCTGCAACTCTACGTCGTTTTTTGTGCCTTCTCTTACAGTACTGTTGTTGATGGGGCAGTCTTGGGTGCTCTCTGTGAAACGGATATAGCTAGCTGACTCTGCTCTTCCAGGTCCTCTCTGGATGGCTGTACTGGTGATCTAGGTAAATAATCTGCAACCAAATTTTCTTTACCCTTTATATGCTCTATCTCATACTGAAATCCTGACAAAAATGCAGCCATTCGCACTAAACGATTCTCATACATTTTAGGTAATGATCTATGCTTACCAAAGATTACAGCCAGTGGTTTATGGTCTGTCTTTATTGTAAACTTTTTACCTGCCAAGTAATGATAAAATTTACCTACAGCCCAGTGTATTGCTGTCGCTTCCTTTAATAATGTTGAGTAATTGAGCATATGGGTCTTTCATCTCCATTGGGCATTCTGTGTGACAACACTGCTGATAGTCCTTTATCTGATGCATCTGTTGTCAAAATTAGTGGAAACCTAGGATTAAACTGAGTTAGTACAGTATCAGAAGCAATAATTTCTTTAATTTTAGTAAATGCTCGTTGGCATTCCTCGTTCCACATAAAATCTTTATCTTTTTTTAACACATCATAAATGGGTGTTAAAATATCCGCTGAGTTTGGTAAAAATTTATGATAATAGTTACACATGCCTAACAATGCTCTCGTTTCCGTCAAATTTGTTGGTTGTGGTGCCTTCAAGATGCTGTCTATTCGCTTCTCTGATTTTCTTAATTCTTCTTTAGATATCCTGTGTCCCAGGTATTCTATGGATTCTCTAAAAAACTCACACTTACTTGGTTTGACAGTGAGACCTGCCTTTTCCAATTTTTGAAGAACCATTTCCAATGTCTTCAAATGCTCTTGTCTATTTGGCCCTGTAAGTAATATATCATCTTGGTAAATAATTACATTATCCATACCTTGAAACAGTTGATCCAAGTGTTTCTGGAATATTCCACTTGCTACACACACACCAAATGGTAATCTATTCATTAGAAAAATACTTTTATGCGGACTCCATGCTAAAATTTCCCTAGATTCCTTTGTTACCTCAAATTGGTTATATGCCTGACATAAATCTAGCTTCGTGAAGTGCTCTCCGTTATGAAGCTTTGCAAAAATTTCCTCGATTCGGGGCAAGGGATACTGGTCCTCTTGGATAAACCTATTGACGGTACTCTTATAATCGCCGCACAAGCGCAGTCTTCCATCTGCCTTAATTATTGCAACGAGTGGGGTAGCCCAACTACTAGACTCCACCGGGGTAAGTACACCTTCGTCAACCATACGGTCTATTTCTTTGTCCATCATTCTGCGATACGCCAGAGGGATTGGACGTGGCTTCAGAAAAACAGGAGTAGCCTTCGACTCTAAAACAATATTTATTTTAGCATGTTTAAAAGTACCAAGTTTATTTGAAAAAACATTACTACATTTTTTTGTTAGAGCATCAATTCTTGTCTTTATATTGATATCATTAGCAATACTATTCATCAAGACAAGCTTTAATTTGAATTTTTCTATAAAATTCCTACCCAGTAAACATGGTCCTCCTTCAGAAATTACATAAAATTTTAGAAATTCGGACATATTTTTATACTGGACATTTAAAATTATGAAACCCAAGGGAGAGAATATGCTACCGTTATAGCTCTTTAAAATTATTTCATCTTTTTGCAATATTACATTCTTAAAATATTCATTAAACACAGAATCATTTATGCAGCTGACAGAACTGCCGCTGTCAAAAATCATTTTAAAATTTCTATTGTTTATTTGAGCATCCAACTCAATATCACAGTTTTTTTTCAGTCTTATCTATAGAAAACAAAGTTATATTATTTTTAAAATTTTCTCCTCTTTCCCCCTTGGATTCAACATTTACATTAAAATTGTCGTCTACGTACCTTTCTTCCTCATACATGAAATTTGTTTTTTTATTTCGACCACATATTTTGGCTAAATGACCTTTTTTGTTACATTTTGAACAGAAGTAATTCTTATATTGGTAATTATTTAGATTAGTGGAAAGTGCGAATTTTTTCATGAAATTTTGCACAGACCCTAATTTTGGGTCGTAGAACACGAATCCGAAGTCAGTTTTTGGCGGTCTCGTATAAAAAAATTTTTTTTTGCTCACCCAACCTGAGCAAAAAGGTGGTCAGGTTTGCTCAGTTTTGATTGATATAGATATATATATATGTATCTAGATCAATCAAAACTGAGCGAACCTGACAACCTTTTTGCTCACCCAACAAATTTAAAGAAATTCATTGAAAAAGCTAACCTAAAAGTTTTAAAAAAATTTTTACGAGAGCGCCAAAAACTGACTTCGGATTCGTGTTCTACGACCCAAAATTAGGGTCTGTGCAAAATTTCATGAAAAAATTAGCACTTTCCACTAATCTAAATAATTACCCTTATATTTACATTCTGACATATGACTGCTTCCACAATGTCTACATTCTTTTACAGTGTCATTCCCATATGACAGCTGATGTCGATCATTGTTACCACCATTTCTGAATGACGTTCCTCTGGCACCATTGTTGCCAACATTTCTATTTCTTTGGCGATGGGACGATTCTCCCACATGCGTCTTCAGTCTTGCCAACGGTCGTCTTTCCATCGCCTGCGCATGTCTTCGGTTCATCATGGCGTTGCTGCTGACGTAGTTCATCATATCATTGGCTCCGCCCATTGAACTGCTTGCCAACATGTGCTCCCTTTGGACTGCCAATTTCTTCAATTTTTCCATGGTCATCTTGGATGGGTCTTCCTCGTATAATCTGTCCATTATTGGTCCTTTTCTTACATCACTCATGAATTTTTCTTGAATCACCCATGTTAGATTCTCGTTAAAATTAGGTACAATTTATTGAGAGTGAACAGATCCTTGCATGGAAGTCTGCCATCTTGTTGCCTTGCATCGTAAAAATTTCTTCTTTCACGCCAAACGTTTATTTGCGGACAAAAATGTTCTTTTAACAATTTTGTTAGCTCTGAAAATGTTTTTTCTTTGGGGATTGTTGGGTGACATAGATTTCTTAATATTTTGTAGGTTTCCGTCCCTACCAAATTCAATAAATTAGCTACTTTTGCGGTTTCACTGGTTATATTGTTCACGACAAAGAACATTTCCAATTTTTCCGAATATATAACCCAGTCATCTTCACTTCCGTTGAATTCGGCGAATTTTACTGACGCCATTTTTTTTTAATACCGCGTGCTAAATTTTCTCAGTTTCCCGCGTGAATTAAGTTTTCACGACCTCGTCGCCAGTTGTGATGTTTGTTTGGCGAAGAAAAGAGAATACATCGGTTAAAACACTTCTTTATTACGATACTTCACAATCTTAGGTAACACATTAGTTTAGGTACAAGATATTTAACAATGGCGGTTATTAACGTTAATAGATGATGTTTACGGTACGACTTATGCTAGGCGAGGCCACAGTTTAAAAAACGGGCTTTCAGCCCGAATCAGTTAGGTATCTTGGAAAAATCGTTGAAGCCAAAAATTTGGACCAATAGCAGCAGGCCTTCCTAGTTGACGCTTGCGCAGTTTTGAATTTATTCCAGGCGGCAAACATTGTTGCCACGACGAACGTTTAAGAAGTATGGGTAGGAAAACATGTAAATGCTGTATTGCTAAAACTAATTATGGAATTCTAATCAAAGGATTATAGTCAAATTTAATACAGAAGACATATCTGTTAACCCTGACTGAACCAGCTGGTTCCGTTAATATATTGATGGGTTACAAGGGTACTAAACTTTAGTACCGTTGGATGGGTTACGCTTTCGCTTGGTTAATTTAGGGTGTAAAAAGGTAGTTGTATTGTAACAAGAATAGTAATACATTAGTTTATAGTCTAAAAAAACCTAGAAATATAATTTTTACTGTGATTGTGTTATTTCTCCAATAGTACTAACAAAATTCTTCGGATTTTGGGTTATCGAGAAGTGGCAGCGCTGCAAATAATGCTTACGATTCGGATACGACGTACGTGAAAGATGCGTCAAATGACAAAGACCAACGACTCGAAGTTTTTCAAGATGGCTACTTGTTGTTAGTGTTTGTTCCCCAGTTGTTTATTTTGATGGTTTTTTGTGTTAAAAGTGACGATTTTTCGAATTAATTGTGCTTACAGTGCTTTTATTTACTTTTACCTGTGAAATCGCATAGTTATATTTTTATTACTAACCAGCAAAATGGTTGTTTTTTGTTTTGGTTGCAAGAACAATTCTAAATCCAATCCAAAGTTTGGATATTTTCGATTTCCGAAAGAGGAAAGCAGGTAAGACTTATGTATATTGGATTTTTTGTATTGCTTCTCAGGATAGCTGTATATATTATTATGTTTTTGTAAATAAACTTGAAGAGTGGCAGTTTCAATTTTTGAGTTTATTGTATTAGATCAAATTTGTGCTACAGATGCCGTCTGACATAAAAGTTGGGTATCTGCATAAGCAAAGAAATTTTATGTACCAAATGTACATACACTCTTTGGTTTGATAGTGAAGCATAAAAAAATAGTAAATAACTGAAAAAATCCTTTGCAGTGACAAATATAAGGCCCAGTTTGTACAATGTTACCTTAAACTTTGTTACAACATAAACTAGACTGGTAGTTGAGCATGCCCTTTTAAAATATGTTATTATCTGACAGTGTATTTTAACTAAGAGGGTTTAACCACCATTCCAGTTTACCTAGAGGTAAGCTTAAGCTACCATTTGTACTGACAACTGGGCCAATATTAATATAAACAATGTTATTTTGGTTGTATAATGTTTTCAAGAAGATTGTAATACATTTGAATTTCCTAACACTTGCATATTTTTTTATATAGATGTGCTCTGTGGTTTACAGCCATTAATCGTATGAGATTGCCAAAGCATACTAGTGAATTCTGCCCTTCAGCATTAAGATTATGTTCTCAGCATTTCAATCCAAAAGATATTAAGCTCAATCGACAGAGAAGGACACTACGCTTAGATAGCAATCCAGTAATGGGGCCAGTACATTTCGAGCAAGGTGAGTATTTCAATTTTAGATTTCGAGAACTTTCTCACTCAAAGAAATAGGTGTACCAAATTTATTAAAAGATGAGTTGCACGTCAGTGCCCCACCATTTTCTTCAATGCAATGGTAACTTATTGACAAACAGTTTAATTGATTTTTGCATTAACTTTCTTGTAATATACCTATTTCTACTTTTGCTGCAGCTTCTAGCCTGACCAGCATTTGTTTCATAAAAGCTTGGTATACCTGTATAATAATCATGGATGAATGTGTGCCCCCTTCGGAATCCACTACATGCCTTACCTACTTCTTGCACTTTTCTGCCAAGTTTACGTATGCAGTATAGTATGCAGTATAAACATTTGCAATACAACTTTTATGAAGTAATAATTTGTTATCTAGTGCTTGAAAGCTTGTCAACAACAGAAAATATTATTTTTTAACAAATTATGGATTTTAGTTTCTGGAACTGAAGCAAATTTGGAAGTGTGTGAAGAAAAGGTAGCTAAGCCTTCGTCTTCCAAACAGCAGGAAAGTGATGAAAGAATATCCCCAAAACCAGGTACTTCAAAAGAGGGGTACTTTCCACAACCAGATCCCTCAAAAGAAGGAAGCTCTTCGCAACTAGACACTTCAAAAGAAGATCCTTCACAAATAGGTAAGCAAGTTATTATATACCTATCCAAAACATTGTGATTATTATATAGCTGTTTTGAAATTCTAACTGTGCTTCGTGAATGGCCCTTTTGTGATGTACTTAATTAAAGTAATAGTTCTTCAAAAAAGATTATTATATGTCAGCTATTTGCTTATTGAAGTGCGTCCAGGTGAATATTTCAATAATATATTCCCCTTCCAATATCGGTGTGCAAATTTTACCAATTTCAATATTTTAAAGAGAAAGACACAAAATCACCTTATAGTATAGTTTGCCAGTTTCATCTTTGTAAAAGATGCTTGGGATAATAAAGACTTATTTCGTTGGATTTTGAAAAACTGTAGATCTTTTCCAAGAAATAATGCATACCTAGTACCTATATCAACGAAAACAAGCAGTATCAAAAATACTTTTACTTTTTACAGAAACTGTTAATAAAATTTTCTGTACATTTCACTCTTTCAATACCTACATCTTATATAATATGTATGTTTTTTTAAATATGTTCAGATGCCTCAACTGAAACACCTCCTTCTTTGTCAACTAATACACCCCGAAAAGTTGGTTTGAAAAGGAAAGTAAGGCAGTTGGCACAACAACTAAGAAGAAGTGAAAGGTCTCTGGCAGGAGGTAGCTGAGGTAGTAGCCCAAAACCGGAAATAACGCAACAAGATGTATTTAATTTTTTCCATGACAATTATAACCCCAACATAGCAGATTTTATCAATATGCAAATGAATTTACTGAATAAAAATCCAAAGGGCGCTCGATACACCAATGCATATAAGCAGTTTGCTATGACTTTATATTTTTTAAGTCCTAAAGGGCTAAAACATTTAGATTGCCAAGTAGATCAACACTTATAAATGGCTGGTGCGCGGGAATAGTAGTATAAGTCAAAATTCGCTGTTTTGAGTTATTAGCTAATAAAGTTAAAATACTGTTCTGAAATTGACGAAATAACTTATGAAATTATTTTTTTTGGCAATTTTATAAAATATTATAGCTCGTTAGGTAGAATAGAAAATATATTTGTTTTTATTATCTAAACAGAAAAAAAAACGACATATACTACTTTCCCCAAGAAAAATGCTAAACGTGGCATACTTATACTATCTGGCACTAACTAAAGACAGGAAACAAAAACTTACTTTTATTACAAAAAACTCACTTGTATTAAAAAAAACTATTGGTAACATTGTTTGAACTAAAGAAAACAATACAGAAATAATATCTTATTCGGTGTTTAAATCTTCGTAATCTTCCTCAGCCTCTATGATCGGATCTTGAAGGTTACTCTTTGACACTAAACTTTTATAAAAGTGGTGAAACGTTTCATCGATATAAGGTAACAATTCAAGTAAATTTTGTTTCTTTTCAGTGCTAATTGGATTTGGATATTTTAATAACTGAGGCATTGGTATATTAGTGTTTTGCCGAATTCCTCTCCTCTTAAAATGGATACTTTTAAACTCGATCTCTGGGTCAAGTGTTTCTTTGTACAAAATTACTCCTACTTCTTTGGTGTATCGAAGCCATTTTATGTTTTGCCAAACAACTTTTTCACCGTGATCATTCGTTTTCTTTTTTTGAAAAATATTCTTTGATAGAGAAGCGAAATCATAAAAATCATCCTTTGTCATCTCAGTGACTCTAAATGGTTTTGATTTGCCTGAAAGACGTACTAACTGGTACCAATCACGAGGATGATGTATAGGCGACTCATATTTAGATTTTTTTTTTTCAATAATAGAATGATCCCAATCCGACTCCATATGGGTATGCCCTGGTACTAGAAACTTGTGATCAATGATATTAAGACTGTTTAGATTTTGCACCAATAAAGTAAACATTATAGACAAGTGCCAGTTTTTATTTTGTCCGGCGCAGGTATCTGAGTAGAGAGTAATATGATTAATTTCAGGAGGAAGAGACTCAGTAAGATGCTTATACAAACAAGAAGCTATATTATTGGCACCACGGCCTGATATACCCTCATGCCACATCATATTAAATGATGAATTATCACCACATCTATGAATTGTTAAGTTAAAAGTCCACAACTGACGCTTATAAAAAGCAACAGAAGTAACGAGAGCAGGTGTTGGCAAGCACTGTTGCAAATCAAATGTAAACGTCAGCCTAGTGCCATCTGTTTTTGATTTTTCTTTATCTAGCCTCTTGTACGTGTACGCCATTTCAGCTTCCTTCTGATGGTTTCTTAGGTCTTCCTGTGCTTTTTCAACTTCTAATTGATTTTTAGTGATTTTTATTATCATGTTCAGTTTGTCACAATTTTGACAAGTGTCTTTGTGTGGACTTTTTATCTTAATATTCATTGTTTTAAACACATTTTCGTAAATTCTTCTACTTACAATTCGGTTTCCATGGTTCCATTTAGTGTACTCTTCATACATTCTTGATAATGTAAAGTGAGGGGGAAGATAACGTTTAGTAGACTGTTGTCGGCAATAATGGCTTTCATATGCTGGTACAGAAAGGATATGTTTTCTCACTAATTCCTTGTCCACGTCAGATACTTTATTTTTTGGAGCCTTGACCCCCCGCTGGTCATCTTCTATAACACCTGATATTGAATTAAGTTTTTTGGCTAAAACTGTTGTAATAAAACCATCTGATATATTGAAAGTAGCTTTGAAGCAATTTTTGCAAATAGCTACCAATTGACCGTCAATTCGAATATAATATATAAAAGTAAACTGCCTGTTCTTTTGTTTATTTTCTTCACTTACTTTGGGTTTACTAATTTTTTTTTCAACTTTATTGATTAGATCAGCAATAAACGCTACCTTCTTATTGTGTGTATCGATGGACCAGTAATCTTGAAAAACAGCATATCTTTGTTTTTCATCTATGCGATTTTTACAGTTTTGTCTACATTTTTTTAAATCTTTACATACTCTAGCTTGAATTTTCTTTCCTTTTTTAGTTATGTATTCCTTACCCATGTTTCGCATTAGCTTTCTTTCAGCCCTTACTTTTCTAGTTTCCCCTTTCCTCACCCTTGAATTATTTTCTTTGTGACCTAGTGGAACCCGATTACAATTTTTTAAACGTTTTTGTTTGTTACTTAACAATTCGTCATCTGAACTTACGTCGCTGGCTACTGGTTCAAAGTTGGGATCATTATAACTGTCGTCGGAATCTAAAGGGGCTATTTTGTCACTGGAGTTAACAATAAATTGACTTTGTTCTGTTTGAAGCTCATTAACAGATTCTAAGTCATCCATTACGGTATCGTTAATATAATTTATTGGCTTATTAATTTCAATTTCAGGTATTACCTTAAAACCTTCATCAGTATTGCTTCCGATATGAGAAGTGCTTAAAAAACCTTCATTTAACGAATCTTCAAGTCCTAAGACGGGCGATGACCAGGAAATATCTTCAAAAACTAGGTTGTATGGGGATGGAACTGACCTTGCTGGACTTGAGCCTAAAACAAAATGATTAATTGATAATATTTAAAGTTTTGTATTAAATGAGAGCAGTATACTTACCGTGGCTAGATTCTAAAGGCTCTTTGCATAGACTAATAATGTGTTTTGTTCGGTTTGACGCCATTTTCTGCTATGTTTTAAGCGCATCAACCTCTTGTGCACGCGTCTGGAAGTAAACTAAAACAGACCGTTACTAAAATTATTGAAAGCGACCTCACAAACCTGTGTAAACTAGTATAAGTTGGAGCATAATTTCTACCGGGTGACTGTGAAAATTAATATAAGTCGAACTTATACTATTTATCACAAACTATTTTTTGTGTTAAGTAGCATAAGTGTACTTATTCTTTTTTTCCCTACCGACTCTTACACGTTTTTTGACATAAACCAATGGAACATTTTTTTTCGACCAATTAAAACCTGGATGGACATATACTAGTATTCCCACTTGAAGCAGAGTACCGTTTTAATACCAATTCTGAACGTATCCCATTTTTCACAAAAATCGACTTATGCTACTATTCCCGCGCACCAGCCAAATATTACAAAAAAATGGCCTATTAATCCTGGTTTAAACGATTTTGTTTTTACTGTTTTGCAGAGTCAAGTAGCTACCATGGTTGAAAGCAGCAAAGATTGTGTTCTTTGCATAGATGAAATGTCATTACAGTCAAACTTTCATTATAATATTGTAAGAGATGAACTGATTGAGTTTCATCAAACACTGGATACAAAAATGTTTAAACCAGGAAACAGTGTTTTAGTTTTAATGCTGAGGGGTATAAATAGTAATTGGAAACAACCTTTGGGTTATTTCTTTGTTAACTCTAGTTGTCCAGTAGAGGATTTAAAAACATTTTTGTTTGAAAGTAGTAAAAAAATTTTTTCCATTAATTTACGATTACACATTTTAATATCTGATCAGGGGTCAAACTTCATTAGATTAACAAACATATTAGGGATAACCCCGGAAACCTATCTTTAACCGTGTTTTGGTTTTTGTATTGAAGTATTAGTAGATAGATGTATCTATCTCATATTTTTCACATCCAAATATCACTTTACAGCTACTTTGACCCCTTTTATTTATATTCCTTAAAAATACAGGACAAACAAAGTTAGATAAAACTAGACGGTTAGATGTTAAGCAAAAAAATGCAGTTTTTTATGTTGGAGGATATTTGTTAAAAAAATGTTTGGGTAAACATTCATGTACGTCTTGTGAAACATATGCCAAAGCAAATAAAGAAATTTCCAAGGATGATACTATATTTACTTATTTTCGTGCACACAAAAACGCGGCTAATGATTCACTTGGCAATTTACAAAGTCCTGACAAGAGTTTTTGAATATTTTGGCCAGTGCGAAAACGTATTTTGTCGGCCATTTAAAGATTTTGCCAAACTCGGTAACAAATAAGACAACAAGTACTTTCTATACCCTTTAAGCACCCTGTGTGAACTTTCCCAGAGACTATTTTGCGTCATTATTTGTTCGTACAAGAATTTACACTTTAAAAGTTTTAAACAGAGATCTTTTAAAAGGTAAATCAAAGTGTGATAAACTAAAAATCCTTCAGCATATTTAACCTTGTATACTTTTTGTATTTAGGTATTAGTACATAAATGTATATATCTTTAACCTTGTTTTGCTTTGTATATTAAAGTATTATTACATAAATGATCTATCTTTAACCTTGTTTTGGTTGTTGTATTTAAGTATTACTAGATAAATGTATCTACCTTTAACCTTGTTCTGCTATTTGTATTTAATTATCAGTAGATATTAATATTAGTATCTATCTCATATTTTTCATGTCCAAATGTCACTTTACATCTACTTTGACCCCCTTTTATTTATATGCCTTAAAAATACAGGTAAAACCAAGTTAGATAGAATTATACTGCTGGTTGAATTGATAACTTACTATTTTGCAGGTATTTTTAATTCTGTGGTTTTAAATATACTTTACTGAAGTAGAAATTTGTTTGTCATTTTCCCTGAGCCTATCTTTTTTTTGTTATATAGTTTTCGCCTTTTTTGAAACATCTGTGTAATGCTGCTGAACTATTTCATATATTCATCTACAATTACATAACATCAAAAGTACTTCTATTTTCCACCGATTTCAAAATTTTGCTTCTACTTTATTTGCACTGAGTTTACTATAATTTGTATTATTTTTTCAATACCTCTATTACTCCGGACCTGTACGTTATTCTTTCTTGCTATTGCTTCAGCGAGGGTTTGGAAAAACAGTACATTGACAAATGCTAGCAGATTTGGACACCAGAGGCGATCATAGTGTTGAAACCTGTTTTAGATAACCTGAGCAGTAGATAACCTCTTTCCATGATTGTGCCTGTACGGAAAATAACAATAAAACGTTGTTGGAATATTGGAAAAAAAAATATTTATTAAATCAAACGAACAAAATAAAAATAAAATATTAGGTTAATGAGCAGATCCATGCCCTTCAGCATTAGACTGGTTGTGTGAGATGTTAAGATGAATAAGAAATAAAAGCTAACCCAGATCGGCCCTACAAGGTGCAGAAATTAAAATTGCATAATAGTCGTGAAATACGCTCTCGGACGGGTTTGCTCAGTTTTAGGTTTCATCAAGAAGAAGAAATATGACCAAAAAGATGCTGCCACAGTTTTAGTTCTTCAGTCTGTTAGAGAACTCCTGTGATGTCCCTAAGAAGTGCTAAGTATCTTCTAGAAGCTGTGAAAAAATCATTATTCAGATGATCTTAAAAGAAAATAAATTATTTCTGTTCAAACCCTACTTTAGCCAAACATAGGAAGAGGGAGATGCAGCGAAAAGACTAGATTTTTGTTTATGGGGGGCGATCAAATTTTAAGTGGAAATGTTAATAGAATCCCAGCATATCAGGTACTGGGTACTGGTCACAAGAAAGTCTCTAATTTAGAGCCCCCCGAGCATAACAATTTATATTTTTTTAACAATATTTCTGTAGAGAAACAACAAAGGTGTATTGGTAACGGGTTAGGGCTCTGTTACTATTTAATTATTTTTTGTGAAATTTTGGCATTAAAGCTGTTCTTAGAAATAGTATAATTTCTTCTTGTGGCCATAGAGTTGTAAAATACGTTCTCGGACAAGTTTGTTCAGTTTTAGGTTTCATCAGTATATTTTTTTAATTTTTTATGTTTGCCGAGTTTTTTACTGCGACTGCGTGATTCGTATTGGTATAAAAATTTGGCAGCACCGCATACACCTGCCATTTTATTAAAAAAGATACTGATGAAACCTAAAACTGAGCAAACCTGTCCGAGAGCGTATTTCACGACTATTATGCAATTTTAATTTCTGCACCTTGTAGCGCCGATCTGGGTTAGCTTTTATTTCTTATTCATCTTAACATCTCACAAAACCAGCCTAATGTTGAAGGGCATGGATTTGCTCATTAACCTAATATTTTATTTTTATTTTGTTCGTTTGCTTTAATAAATATTTTTTTTCAATATTCCAACAAGGTTGTATTGTTATTTTCCGTACAGGCACAATCATGGAAAGAGGTTATCTACTGCTCAGGTTATCTAAAACTGGTTTCAACACTATGATCGCCTTTGGTGTCCAAATCTGCTAGCATTTGTCAATGTACTGTTTTTCCAAACCCTCGCTGATTTCAACACCCTGGTGTCAACACATGCTAGCATCTGTAAATATGCATCCGGATTATACGAACGCGGCGCTACAAATTGTGGAACAGCAGGTGTTCTGCTCGGATTTATGAGATTTCCCAACGTGCAATTGAAGGTGTTCGGCATTTTTGAAAAAATATTTTTATCAGATTTTGGGGTTACCTGGTCGTTACTTGGCAATAAAATTAGTGACTCGTTTGGAAAATTTTGAGAAATGGAGCTATTTCTACTGCTGTTTTCCGCTAAAATTGACGACGGTATGCTTTCCGGCGAGTTATTAAAGATTAGTGACCTTCTTACACTGTCTTTACTAATAGGGGTTGATGACGTTTCAACAACTTTATCGTTTTCTTTATTACCGCTTAGTTCCTTGTTTTCCGCCTTATTTTCACTTTCTGTTACTTTATTTGTATTCTCTGCCTTCTTAGAATGACTTCTTAATACCATTAAGTTCTCCATGTAGTAAGAAAAGTGCACATTTTAAAAAATAGCGCTTCCTTAAATAGTAGGAACTCGATCAAAAATTTATTTTTAAGACTTTCCAAACAAGTAAAAAAAAATACGTAGCAATTTTCATACTGCATAACTGGCATAATTTTAATTCAGCTTACTTTTAGCATTCAAACCCAAAAAGGCAGAAGATATTTACGGGTTCTCGTTAAAAAAAGAACTCAAAAAAGTTAAAAACAAATTTTAAACAAGTTTTCTACCGGCATTAGTTACTAGAGAAAACCCAATAATTAACAAATCCAATATGTATTTTACAAAAACCGAAAAATTCAAAATCATTTAAAAATAAACTAAGTTTATCCAACGAAAACGTATTAAAATGTGACACAAGCCAATAAAATACCTGTTTAAAAATGCTCTAAATAAATTTTAAATATAAAATAATACCGTTAAAAGCATGAAAGATTGATCACTTCGCTCCAGGAATGTGCGTAAAAAACATTTGGTCAAAGCAAAAAGCAAATAAAAAACGATAACCTTGACTATGACCTTTTTGGAATTTTACCAGCAAATAACACTTTTAATAATTTCATATCAATTTCAAAAATACATTTTTACCTATAAAACAAAATAAAAAATCGGTACCCAAAGCAGTTTGCGAATTTTGCATAACTAATCATGAAACCAAAAAGGCAATTATTCAGAAAACATCGGCCGTTCTGATCGAAACACGGCGCCTCCATCAAGATTGTCACGGGATCTTATTAAAACACTGGCTTGATCATTAATTTGGCAGCAATATTTATTAATTTAAAAAATATATTTATATTTTACACATTTTTAAAATAACCCAAAAAGATTCCGACCTGTATATTGCCGTCGAGGCGGGAAAGTCGTACTGGACGTAGCGGTCTCGCTTGGCTGGAGGTATCGACTGATGTCCTACGGCTGTTCCCCTCTTCCAAGTCGACCCCTTCCCCCCTTCTCCGCCTGATACATCGACGTGCGTCGATCGGCACGTATTAAGAGCAGATTTGCTTAGGTACGTATTAAGAGCAGGAAGGGATGAACCGGGAATGAGAGAAAAGCAATTTGGTGACAATATTGTCTAATAATTCACGATAAAGTATTTACTTATAATCCACTAACTAAAATAGTAAAACAACTCTAATACTTATCCCCACTCCAGTTTATAGACTAAATTTATTTCAATCACATTATTCTATAGTTCTAGTAACAATTATGTCTTCAAAGGTGATACACCAATGACTTCACCTCAAATAATGTTTATTGAAATTTTTATTAAAAAAATAGAAATTCTAAAAAAACAAATAGGGAATACTCTCTAAAAAATATATCTGCCAGCAATTCTCGTCGTTGAAAATATGCGACTAGTTTTGGATATACAAGGATTTAAGGACGAGCGAAACAAATTTTTTTCCAAAGAATTGACTACGTATGATGGAAGCAGAATTAGTCATTATGTCTTTAAACAACCCTATCCAGTAAGTTTCCTTTCTCCTGATTTACACAAGCAAGCTACATGGTTAATGAAGAATCATCACTGCATCAATTTGAATGTTGGATATACCCCACTCCACTATTTTAAAAATATTGTTCAAAAAATGACCGAAGAGGCCCAATTTGTTTAAGTCAAAGGAAGTGAAAAGGCTAACTATATTAGAAAATATTGTAAGAAACCCATAATTGAACTGGACAAACAACCAATTCTACATCCATCAACACCTAAATGTTTTTTTCATATTAAGTCTCCGTCCATGTGTGCACTTTCAAATATTGTATATGTATGATAATTTTTTTATGAATGAATAAACGACTGATTAAATATATCACTGTTTTATTTCTCCATGTGTTAATTCTAATACATATACGTTATTACAAACATAATGAGCTCTGAAACAGCCCCCATTACCAATTTTCATTTATAGGGGTATTTTTAACATTAAAGAAATTATTTTCACAAGGATTACATTATAAATCAATAAAAATAATATTATTGTTCATATTTATATTTTAATACATAATTGTTGTCATATAATTCTAACCGATAAAATTCAGTCACTAACTTTACAAAATTCTTTGTCGTTAAAAAGTCTAAACAAGCTTGTGAAGCTTATTGACACATAGAGGCATGTTCCATATATTTTATGTGTAACATTACATCTTGCGCTTCCGTATCTTCTTCAACGCCAGGAGCATAATATTGCGAACATGCTTCTGACATGATAAAGTCTTCATACATTTCACTGACTAAAATCTCCATATTTACACTTCACCAAAAACAGTAACTGTCAAAATCACTAAGAAGAAAGTTCGTCACTTTCTTGCTCCACTTTCTTTATTAAATTGAATACCTCCGATTCACCATCTGAGATATATTTTTTTTTTAAAGTAAGCACCTTACTAGAAAATCCATTACTTAAAAAATTTCTTATTAATTGTAGAAGATCTTCATTTTCATAAAAATCACGACAAATATCTACACCGTTTTCAAAATACTCCACCATATCCATGTAAAAAGGAATCCATTCTGGTCTACTTTGCATAGCATAAGATTAATACAAACTACTTTCTTTAATAAATTCCTTTTCTATTTGTTGAACTTCTTGCAACACTTCTTAATTCACAGATATTTTAAACTTACTGCATACTTAAACTAAATTGAATTAGCACCTCTATGCAAACTTATACATCTCCAATCCCTCTACTTTGATGGTTAGAGTGGGATTTAACCTTGCTCTTTACTTCTGTATGTGACCTTAAGATCAATGTCTTGCAGAGGTAAAATAAAATTTTATTCGGTGTAAAATTATTAGGTAATCTAATTATAGGGAGTAAAATTAATTAATTATGCGGTCTTAAAACCAGAGTCTTGCAGGCGTAAAATATTTTTTTTCGGAGTAAAATTATTATGAGGTAAACTAATTATAGGGAGTAAAACTAATTAACTATGTGGTAGGTAAACTAAGGAGACAAACTAATTAACTAAGCGGTCTTAAAACAGTGTCTTGCAGGCGTAAAGATTTTTTTTATTCGGAGTAAAATTATTATGAGGTAAACTAATTATAAGGAGTTAAACTAATTAACTATAATTATGCTAATTGGGAGTTGGTTCTCCCTTATAATAGCTACTGTCTCATAAGTAGCAACAGAGATATACAACTTTAAAATTTCACCGGCCGCGCCTGACTGTAATACCTCTCTCATCAAGACCTGCATGCCTACAGAACAGAAAAATAAACATTGAATTAGCTCTTCACCGGATATTGAGCCAGGTGGAGTAAGCATCGTGGAGAATTGGCTATAGGAGCTTCAATCACCAGAGAAACTAGGGAAACCAAACTGATAAAGACGTGGATAGTTAGTATCCTATGGGGCAGAATTGTCTACACAGAACTGCTGGGTGAAACCCTGCGGTGCAAGTGGGAAGAAGGAAACTTGTTAGGGACGGGTTGTTGGGAGCACTTAACAGGAAGGGATACTCCACCGTTTGATACGCAGATGACCTGGTCATTATGACCCAAGGTAAATTCAACACAATGGTAAGAGAGAGAATGCAAAGCGCTCTCAGAATCGTGGAAAGATGGGTAGGACGGAACGGACGCAACATTAGTTCACAAAAGACTGCCATAATCCCATTCAAACAACGTAGAAAAAAGGGGGCATGGGTACTGTAATCCTTCGAGTTAAAACCATTTCGCTGTCGAAAGGGGTCAAAGGGGTAACCTTGGACTCCTGACTGACCTGCAACAAGAATGTGGAAAGAATAATCCGTAAGTCGGAAGTAACCCTAGCGGCAAGTAGGCGGATTCACGGCAAGACATGGGGGATATCTCTCAAGATGGTCCACTGGCTATACACCAGTCTGGTGAGACCAGAAATCACATTTGCAGCAGTGGTTTGGTAGCCCAAGGTACTGCAGAAAGCCACAACACAAAAGCTGAGGAGTCTGCAAAGAGTGGCTTGACTGAACATCACGGGGGCCATGAAATCGACCCCAGTCCATCAGCAATGAAGAACATCTTAGACTTTCCCCTGCTTCCCCTTGTGATCAAGGAAGGGGCAAGAATGAGATTGCCTAGTTTTCACTAGGCAGTTTTTACTGGCATTAGCCGGCAAGATGATGAGACATGACAAGATTGGGGAACCTGAGCTAAAAATGCGATCAGATTATAAGGACCCAAGGTTTTGTTACGACATACCCTTCGAGATCGTAATCGATGATCGAAGCATGTAGAATAAAAAGAAACCAACCACTACTCCTGGAGCAATAATCTGGTACACGAACGGATGGTTCAAGAACCAAAGACGGTTATGGAGTTGGGGTACATGGGACAGGGGCGGCTGGGACATGAAGGCTGCAGAGCTGCAGAACCACCTAAATTTTCAAGCCACTTGACTAATTTTTTCATACTTTACAGTAAATACTTAAAGATTTCTTAAGGCGGCATTCTCCACGTGGCGTCCACGTTAGCCAACCCAATTTCATTTTGAAATAGACGCAGATCTATGTACCTATCCCTTTCCCAAGATCTCCAATTAATCTTAGACTGGGGTGCCAAGAACCTTGTTCAGTTCAACGCCTCCAAGACCCAGCCTTGCTCCTTGTCACGCAAAAAATCTGGCAACGCTTACCCCATCCACACGTATAGCCAAGCCCTACTAAACAATGAAACATTCGATCTTGTTGGAGTCGCTTTTGAACATAATCTCAGCTGGCACAAATACATTACTTCAGTAGCCACATCGGCAGCTAAAAAGCTTGGTTTTCTCTTTCGAGCCAGAAAATACTTCTCCCCTTCCAACTTATACACTCTCTATGTTTCCCAAATAAGACCTAACCTAGAGTACTGCTCCCACGTCTGGGGAGCAGCATCACCCTCTACACTTAACATCCTTGATTCTATCCAAAAGAGAGTCATTCGACTTATCAATGACCCAGCCCTCACGAGAAAACTCCCTTCTCTCGCTCATCGCCGCGCTGTTGGGGATTTATCCCTTTTCTATCGCTATTTCCACGGATTTTGCTCTGAAGAACTAGCCGGTATTATTCCCCCCTTGACTGTTCCTAACAGAACAACAAGAGGCGCGTTACGTATGCATCCCTTTACTGTCCAGCTACAAAAGCCTAGAACAGACCGCTTCTCTCGCTCATTCATACCTAGGGTCTCCAGATTATGGAACAGATTGCCTGCAAATGTTTTCCCTTCCCGTCCCAACCTCCAATCCTTCAAATCCCGTGTCAATAGACTACATTTCCCTTCCCTTCAGACGCCCACGGTACGTTGTACTTAGGCTTGAAGTCTACGTGGAATGTCTTAGATAAAAAAAGTTGTTTTGAAAAGTATGACCTCGATGGTTTAAAGTTAAGGATAAAAATAGAATGTGGAAGAATCGAGGAAATTGGCATTTTTCTAAACGTTTCGCTTGTCTTTTCGCAGTATACTGCCAAGACGTAAATGGACAACATTTTAAACATTTGATTTAGTTTTCTTCATCAACTTTCAAATTATTTCCTCCTGTATTGTTAATTCTTGTTATAAATATCCAAACATATATAGGGTTTTTGTACGATTTTTTACGTTTCCAGTGTGACACAATTTTTTAAAACGACTTACAGTAGATTTTCTTAATGGATTTCTGTCAGGATATTTATCATTAAAAATATTACAAACTTCTTATTGCGTTCGCATTCTGTCCCCATAACCCAGTATTAGTAAAATTTCAATTCTTTGAGTTTCTGTTAAATGATCCATTTTTTGTCAATAAACGCAACTGACAATGTCAGACATTTTAGATAAACTTTCGTGTACAGGTATTTTAAGGTAAAATACTGTCGCGTTAGGGGTCGTCAGGGTTGATAAAATAGGCTGCGGTTTACCAAAACACTTGTATAATTTATTCAGGTACACAATTCACTTACGTTGCTAGGTTGGGTAGCGTAGGGGGCGGCTTCTATCGGAGTACTCGGTCAGCCTAAAGGGCTGGCGCTATTCGTATTATTCATGCGGCACCACAGTGACGCCTTCCCCGTCGGGACACGACGCCCCTCCTTTGCATCTCGCTGGTACGCTTTTTATATGAATCCCCCAAGAACAGTTTATACAAACAGTTCAAACTGGTAAGGGTTCATAAAATAAAGGCGAGGCCAGCGATATTCAATTGCAGCACGTAGAGTGGTGTCCGAAATGTTAAATAAATAATATCAAAAATGTATAGAAATTTGGAAAAAATGATGAATATCTGGGGAAATATGACATTTCCCCCGCGCCTGTAAAAGCTAGCCCCAGCTTAAAAAACTTACACAATACATATATACAAAATATCACATATTTACAAAATACAAATATTCAAAACGGAGATAAATAAAATATACAATAAACAAACATAAATACAATATTAATAAACAAACAATTGGAGCTCGCAGGCTCGGTACACTCCGTATTTATTTGGGTGAAATGAAGAATAAAAATGGTTACTGTCCTGGTAGTCTGGTTCACATTTACACATTTTCTTTACAAAGTTCTATTTTTAGGGAGTTCCAACACGTTACTGATCGAATAGCCTACACACCGACAAAACCCGACACATCCTAAGCGCCACACGTTGAGGCTGGTCGTCATGCGTTTCTTGTTCAGATGCAGCAGTCACGGTTCCTGTGTCCTGGGGTGGGATCGGCTAGTTTTGTTGCCGACTCCCAGTGCAGCAGGGGTCTCCCTCCTCCGAAAAGTGCGGCCATCCGGACTTTGGGTGGACTGAGCCGTGAGTGACGGGAACTTTGCTGGGCTGATCCTGAGGCTAGTTGTGGTCAACCAGCGCTGCAAGTTCCTTAGGTATGTACATTGTACCAGTGTCATCACGGCTCGTTGTGCAGCAGTTCAGTCTTAGTGAGGGAAGACCAGGCTGGCGAGACATAGTGGACCGTGCGTGGCTGATGCATGACGCTGGCTGTGTGGACGCAAGCGGCGACTGGCCTTTGGGTTTTTGGTGTGTTTGGTGGCTCTCGATCCAGGTCGTGTGGTCTCCCAATGGTACATGAAAACAAAAAAAGACTACCGGCAGTTAAAAGGAAAAAAACAGTTTATAAATAATGAAAAATAATGAAAACCTACATGATACTATGATGTTTAAGTAAAAGTAGACAGACTAAGAACATTCACCCGGTTTTTACATACGACTTCTTAAGTATTACTCTCTTGGAGACAGTGAGATATAAGACTCTAATTCATCAGGGGGAAAAACAAAATTATACACATTTACATAACAATTTAAAACCCATATATAGCGTAATCACATCATCAAATATTTACCATATTTACCATCCTATTTGTTCATCAATAAAGTCACATAAACTTCAAATACAACTTGCATATAACTCGTAATATTTCGCATAGGCAGACATTCAACCCTATATGAAGGCCATCTTCCATGTCTCCCTATACTCACAATATATGACTCTTAGTCATTTAAATAACGGTATACATACCACCATCGAGTAGGCGAACATTCAGCCCTATGCTCAGGGCCATCTTCCATGTTCCCCTACTCGGAAAACATATTATGACTTTTAGTCATAAATAAAATAAATAATCATATACATAACACATAATACCATCAAATAGGCGGACATTCAACTCCATGTTCAAAGTCATCCTCCATCTCCGATCCCCTCTCCCCTCTCCGCTCCCCTCTCCTCTCCCCTCTCCTCTCCCTACCAAATCCTACTCAATATTTACAGTATTTAACACAATTCAGATCATGTCTGCAGCAGTCCCTATTGATTATTCATGGGACGCAGAACATTGCGAAAGCTATAATCCAGAAGACTACATAGAAAACAATTTAATAATAATAAATCCACCTCCCAATCTATCTAAGAGTGCTAAAAAAAGTTTCGAACTCAACAGAGAAAGAAAGTTTAAGAATTGGAAGCAAAAAAGAAAAACTATGTCTTGTCCAACAGCAAATGTAATGTTTAGTCATGTAAGCGGAAAGAAAACCTTGCAGGATTTTACTACAGACGAACTAGAAATGTTACCTTTGGAATATCTAATTAATTATGCAGATCCTTTGGAGCTCTTGGATGTATGGGGAAAATTACCAATGTCTTATAAATCAAGTTTTAATCTTCAAATTAAACTGCCATGTTTTTTTCATTATAATCGTCCTGACTGGAGCACACAATTCGATGGTCCTCCTGTATCTCAGAAATCATGTTTCGTGTGCTATAGAAACATAAAATAGACTAATGTAGAGAAACATATTGTTATTTTTGTTCAAAAATAAATCTGTATTTTAATATATGTTTTATAAATGTCAAACAAATAATTAGAAGTATTATTCATTAATCCATAGATTTACAGCATCCCACCACTCTTCACCCACCAAATCCCCCCACTCAAAATCGTTAAACATCATTACGCAAAGCTTCACTCATTTCATCGTATTACAACGCGTTACTTAAAAGGGTAAGTGCGGTTAAAACGCAAGTGTTATACTAATGAATGACAACAATACACAGGTCAATACAGACCCCCATATGTAGAGCGGTAGAAAGGACCCGCCCAAACAACAAATTTTTTATTTGCAGCTTCACTATTGGAGTTATATTCTTGAAAGTGGGTGGGTTGGAATGTACACACCAAAGTACATCTCCTAACACTCCGTGCGCATGTCTAGCACGCTCGGTGTGTGCGTTGTACGCATTTTGGTCTACTGCGCAGATAAAAAAATGGCGTAAAAAAAAACAAAAAAAATGGCTCAAAAAAAAATGGCGGCTAAAAAAAGGCGGCTCAAAAAAAAGTTTTTTATATTTTTCGTTTGTTTACATCTGCGCAATAGAGATGCGCATGAGCATGCCCCGCCCAGACGGATTCTCTTTATATTCTCTTTTCGCTTCTCATTCTGCAGTCGCACCTTGAGCTCGATATAATACAGTTGTGCTTTCTTACATTCCGCTCAATATATTTTTCATTATTACTGCACTTTAGTGTGTTATCAAGGTGTCGTTGTTTAGTTTCCAAAACAGTATTGTGCAAAGTGTTGTGAAACCAGTTAAAATATCCCAAGAATTGTTAAATAAGTATCAGTCTTTTCTGCTTTTTTTGTTCAGTTCTCAAGATGTATCAGTTCAGTGAATGTAACAAGAGTTTTACTCATCAATCGAACGTGCATAGACATAAAAGAGAATCGTGTGTCATGAGACCATCTTGTTCGCGAGAAAAAAGGAAGGCTAAAACCCAGGTATGTGATGTATCCATGAAAAAAGCTAAAATAGAAGATATTAAAGAAGACAGACCTCCAATACCTAAACTTACTTTATCGCGATGTAAAGATTGTGATACTTGGTATATAAAAAATAAACTTTCTGCCCATTTACGGTCAAACCTACATAAAAGTGCACTTAAAAGTGATGATAATGTAAAAATTTTAACTTCTGCGTTTAAAAACAGGATTGTGTCTTACATGTTGCTGCCATCAAAAAAGTACGTGGACATTGAAGAATTTTTTGATGAAGTACAACAAAAGTTTGTAAGTTTACTTTCCGAACAGTTAGTTAAGCATGGAAGTGTTAAGATTAATGTAGAACTATTTGGACAATATATTTTACAAACAAAAGAGACAATCGAAACTAAATCGTTTAATACGAAAAATTTTAAAACTTCAAAAACAGATTTATCTGATATTTACAAGAAGTTTTTGTCTGAATCAATAGACATGGTTGTTGCCAGCGGTAGAATAAGGAATAAAGATGTGAGAATTAGTATTTATTTAATTATTTTTGCTTCTCTTAGTTCTTCTAAAATCGATATTATTTCATTTTGATGACCAGTATGTCCAGTCATTTGCGATGACATCAACAATTTCAATCTATCTATGATTTCGTTTGGATCGTCATAATAAACGTAATCCATTTTTTGTCTTGATAGATTTAACATAGCTCCCCCCTTTCCACTTTTTGTAGACAGATTTCTTGTAGAACGCGGTCTTTGTGGAGGTAACAAACGCGAAGTACTTGGTAGTATTGCACGATAACCTGTCTCTGTTGTGCTTCCACGCTTTAATATACCTTTTTGTAATAAGTAAGGTTTAACTATTGTCAAGTATTTAATGTCGGTTGAACCTTGGATTTGACTATCAGGATCAAAATTTCGTCTATATGCATTTGTCCTATTCAAAACATCCATATAATTTTCCATATCATTTGATGTATAACCAACAGGTTCTTTTTTAAAAAGAAGCTCATACAATCCAGGTGTTCCCTCATACCTAACTCCTTCAACTTTAAAATCTTTTCCTATGAAATCCACCACAGAATTAGCAATCTTATATTTCTCTGCATCAACATCATGGCTAAACCCAAATTTGTTATCAAATTTGTCTTCCGTGTCTTTTATTAGCCCATCCACCAAAGGTCTTAGAAGTGAATGATATGCTTCCAAATATTCTCCATAAGCAGGTGTTCTTGTTAATTCTGAAACATCTTGTCGCAACTCACCTATAGTTGGTTCAATTGTTGTTTCAGGGCTTGATTCTCCTAACTGTTGCGAATCTTCAAAAAATACTTCTTCATCTCCTAAAAGTGAGGGCATGTGTGTTGGAAGATATTTACTATATGCATTTGATTTCCTTTGATTGATCTCTGGCGTAGGAAATTGAAATTTTGGGGTCGAAACTAATTGTGGTGAATATACTTCTTTTTTAATGAACGGTTCTGTTTTAATTGTCTGAATTAACTCATGCAAAGGTTGAGTTATTGGTTTAAATTCTTTTTCCATACGAATTTCTTTATCAGATAAATCTGATTTTAAAGCTTTATACTTTTGTCTAACGGCTTGTCTAACTCTTTCGCTGTTTTTTCGCCCATCTTTACAAAAGGTAGGTTGTATACTAGAAAATTATCGTTTTGTCAGAGAGTTATATAGTGGAAATAAAATTATCAAATCCTTTCCTATAGCGGCCACCATTAAATTCACAGTCTTTATCAATAACGACAAAGTCATATTTATGTTTCCAACCCATTGAACACAAGTTTTTAAACTCTTGAAAGCTCATGTCACCATTTACATGATCATCATATATATGTTTCAAGTTTGTAGCATCCTGTTGAAAAATTACCAAGAGGTTGGCATTATCACGTATAAGTTGTTTAGGGATTGATGAATATGTTTGACACAAATAAAAACAATCTGTATTTTTATGACGTCCGAAACAAAAATAATCCCTCATAAGACTTTGATCAGTGCATACTATATCATCAAATACAATCAATGAATTTGGTTTTATTTCAGTGGGTGAAACAATATCCTCAGCGTTCGATGATTCAAAATAACCAATAAACTTTAGTGGAGCAAAAAGCCTTTTTAGATATTCATATTTTGATTGATATAAGGATTGTGAGTACACATATAAGTTTTCAAATCTTAATCCATTAGGGTGTATTATAAGAGAAATCATAACATTTGTCCTCCCACAACCCGATGGTCCTACTATTAAACATCTTTTACAGTTTCCACCAAATAATTGTCCATGTTTTCGATAATTATCATGACATAAATCAAAATTTTTTATCGGTAAAGAAAAATCTTGTTTTTTGCTCTTCATTGTTTGAACATCGCTATTTAAGTAAGGTTATTTGCGTTTTTAAATCGTTTATATATAATGATTATACATAATAATGTCATTCACTGCGTGGAAGGACAGAGAACAGGTAGTGGTTTATTAAATACTCTTATTAATAAATTACCAGTAGAGCTCCATATTCCTTGTTATAACTTTTGTGGGCCTGGTACAAAGTTAAATAAAAGGCTTGCCCGAGGTGATAAGGGAATTAATTTATTAGACGAAGCTTGCAAAGAGCACGATATAGCATATTCGGAATATTCCGATTTAAAAAACAGAAACGATGCAGATAAAGTATTAGCAAAAAGGCATTTAATAGATTTAAAGCTTCAGATTCAAATCTAGCCGAAAAACTGTCATCCTTGGCTGTGGCCGGAATCATGAAAGCAAAAACAAAACTCGGTATGGGAATAAGAAAAAGAAGTCATAAACGCAAGAAAGGAGCACGTGTAAGAAAAGCACGTGAAGAGCTGGTTGGAAAAAAGTTTGCTAATATAAGAAATGCTGCCAGCACAGCTTTATCATCGATTCAAAAATTAAAAATAAAAGAACCTAAACAAAGAATTATTCCAATTCCAAAAACTGGTAGAATTTCACCTTTAATACCTATTTTTGCTGGTTTATCTGCTCTAGGAGCCCTAAGCGGGGGCGCTGCTGGCATCGCCCAAGCAGCAAATTCTGCCAAAAATGCACAGAAGAAGTTAGAAGAACAAACAAGACACAACAAAGAAATGGAAAAAATATCGATAGGGAAAGGGCTTTATTTAAAACCGTATAAGCAAGGGTGTGGTCTATATCTTAAACCATATTCAAAAAACTGTTAAATTTGCTACCTCGCCGACCTTTGACAAATATAGATTTATTAAAGTATGCAAAAATATTAAAGTTGCAACATTTTAGAGGTGTCTTTATGAGAAACAAGTTATCCAAAAAAATAAAAAAATATGAAGCCGGTATTATAAATTTAGATGATGATATGGGGGAAGGCACTCACTGGACAGCGTATGTTTTAAAATAATTATAACATAATATACTTTGATAGTTTTGGAAATTTACGACCACCAAATGAAGTTATAACTTATTTCTATAGCGATGGTAGCAACAACAATATTAAATATAACTATGATAAATATCAATCTTTTAATACCTCAACTTGTGGACAGTTATCATTACAGTTTATTTATAATGATACGTAACTGTGTTTCCATTTTATTCTTATTACGACCATCATGTCGTTTACTATAGCTCTTTCCGCAAATTCAGCTATACTTCAAGCAGATTTCCATCCACCTATTTACTTAGATCCTAACACTTCCTACGTTGTCGGACTTACCAACTTTGAAACTTTTAATGCAATACCAAATATTGATAAAAGTAATAATAAAGTATATTTTGGAAAATATAATGAATTTTTAACAATTCATACGGGAAGTTATGAAATGGACGATGTTAATAAATATTTACAGACTGAATTCCAAAAAAGAAACATTTCATTTCACCTCTATGCAAATAACAACACATTAAAATCAACAATAAAGTCTACTACAGATATTATTTTTAAAGATGGTACAATAGGAAAACTTTTGGGTTTTAATAATGGGATAATATCTGGTGATGGAGTTCCAAGAACATCGGAAAATCCAGCAGAGATTATAAAAGTTAATTCTTTATGCATAGACTGCAGTATCGCAGAAGGTTCCTATCTGAACGGAAAGCCAGTACACATTATTCATCAGTTTTTCCCTAATGTTAGCCCTGGATTTAAAATAATAGAAAGTCCCCAAAATATTATTTATTTTCCTGTTACAGTAAAAGTAATAGATAAAATAACAATAAAGGTAATAGACCAAGATTTAAATATTGTTGATTTTCGAAACGAAACTGTAACTATAAGGTTGCATATAAAAGAAGTATAATGGTTATCCTTTGTAATAGAAAAACCTTCAATTTGTCCACAAAAATTAATAAAAACTATAAGAAGACTAAACATCGTAAACCAAAGATTAGTAGAAAGAGAAACACACAAGGGATAACACCTGAAAATATAAGCTTGTTGAAATCTCTAGGTTTAAAGGTTTTAGTATAATGGATATCCTTAACGCAGCAGAAGGTCTTTTCATAGATAATTCAATTGTGCATTCCGAAGGTCATGGTTATGAACCATACCTACCTACAAAATTGGGAAATAATGATGAAATTATAATACCCGTTCATGAAGTAGACAAGTATACTTTTCCTTCCGAAAGCTTTCTTTACATAGAGGGTAAACTAACAAAAGATAATAATGCTATCTCAAATACATTAAAATTGATAAACAATGGGATTGCATTCCTTTTTAAAGAAATGCGTTATCAACTAAACGGTGTTACAATAGATTCAGTTAGAGACGTTGGGTTAACTTCGACAATAAAGGGATACATGTCGTATAATAAAAATGAATGTAATACACTTAAAAACGCAGGTTGGTTTCCTATGGAATCTTCACAAGTTGTTGATGCAACGACAGGATTATTTAATGTTTGCATTCCGCTTAAATTCTTAATGGGGTTTTTCGAAGACTACAAAAAAATTATTTTAAATGCCAAACAAGAACTTATTTTAGTACGAGATAATTCAGACAAAAATGCAACAATTAATACTGCAGATGAAAATCCAAAAATTGAGCTTACTAAGCTAACTTGGAATATACCTCACATTTCAGTAGCTATTCCTCAAGAATTAGGATTATCTAAAATGGTTAAGTGTAAGATCAACCTTTATGCGAGTAAAGGATGAACTTCGCCATTTTGAAGGATTGTATTATTTAATAATTAACTATGTAGTTTTCCATTTGTATAATCCTTTCAAATAAAGCTTTTATTTATTTATTTTATTTATTTATTTTAAAATAATTAATAAGAATACTGATATAATAATTGCTTTCCGGAGTTGGGAACTCATCGAATACCCAGAATTATTAAAAACGAATCGTCATAACTGGCCTGTCAAAACATCTACGAAAGTTAATACCCCACGTCATGTAGCAATTGCTTTTCAAAAAGACTTAAGGGATAAATCAACAACTGATATGTCTCTATTTTCCAACGTTAAATTACGAAACATCAAAGTATTTTTAAACTCTGAGAGATATCCCTACAACGATCTATTTTTAGACTTTGCTAAAAATAAATTTGCATCATTATATGAAATGTTTTCACAATTTCAAAAATCTTACTATGGATTAACACCTGAACCCATTTTTTCTCCAAAGGAATTTAATACTTATGCTCCTATCGTATATATCGATTGTTCACATCAGAAAGAAACAATTGAATCCGGACCTATTGTTATGAGAGTTGAGTTTGAATTACATGATGATCTTAAAGACAAAATATCTGCCTATTGTCTCATTATGCATGACAAAGTATTTAGCTACAATCCATTAACCAAAAATGTTAGACAACTTTAAAGCGCATGTCTAACTATATAAAAATCAATGGTTTGTCATTCATTTCTATCATTATGGGTAAAGATCTAGAACTTCGAGTATCCTACTTTTTAGAAGAGCTGAAAAAATTAAAACAACAACTACAAGAATATTCTGACAAGAAATCTATGATTAAACAATTCTCACTTGTGAAATTATGAGGTTATTAATTGTCGATGTGCAAGGATTTAACATATAAAATAAGAAGTTTATTCCCAAAGAGTTGGCTGCCTATGATGGACACAAAATATGCCACTATATCTTTAAATCACCATTTGATATAAAATACCTACCACCTGACTTACATAAACAAGCTGTATGGTTAATGAAAAATCATCACTGTATTCCTTGGAATGAAGAATATACACCAATTCACAAATTTTCTGAAATAATCAAGAATATAACAGAAAAGGTGGATCAAGTTTATGTGAAAGGGAGAGAGAAATCCGTATGCATCCGAAAATATTCATTAAAACCAGTCATAGAACTTGATGAAAATCCAAAATTACAAGAAGGAGAAGCTCATTGTTTTTATCATTCTAAATCACCATGTATATGCGCACTTACTAATGTATACAATTTATATAATAATTATTTAATGATTGAATAAAACAAATAAATATATTAAAGTTTTTTATTTCTTATAAATTAGGTTTCAAACACTTCTTGAATAATTTCACGTGACAAAAACTTCTTTACTTCATCCAAATGCTCCTCAAATCCCATTTCTTTCATCGTGTACAGAAAAGACTTTAAATCAGAAGTATGTAAATATATGTTACAGGCTTCTGCTGCTTTTTCATATTTTCTAGCCATATCCATACATTCCTCATACGTGTAGAATCTTTCGAATCCATACTCGGCTTCATGGGCAGCATCAAATTCTAAATTACTAAAGTGTTGTGATAGATTCTCTATAGCACCTGTTAGGTTATATGCTATTCGTTCACGAACATATGCTAACCACATCTTGTTGGAGAATGTACAGACTTAAAGTAAGTTCAGAGCTTTAAATATTAATTTAGGAGGTGGGAGGAATAAAAAGAAATATATATTTTAAAATTTTATTTTTCAATACAACTCTTTACAAATTCATTACATGCGAATGATTCTACATCCTGCACAACACAATCTGAGTAAAAGTTTAATAATTCTAAAACAACATACATTTAAACTATTTTCCATAGGTGTAATACCATCATATACATTTTTTAACAAATCGCCATTTTTCATAGAGATTCCACTAACCAAAATATTTGGAAAATTCCTGGTTTTTTAAGATATCAAAACGATATTTGATTAAATTTGCCAAGTTCACTAATTCATTTATGGTATCACCAGCTAGGAATACTTCATTACCACCATCTTGCGTAATCTTGATAATTCTTGCATCACCAACAAAGTGAATCTCATAAGCATTTCCCTTCATGGGTTGCCACCCGGTATTGTTGGAATAAATAAAGCTCGTCATAATTCCTTGATTATTTAGGAAGGAGATCCATTGATCTTCATTAAAAGTCACATTTTGATTATATTTGTATCCACAGAGTTTAACAACAGGAATATATTTTCTCTCTAAGGAAAATCCAATGCTGACCCATTTGGATTTGGATTTGTTAATGTAGTAAATTGTTTCATTGACGAGAGCTGCATTGCGCTTCTTACTAAACTCTTGTTGGTTTCCTGTTGGTTAATACATTTTCAGATGCTTGCTTGAAATAATAAGCAAGCGTGGTAGTGGGGATAGCAAGAGTGGTGGGGATAGTAAGAGTGGTGGGAGGATTTAAACACTAATCTTATAGATGTAAACATCATTTAGCGACTAACCATGAATGAGTGTAAGACAGAACTTTTTATCGACATTCAAGGATATAACAGTTCCTTTGGATACATTCCAAAAGAATTAGCGATTTATGATGGGATTCGTTGCTCAAATTATCTGTTTAAATCACCATTTCAAAAAAATATGTTATCTGCTCTCGATCTCAAAATGGTTAAATGGGCCGAAGAGTATCATGGATTGGAATGGAATTTTGGAAATATAGAACTTAATGAAATTGATGATATTTTAAAGCATGTGTTAGAAGTTTACCAATCACACAAAATTTACGTGAAAGGGAATGAAAAAATAAACTTCTTAAAAAAGTTTTTGGATGAAGATTTCATATACGCTATTCCCATTGGACAAGAACCAAAATTAAGTAAATTTAAGAAAATTCCAGAATGTTATTTTCACAAAAATGTGAATCCATGGCATTGTGCATTAGCAAACGTAAAATTGTTATATAATTATAGGCATTGTTATCAATAAAAACCTTTATTATTATATATATGTTTTGTTATTGAATTTTATTTATAATACAAATATACTTTGAATAATATATATCCTATTGAACATATAAACACTACTAACAATATACTTAATAATACCACACATACATTTGAACTACATTCTTCTATACAAGATTTTCTATACAACTGATTCCATTCCTGTGTCACTATTGAAGTTTTATTGACATAATATAATCTTAACTTATACTCTACAATGGTAGAATCATTTATAATATTATCATCTATTTTGTAGGTAAATAAACCATTATTTATATTCATTCTTTTCCATGTTGAAGGCCAACTATCATTATTTACATTATTCACAGATAGACAAATAAATGCTTCTCGAACATTATGATCAACTTGTATGAACAAAGTATTGTTAACGAATGCTGATAGAAATAGAACTCCTACTGGTAGCAGAGCCATTTTCAAAATAAAATATTTTTCCAGGGTTCGTATGTTTTATATTCGTCACGAACTAAATCTTTTAGAATATCAATTACATTATTAACTTGATCATAATCAGTCTTGGATTTCTCTTCCAAAATACTTATATGTTTGTGCCCCCAAGCTAAAGTTCTAAAAGAATCTGGAATTAAATAGCGTTTGTCATCTTTTGGAGACAAAGCAACCTTATTTTTTAATTGTGTAAACATGTCATGTAAAATGGAATGAAAAATATTCATTTTTCTAAATTTGATCTCAGAATTTTCAACTACGTCTTTATAATCTTGTTTAGTAATGGAATTTTCTATAACATATTTTTTAACTCCCTTTTGCCTTTTTTCAGATTTCTCTTCTAAATTTACACAGTAAGCTTTTGCGCCCGTACCATAAAAACTTGAAATTGGTTTACCTGCAAATTCATCTTTCATTCGCCCTAATACTGATTTGTTTATAGTTAAATTATGTATATTGTTTTCATTGTAATTAGAAGTGTCAAATTTCTCTAAATTGTCTTGCATATCTTTATAAAAGTTTTCAGTCTCTACTTGCAAGATCAAACTGTCTGTATCCGTGTATAACAAAATTGCTTCGTCTCCATACTTGCTTTTAATATAGTCATAATAAAAATCATATAAAACGGTTTTTGATAATTCCAAGACTGTGAAGCCAACATAAACAGGTTTATTGTAAGTCACTTTTACTCTTTCCATTTGTATCGCAACCAAGTTTTCATTAAAGACCAAACGATTTTTAAAATTTGGTTTAGCAATCAATGTCTGCGCTCCTTGTTTTTTACCAATATTCTTCCAGTGTGTGATTAATCTAATGTCAACTCGCTTGTCAATGTTTTCTAAAGATTTACCGTAAATGGCATTATTAAATAATTTATAAGTATCCTTTTCCAACTTATTTTTAGATTTGTTCCTCATTTCGGTATTTAAATCGATGTATGGTTTAAGAAATTCAGCTTGTTTAAATTTAATAACTCTATGAATTTTAGTTAATTTTAATCCATTTTGAAGCACCTGTTTCAGATTTCGGTAATGAATAACATATTTTTCTTTATGGTTTAAATTACATATTAATTTCTTTTGTTTTGAAACTGGTGCACAAATATTTTCAGCCAAAAAAGGTAATTCGTTGTGTTTTACATGTAAATTTTGAGGATACTTTAAATCTACTTCCAAAACGAACCCGAATTCAGCATCATCAGATATAGACATCACATCAAGGGCTTCAATTTCTTCATCGTTCAACCAATAAAAATCACTTACGGGAGACATTGACTCATACTATGTCCATACAAGTTAGTGGCATCCAAATACATTATAAATGAATTTGGTTTGCTTGGATCATAATTTTCCAAGAATTGATTATTAGCTTCAGCTTTTCGAACCCTGCAATGACAGACACCACCTCTTATACTATTTTTAAAAAAATGTATCATATCTATATCCGTTAATAATTCTAAATTAACATCAGTCATTTTTAACATTGAATCCCATTTTGAACCTGGTAATGTGTAATACTGTGCAGGATCTAGCTTAAAGTTATTTAAAGATATATTTCGAAAAGCTTCAAAAAAATCTGTTAGTATGAGAACATCTGACAATAAATAAATTTTGGCATAATCCATAAGATTTTGACAATTAAATAAATTCCAAATAGTAATTGCTCTATTGTAATCCGATGGACACATAGGTTCATCTTTAAGTTTATCATAAAAATGTTCAATAGCTGGGAGTTGATTTTCATGTAATTTTTCGAAAGAATCAACATAGGAATAGGGATAAACACCTTTTTTACGAATTTCATTAAACTGGTTAGGATCTTCAAAATATTTTTTAATCTCAATGCACTGATTTGGTTCCAACCTTTCACCAAGCTTTTCCAAAGAGGAACCAAGGAAATGGAAAGAATCTAAAAATCTCATTTTAATAAATATGTTTTTTTCTTTATTATCCTTGTCTTTTACTTTGTCAACTAATATGGATTTTCAAAATGAAATCTATTTTTCTTTGGTTTGTGCAAGTACATCAATATTATCTTCTTCACAGCATAATTGTTTAACAAATAAATGACTATCATAACCAGTTAAATTATGGAAAAAGATAGGTATAAAATTTGGAATTTTAAAATTTAGATTGCAGATACTGTGAGCTGCATTTCGAAATTTACCAGTTAAATGATCGTGATCCCTTACTTTTTCATTTTCTTCAAGTTTTTCGTTACAAATATGACAAATTGTGCTATTTTTATACGCCAGCTCTTTCTGATCTGATAAAGGAAGCATTTTCACTACAGGTTTAAGATGTTCATTATAAATTCTATGTACATGACCTTCAATTCGTTTACAAAATTCATCAGCTGCATCCAAACCAAAATATGAATCTAATACCGACAAAGAATCATCATATGAACATTTAATGAAATAACAAAAAGCATACGGTTCATGTTTAAATGTATTTAAAGTATAAGAATTCTGTTCGTTTCCTGGTTCTTGATGCTGTAAAGGTTTTAAAAAACATTCAAAGTCTGCATATATGACAAATGGAACTTTCAGCTGTTTTTGAAAATTTTCAAACTGTAAAATATTTTCTGGTATATGCTGACCGTACTTATTAATTTTAATGTCGTTGGTAGGAACTTTTGTAAACAAATGATTACAATCATGTGATTGATGTTGTTTTAATTTTTCCATCGAAGTAAAATACACTAAACAACCATCACAAAAATATTTTTATGGTCTCTTTTATTTACTTGTGCTGATACTAATCTAGACATGTCCTTAATCCAACAATAATGGTTGTTTTCACCTTCACTTATCAACAACAAAGGACACCGCACAAATCAAATGGGAAATGGATCTCCGTCAAATTAGCTGAAACTTTGGGAAAATGTTCTTCCCGGCATCCTGAACAAAAGTCTCAACGGGCCCAACAAGCTCCTATGATTAGTTTTTGAGTTATGGGACCTAGAAGTCCCAGATTATTGTTATTGCTTATATCAAACGGGATAGGAGTAAGACTACCCCTAAAAATGCATTCCGGGACCAGACAATGTTGATCTTATGCTTATTCGCTTATTTATCTTGAAGTAAGTTCTATTTTTCTTCAAATTGAATCCCGCATCCCAAGTGGACTAGCCCGCTGACCCACTTATACCCCTAACGCCTAGAAACCACCAATCAAATAGGCTAACTCCGAAATCATCTAGTGCAGCCGCTTATTTTCTTTAAAATCATACCACAAGCGAGTTAACCCTTGATTCCTTAACCCACCTCATCCTTAACTACGTACTCTTAACCCCTAAAACCACCCCTACTAAACCATAAGCGGGCTAACCCATCTGACCTGGGAAGCACGAGTCGAGTCACTTCTGAAAATAATTCAATCGCAAACCACAAACGGACTACTCCACCGACCTTCGAGCCCTTCTAACCTCTCCACACATACCCCCTATGCCTAGAAACTACCCCTGCCAAACCACAAGCAGGCTAACCCACCTGACCCTTGTAATCTGCGTGGTGAGGGAATAGGGAGGGGTGAAGTGGCAGCGAGGGAGGAGGAGAGACAGTTGATGGTATGGGGGGGAGGTGGATTGGGTAGGATAGAAGAGAGAGGAAGGGACTGGGGAGAGAGGAGGATGGGAGAAATAGCGGAGGAGGGAATTGAGTGTAGGGAGGGAATACTGGAATCGCTGGTAAGAGTGGCTGATGTTCTTAGTAAAGTATAGGAGTCACACTTGGAAATAAAAGAAACGGAATCAACCACCAAAAGAGAAGTAGTAAAGGCTTTATAAAAAGCAGCAGGTGCAGATTGGAGGATTACCCTTGACTTGAGTGTATGTGTATGTGGATACGTATATATCACTCTATCGTATGTCAATGTATCGAAATACATCAATATATTGAAATAGATGGATGTATCGAAAAATATTGTTATATAAAATATATCGCAATGCTCAGAAGATTAATCTTGCAGCTTCCGTGAATTTCCCTAAGTATCTTTTATAAAAAATTGCCTTTTAATGCTCTGGTTTCCATCTCATTAAAAACAATCTGACCAGTTTATATGCTCACGTTTGCTATCTAAAATACTACATACTGAAAGTTATTTTTGCCTGGAGGCAATTGTTAATTTCTTTTTTGAAATATAATTGTATTAATTTTTTTATATTTAAATATATTCATTATCAAAATGTTTAGTTAGTTATTCTAGTTATCAGACTGTACTTTGACATAGATGAATCACTTATATTTAAATAAATACCCATACTTCTTCTCTCTCCCCCAGTCCCACCCCTTCCCCATCCCTGCCTATTTATCCCCGTTTTATCCAATTGACTCGATCCACCCACACTGCTCCTCTCCTGATACTCTCCTTTCTCCCTTCCCTTCTCATCCTCATCCGCATCCGTTCCTCTCCTGCCCTCTCCTTCTTCCTTTTATCTATCGCTTCCCTTCCAATATCCCTGTCGCTCATTCCCTTTTTTATCGTCCCCTTCCCCTCGTCCGCTACTCCTTCGCTGTCCCTCCCCACCAACCTCTCCCACCTATCTTACTCTCTCGAGCCCCCTATACCACCTTCTGCCCCCCTTGCAACCCCGCCGCGTCTCTCCCACCTCTTGTTCCCTCCCTATCCCTCTAAAGTCGCTGTTTTCAAAGTCAGATAGCTTAGCCCACTTGGGTTTAGTAGGAGTGATTTTAGGGGTTAAGAGTATGTAGTTAAGGGTAGTTTCTAGGCATAGGGGGTATGTGTGGACAGGTTAGAAGGGCTCGAAGGTCGGTGGAGTAGTCCGTTTGTGGTGTGGGATTGAATTATTTTCAGAAGTGACTCGACTCGTGCTTCCCAGGTCAGATAGGTTAGCCCGCTTATGGTTTAGTAGGGGTGGTTTTAGGGGTTAAGAGTACGTAGTTAAAGATGAGGTGGGTTAAGGAATCAAAGGTTAACTCGCTTGTGGTATGATTTTAAAGAAAATAAGCGGCTGCACTAGATGATTTCGGAGTTAGCCTATTTGATTGGTGGTTTCTAGGCGTTAGGAGTATAAGTGGGTCAGCGGGCTAGTCCACTTGGGATGCGGGATTCAATTTGAAGAAAAATAGAACTTACTTCAAGATAAATAAGCGAATAAGCATAAGATCAACATTGTCTGGTCCCGGAATGCATTTTTAGGGGTAGTCTTACTCCTATCCCGTTTGATATAAGCAATAACAATAATCTGGGACTTCTAGGTCCCATAACTCAAAAACTAATCATAGGAGCTTGTTGGGCCCGTTGAGACTTTTGTTCAGGATGCCGAGAAGAACATTTTCCCAAAGTTTCAGCTAATTTGACGGAGATCCATTTCCCATTTGATTTGTGCGGGGTTCTTTATGTGCGCTGGAAGTTTTTTACTGGTGTAATGAAGAGGACCAACCACTTCATACTTGAATTTATTATCTTCATAAACACTCTCTAAACCGTAAACATTTATAGATATTTGATTAAGCGTTTCAAATTTATTTATATCTTTCAACTTTACAGGAAACTCTATTCCTTCAAAATTTAAATACTCAAAAGGATTTGGATATGAACTTGTTCTGTCAACATGATTTTCAGTTGGAAATAATGCACTTATCACACTCCATGCAAAACAATATGAATCGTTATTTTTGATATTAATAACAGCTTTTTATTTGAAATTTGTTTTGGTAATGGTATATACGATGAAGCTCTAATTGGATTATACTTGTTTATATTAAGCTCCAAATGTAATATTTTTTCCAACGCCCAACCTGAACCGTTTTCTGCGAATATTGCTACCTTTTCTTTAATTTCAGACAAAAACTTCTTGTAAATATCAGATAAATCTGTTGCTGAAGTTATCATCTTATTTTTCGTATTAAACGATTTAGTTTCGATTGTCTCTTTTGTTTGTAAAATATATTGTCCAAATAGTTCTACATTAATCTTAACACTTCCATGCTTAACTAACTGTTCGGAAAGTAAACTTACAAACTTTTGTTGTACTTCATCAAAAAATTCTTCAATGTCCACGCACTTTTTCGATGGCAGCAACATGTAAGACACAATCCTGTTTTTAAACGCAGAAGTTAAAATTTTTACATTATCATCACTTTTAAGTGCACTTTTATGTAGGTTTGACCGTAAATGGGCAGAAAGTTTATTTTTTATATACCAAGTATCGCAATCTTTACATCGCGATAAAGTAAGTTTAGGTATTGGAGGTCTGTCTTCTTTAATATCTTCTATTTTAGCTTTTTTCATGGATACATCGCATACCTGGGTTTTAGCCTTCCTTTTTTCTCGCGAACAAGATGGTCTCATGACACACGATTCTCTTTTATGTCTATGCATGTTCGATTGATGAGTAAAACTCTTGTTGCATTCACTGCACTGATACATCTTGAGAACTGAACAAAAAAAGCGAAAAGACTGATACTTATTCAACAATTCTTGGGATATTTTAACTGGTTTCACAACACTTTACACAATACTGTTTTGGAAACTAAACAACGACACCTTGATAACACACTAAAGTGCAGTAATAATGAAAAATATATTGAGCGGAATGTAAGAAGGCACAACTGTATTATATCGAGCTCAAGGTGCGACTGCAGAATGAGAAGCGAAAAGAGAATCCGTCTGGGCGGGGCATGCTCATGCACATCTCTATTGCGCAGATGTAAAAAAACGAAAAATATAAAAAAAAACTTTTTTTTTTGAGTCGCCATTTTTTTTTATTTTTTTTTTTATTTTTTTTAGCCGCCATTTTTTTTTGAGCCGCCATTTCTTTTTACGCCATTTTTTTATCTGCGCAGTAGACCAAAATGCGTAAAACGCGCACACCGAGCGTGCTAGACATGCGCACGGAGTGTTAGGAGATGTACTTTGGTGTGTAAATTCCAACCCACCCACTTTCAAGAATATAACTCCAATAGTGAAGCTGCAAATAAAAAATTTGTTGTTTGGGCGGGTCCTTTCTACAGCTCTACATATGGGGGTCTGTATTGACCTGTGTATTGTTGTCATTCATTAGTACAACACTTGAGTTTTAACCGCACTTACCCTTTTAAGTAACGCGTTGTAATACGATGAAATGAGTGAAGCTTTGCGTAATGATGTTTAACGATTTTGAGTGGGGGGATTTGGTGGGTGAAGAGTGGTGGGATGCTGTAAATCCATGGATTAATGAATAATACTTCTAATTATTTGTTTGACATTTATAAAACATATATTAAAATACAGGTTTATTTTTGAACAAAAATAACAATATGTTTCTCTACATTAGTCTCCTTTATGTTTCTATAGCACACGAAACATGATTTCTGAGATACAGGGGGACCATCGAATTGTGTGCTCCAGTCAGGACGATTATAATGAAAAAAACATGGCAGTTTAATTTGAAGATTAAAACTTGATTTATAAGACATTGGTAATTTTCCCCATACATCCAAGAACTCCAAAGGATCTGCATAATTAATTAGATATTCCAAAGGTAACATTTCTAGTTCGTCTGTAGTAAAATCCTGCAAGGTTTTCTATCCGCTTACATGACTAAACATTACATTTGCTGTTGGACAAGACGTAGTGTTTCTTTTTTGCTTCCAATTCTTGAACTTTCTTTCTCTGTTGAGTTCGAAACTTTTTTTAGCACTCTTAGATAGATTGGGAGGTGGATTTATTATTATTAAATTGTTTTCTATGTAGTCTTGTGGATTATAGCTTTCGCAATGTTCTGCGTCCCATGAATAATCAATAGGGACTGCTGCAGACATGATCTGAATTGTGTTAAATACTGTAAATATTGAGTAGCATTTGGTAGGGAGAGGAGAGGGGAGAGGAGAGGGGAGCGGAGAGGGGAGAGGGGAGCGGAGAGGGGAGAGGGGAGAGGAGTGGTGTGAAGAGTGGGGGGATTTGGTGGGGTGAAGAGTGGGGGGGATTTTGGTGGGGTGAAGAGTGGGGGAAGTGGTGGGGTGAAGAGTGGGGGGATTTGGTGGGGTGAAGAGTGGGGGGAATTGGATTTTGGATTTGGATTGGTCTAGAACCGGCGAAAGCCAACTACTAGAAACATTTTTTTACATACTTCTTGCTGCTTTCCACTTTCATCTGGCAAATTATACTGTAGCGTTTTGTTTCTTTTACTGATTGCAGACTTAGTAACTTTTCGTTGTTTGTCTTTTTGTACAATTTGGCTAGACACCCAGTTTCTTTTGTCATTATAAGTCATGTTATGATATTGAGTCCAGAGAGCTTCCCTATGGTTGTCTTTTATTTTTTCCAGGCAGTTCTTTTTGCATTTACAAGGAGTTTTTATAATATGTTCCTCTTTATACTTCTCAATCCTGTCTGACATTTTCCTAACCCTTTTTCTTCTCTTTTTATGTATACTGTTCTCTTTATTTGTTAAACCTAAGTTCTCAAACATTTCTTCTTGCTCATCTTCTTGTAATAAAACCTCTAAAAAATACAATTAAAACCATTTTGTAAGCTAACCTCTAAAAATTAAGCTATTACCCTCGTTATTACCATTTTGTTTTACTTCATTTGGCAGCTGGTAATCAGGATCTTTAACTGAATCGTCTGATGAAAAGTCGTCAGCTTCTTCTAGTATTTCTTTTTGTAACTTAGAGTCTAAAAAATATATTCATTAACAAACATTTTTCCTAGTATTTATGTTATTGAATACCATTTAGCTCTTGTTCTTCGTCAACAAGTTCTTGGGGATCCTGATCATATAACTTGGACTGCCACCCCGAAAAAGTGCAATAGTTTACATCAGCCGCGTCGACGTCCCTTGGTTCCTCTGCTAATTACAAATTCTTATATCACAAAAACGTTGTATATTTTATATTACTTGTTTTCCAAATGTCTTTTTTTTTGCTCAAAATAAGGCCGCTAGATGCAAAGCCAGATACATAAACTCCAATTTCCAAAAAGCACTTAACTATTAAATCATTTTTAGAATGTATTCTGAATGTTTAAAACTATTAGTACATTTCTAAAAAACAAGAATACATTCTAAAAATGGTTGAAAATGCTTTTTTAAATTGCAGTTTTCGGATCTTGTATCTATACTCCTAAAAATTTAATGAAGTATATGGTCTAGCCCATATTGGCAGAGAGAAAAACTCGACTGTTTTCAAGGAATCAATGTTTTTTTTTCTTTTTTTTTTTGATGTTTCGATATTGATAGGCAAACACATTTTAAATAAGGATAAAATACGTAGTGTTTATCTGATTATCTATTTTTAAAAGCTACATTATGTGTAAGGTACATTTTTTACTATGGCAGTAATGAAATTGACTACCAGTAGAAATAAACAAACAATAAAACCTAACCTTCAACAAATTCTTTGTTGCCAAGTGCTAAATTAAGCATTCTACGAGTGCGCCCACCACAAGACAAGGTATTTGTTTTAAAAGGACTCATTTTAGTTAGTTTTTCGGTCATTTTCACTGCTGAGCTATTACAGATATCATCACACACACAGAATTACAAGTTAATGAGAATTAGGTTATGTTTTTGTTTTCACTTATACAACAGTGTTACGAAAAGTAGGTTCCTTCAAGGGCAAATAGCAGTAAGTGATACTTACTGCTTTTTGCCTTGTTACACGTACGCATAAATGGAAAAGTATTTTATTTAAAAAGCAGTAAATACTAGAGGAAATATTTACTGCCATTTACCATAAAATTTGAGTAAAATATTATGAGGCCAGTAATTATCAAATAGAAGTAATTAACCCGAGTTGCAGTTACTGCCATCTAGCCTTAAACTCATAAACTAAAAGTCACTTACTGCCGTTTTTCGCTTCAAATATTTCGATTTTCCAGCTACTATTTTACGTTCTCCCTTTGCTAACTGATAAAACACTTACTGCTAACCTCAGAAATTCAGAAAAGTCGATTTTGAAAAAAACATCACTTACTGCCTTTTACCAAACCACGGCAGAATGTAACCAATGGGTTTACTAGGCTCAATAATGACTTCTCAACCAACAAGTGATTCTGATAAATAAAATCTTAGATGCACTAGATGACGTTGTCTGATATATCAGCCTGGTTTGCTAACGGATGTGCTACAGTCATCATATTGCTTTAGCGTTATTAAATTTAGACAACAGATAAAACTTACTAAAAATATTAGTAGCATCAGAATTTATTGCAAGGATACAAAAATTAAGTTAAAAACATTTGCAGTTATGTATTATACAAAACGTTACGTAGAGTCAAGTTTCCATTTTATTGATCTAGTGAGGAGCATGATGTACAATTAACTCTTTTTCTTTTAGCTTTAGGATATCGTCACTTGATTTTCTATTAATGCAAATCATGTTGGGTTCATTAGATATAAGGACCTCTTCATAAATATGTAAAGGCTAAAATAATATAAAAATATTGTGTACATACATACAGTCGCCCGCGGAATCTTTTTCAGGGGACACTGAATTATTAGCAAGAAGACACGGCAGATCTAACGTCGTCGTGGGCATTCTTAATTCTTGTATAATTAAGTGATTCTCATGAGATATTTAAATACGTTTTTTGTAGACGGATTGTCATTGAGCAACATTTTAACTATATTTGAAGCACATCTTACGAAAAAAATATTAGTTTAAAATTAAACCTTATTCATTCGTGGTAAGTTTTTAAAATCTCACCACAGTGATTTGTCTCAGTGGCGGCTTCATACACATTTATTTGAATTTCAGTAATAAAAACGGTTGTATTTAAAATGTTTTATGTTCAGAAATAGTATGAACCATAACTTGTAAACTATGCTTAAAATCGGCAAAAAATAATAAAATTTTCTAAACGCGTTAGTTTGCTTATCTTCCTTATATCCGTGGTGCCTTAAATAATAACAATCAATGTAACCCTTTTTCGGTAGGTAATTATTAAAGAGAAATGTTTGTTCAGGAAAAATATCGAAAGTATAATTTTACAAGGTTTAAGTCTACCTGCGTTCTGGTGATTATTTGTAATTCTCAAATCAGTAAAGGATAATAAAACGGTAATTAATGTTCTTTTATGGCAACTATTTTTATACATAGGGGGACATACGATCATTAGACTATACTAAGAGCAAATACCTAATTTTTATGTATTTGCGATTTGTTCGTAATCTGCACACGCCAGAATTTCCGGAACTGTGAAGAACCTTCTATAACCAATCACCTTAGATATGGCGCCCTCATGGCCATTAGGGCGTTTCGCAATAGTTAAAAATAAAATGGTAGGATTATCTGTATTATTATTGTAGTTGAAAATTTACTTTTTTTCTTAATTTAGTTTTGATAATTTCAAGGCAGAATTTTTTACGGAATCCTAACAAGTCATGTGGTTTTGGAATTTCCAGAAAATTTTCTACCGCACAAAGCAATAACGCGTTTTGAGAACTGGCAATTAGGGCCTGTTCACGTGTTTACAAGAGCTAAAAATAAAGTGGTCAGATTATCTGTTACTTTTGATTGTTAGTAGATCGACAAAACTGGTCGTCTCCTATTTTAATAAAATTTGGTAAACAGGTAGAACATCGAAAAATAAGGCACACATTTTTTTAGTGTTTATATGCGCGATAAGGGGATAATGATAATTATTAACCTTGAAATTAGGCACTTTTTACTGTGGTATATTTTTTTAAATGTATCACCGATATGTTATTTTCCACGCATGATGTAAATCTGCCCTTAGGCTTAAAATCAATACCTTTCATTAATAGTTCACATCACTTCAATTAGGTATCTCTAAATCATAAACAAAATTAAGGGATATCCGGAAATGCCAGCGCCTGGCAATCCGTCTAGTCTATTGACCCCCCAACTTGGGGGCTGACAAGTTGTGCTCAGCCACCAGGTGATTTTGAGGGTATCTCCCGATTAATAAGTCAAATGTCGAAAATTTTTAAGTAATTTCGTCTGAAAATATAGGGATAATGATTATGTTGTAGTAAAGGAGATCTAGTTTTAGCATGGTGACTTTTTCGTTTTATGTAGGACAGAAAATGGCGTTGTTGTATGCTAAATTTTGAACTGTCCTAATTTAGAAAATATTGATGAACGAAGGTTTTGAGCAAATCTGAGCCAACCTGCGCACATTCTACTGTTTTTGGGCGTTTGGGGTTTTTCGATTCGCAATAATGTCTTTTCAAAACAACTGTTTTTTCAAAAAGAAAAACACAACCTTGACTTTTCAAGGCAATTTTTTTATCTGAGACAGCCCATGTAGACTTCAAGCCTAAATATTAACGTACCGTGGGCGTCTGAAGAGATGAGAGACGCACTCTACTGACATGTGATTTAAAGGATTGCAGGTTGGGAGTGAAAAGGAAAACATCTGCAGGCAATTTGTTCCATAATCTGGATACCTCGGATATGAATGAGTGAGAGAAGTAGGATGTTCTAGGCTGGACAGTAACGACATGCACATGTAACGCGCTTTTTGTTGTCCTATTAGGGACAGTCAATGGGAGAATGATAGCGGTTACTTCTTCAACTACTAGTTACATCCACAATTACGCTGACTCTTCATTCCAACGTTCATTTTTCCAGACAGACACGAATCAATAGACGCAGATTTATGCACCTAACCCTTTCCCAAGATCTTCAATTAATCTTTGACTGGAGTGCCAGAAACCTTGTTCAGTTCAACGCCTCCAAAATTCAGGCTTGCTCCCTGTCACACAAAAAATCCGGCACAACTTACCCCATCCACATGAATTGCCTGGCCCTATAGAAAAATGAAACGTTAGATCTTGTTGACATTGCTTTCGAATATGATCTCAGCTGGAACAAACACATTCGGCATAAACACAAACCGGCAGCTAAAAAGCTTAGTTTTCTCTTTCGAGTCAGAAAATACACAACATTAAAATTTATTACATTGGAAAATCTCACATCAGTGAAATTCAGTATTCACTTAGAAAAAAAAATCCATACAAGAGAGATTACTGATTTGTTTAACTTATTTTAATTTATATTATACGGGGTGTTATGAAAATGGTTTAATATATTGGTAAGGGTGATTCCTCGGGTATAGTCTACAGACATACCCAATACTTTTTTCCTCAAATCGCACATTTGTTTATTTTTAAAAATGCCCAAATCTGACGCTTCTGAATAGCCTGACGTCATGGGCTCTAATATTATAAAGGGGAACAAACGATCGAGCTGCGGTATTGCCAAACTTAAATATTATCGTGACATCTCATTTTTTTATCAGTTTTAGTGGAAACCGAAAATAATCCAAAGTATTTTTAATTCCAAAGGTGCGTTTTACCAAAAATGTGTATTTTAATTTAATAGCAATTTCTTTACTTAATATGGAAAAATATAGACCACTCGTAAAATCGGTTAAAATTGTAACCAGAACGAAACAGGCTATGTCATACCGCCAACACAAAGAATTATGGCTAACCCTACATTTCGTCATTAATGAGATGAGCATTATTCCTACTAGCTTAAACTTTTTGCTAAAAAAGAGATTAAAATCAAAACGAAAAACACTAATTGGGCGCAACTACACAGTATTTTAAAATTATAAAAAAATTTCTTTCAATACAAATTTTGTCAAAAAAAAACATTATTCTGTTCCACGCAGCACGCTCAGAAAGTTGTTATTCGCCCTTTCGTCAAGAAAATTGTCGTAACTCACCGATTTTTTTAAAAAGACCCCCTAAGTTAGTTTTTCTAAAGTCGAGATGAATCTAAATAGCTCTCTTACACCCGCAAATGTTACATTACACGTAAATATTATTAGTGTTCAATTTAATTTAATTTTGAACCATATTAGGATAATTTAGGAAACACTATAATCAAAGCACAAACGAGATAAAACTGGATAAAATATTAATTAATAAAGAATCGACGAAGACCATAATTCTAGGAAGCAAAAAGAAACTACATTATTACTTAAAACTAACTTCCAAAGTAAAGTAAATATTGATAACATTTAAATTATATTATGCAACCCATTTACACGCGTGTTTGTATTGTTGCCTAAGCAGTAGAGCACGTTGAAATAAACAAGCACCAGACAGGGGTAAAAGTATTTAAAACAATTAAATATTCCATCGCTAATCGCAGGAAGTTTGTTCTTTGTTTCATATAAATGCGAATTGCAAAATAGGGGAATTTCACATTAAAATTTGAATCTGATAAACCTAAACAATTATGTAGAACAAAACAAATTTTCTTTGATGTAGATCAATATTCGCGATTTGCAAATATTGTTCTCAATACATGTTATCTCGCTCTTGCTTCTCTGTCCCCGTCTCTTTTTTCTTGCTTCAATGCTGATTTTCAAACCGAGATCCTATATTAGCGGCTTTCGGCAATTCACCATTTTTCATCGTTTTGCTCGAATTTTTCACAGGCACGTGTCGCACTATTTACAACAATAAGCAATGTGCCTCTTAAAAATTCCGAGAAAAACGATAAAAAGGATTGAATTTTTGAACGCAGCTATTATTTCGACAGAACTTTTTTCCTATCTCTTATGCAACAATAACTATTGGTAGTTTTTTTAGGGGGCCTATACTTTATCACGTCAGGGGTAAAAGTATTTCAAACAGTTAGATATGTCAGATAACGTATGTAGGCGGACCGTACCTATAAGTTGGGTCGTTTAATAAATAAATAACTTTTTAGTGTTTCAGTGCTACAAACCTGTTCTATTTTCTGATGAAATCTTTCTACAGTAAGTGTATTTACCGTGGAATCTTTGTGTTTATTTTTTGTTAATTTTAATTAGGTATTAGTCGAGTGTTGGTTTCTTGCACTAAAGGCTGTACTCTGTTAGTGTGAATTTGGTGGCCTAAACATTTTCAAAAAAGTGTATTTTAAAGGGATTTTACTTTAAAGTTAACAAAAACATTATTTCTTATGCTAACTTGGTGCATTGAAAAAATTATTGATAGAATTGGCAACTTATTCGTACTGTGTGTTTATTGCCAGTGGCGGGTACTGTACCATCGGTTAGAGAAAGTTTAAGGGGCGATTACTAGCTTATTTATTGGGAAGTGCCATTTATGAAATTGTTCTCCAATTTGAATTCATGCCAGGATTTACCCGTTTCAGTATATGCAGTTACTATCATAACACTCTGCATAAACATTAGTTAAAATATTGCTGTTATATTTTATTATCACAGGTAGTATGTAGCCAAGTATTTGAAGAGTGATCGCTAGATGACTTAAATACATTGTTACAAAAACATCTTGATAAAGAAGGCTTAAGTTTTAATCTTTTCCCCAATAATAATACTTTATTAACTCACATTAAAACACCTTTTCCAATAACTTTTCGAGAGGCACTTGGATTTGACAATAAAGAATTGATTGCAAATCAAGAATATATATCAGATCGACCTGCTGAAATTATTAGAGTAAACTCCCTAAACATAGATTGTAGTGTTGCAGCAGGATCTTATTTAAATGGAAAACCAGTTCATATAATTCACCAGTTTTCCCCAGTGTAGGTCCTGGTTATAAAATAATAGAGTCACCTCAACAAATTATTTATTTACCTGTAACAGTTAAAGTTATAGACAAAATTACCCTTAAAATACTCGACGAAGAAGGCGACATCGTCAATTTCAGAGGAGAAACCGTGACGGTAAGACTACATCTTAAGAAAATAGGAGAATAATAGTTTTTTTATACAACAAGAAGACAAATTTCGGCCATCAACAAAAGTTTAATATAAGTAAATTCAAGCAAAATTCAATCAGTAAGAGGGTAAACTCTAAAGCGTTAACATCTTCTAACCGCAAAATTTCTCGTGTCAATAGGTTTCAAGCTTAAACTAGATTGCGTAGACCGCCTAATCGCCCCCCGAGGGGGCTCTATAAGGTCGGTAATATCATCATTGTCATGCCCTGAAAATTTCGTGTTTCTAGGCCAAGTATTAAGGAAGATATCACACTCCTTCGGACTGATGATGGAGAATAGACCGCCCTTCGTGACCCCATCGCTACATACATACAAACACCTACACGTAGAAACTATTTTTGCCAACAAAAATACTTTTCGGACACCCTGTATACATACATACAAACATAAACACATATTAATACAAATATATTTGATTTGCTTGAAATTCGACCTAATAAAGTTTATCTAAGTACTAATAGGAGTATTTGCCCATTCCAAGAATTTTTGAACACCCTGTATACATTCAATCTAACACTCACACGTTTAAATAGGAATATAGACGATTTTCTTGAAATGCGCCTTAATTACGTTTATTTTGGTCGTATTAAAATGAGTTGCAAATACTAAGACTTTTCGGACACCCTGTATACACACGTACAAGCATAAACACATAGTAATACAAATATAGACGATTTTCTTGAAATCCGCCTTAATTAAGTTTATTTAGGTCCTAATAAAAGGAGTTGCACCCTGTATACACACGTACAATCATAAACACATAGTAATACAAATATAGACGATTTTCTTGAAATCCGCCTTAATTAAGTTTATTTTGGTCCTAATAAAAGGAGTTGCAAATAATAAGACTTTTCGGACACCCTGTATACACACGCACAAGCATAAACACATAGTAATACAAATATAGACAATTTTCTTGAAATCCGCCTTAATTAAGTTTATTTTGGTCCTAATAAAAGGAGTTGCAAATAATAAGACTTTTCGGACACCCTGTATACACACGTACAAGCATAAACACATATTAATATAAATATATTCGATTTACTTGAAATTCGACCTAATAATGTTTATCTAAGTACTAATAGGAGTATTTGCCCATTCCAAACTAAGACTTTTCCAACACCCTGTATACAAACATATAAATCCGTACACATAGAAATGCAAATATATACCTACGATTTGCTTTAAATCCGACCATCGAGTTACTATTTGTACGAAAGGCAAAGGTATTTGCCCATTCAAAGACTTTTCGGACACCCTGTATACATACATAAAAACACAACACAACACGACACATGGTAATTTAAATATTTTCGATTTTCTTGAAAACCGACCCTATTAATTTTATCTTCGTACTTATGACAAAGTTATTTGCGCATATAAAGACTTTTCGGACACCCTGTAGGCATATACAGAATCACCCACATGCCGAAAGGTATAAAATGTACTTTCGAATCGTTCAGGTTACTTTAAAAGGGAGTCAATTCATTTCCCTAAAATTAAATTTGGCAAAGATATTTCCCCATACAAAGACTTTTTGGACATTCTGTTGTGTACCAACATATAAACAACCACACAAAGGAATGAAAAATTTACGATTTCCTTGAAATAAGACTCATTTAAGTTTTTCTTCGCTCTAATGACAAAGATATTTGCGCATACAAAGACTTTTCGGACACCCTGTAGACATATATACAATCATGCACATGCCGGAAGGTATAAAATGTATTTTAGAATCGTTCTGGTTACTTTAAAACGATCCGAATCAAGTCATTTCCCTAAAATTAAATTAAAATTATTCAATAATAATTAATATATTAACCCACGCTCATGGTTAGAAAATAAAATGCATATTTTGGGATTTTTTCGATGCCACTGAGCTTCATATTAGAATCTTCAATGATGCTTTGTAGCGTCATAGGAAAATCGATTAAAATGGTATTTAATCGGTATAATATGAAATGAAATGTCTTTCTACCGAAAGTATAAGGTCCCTAAATGCATTGCCCGGTAAATTCGAGGCCGAAGTTGGTCCGGACTCCTTCCAATCTCGCATCAAAATGCTGACATTTTAGCCAAATTGTGACATTTCATACATTATAATTAAATGAATAAATTTCCCCGTATAGAAATTGATTTTTAAATGCCTTTGCAGGACCTCAGCAAAATTAATGAAATTGGTATTTAATGCTCAAATCGTCCAATGAAATGTACCGCTATTAAAAATATAAAGACCATTTTACCTTTGCCATGTATATTTCAAGCCGAAATCGGTTCAGGAAGCTTCCAATATCGCTACAAAAACTGTTATTTTCATGACATTTTGACAGGTCATATTTTAATTTCGATGTAAAGAGGGTCCGTTCAATTGTTTTGTCAAGGCACGGCTTTTATATATCGCTGTATCAGTGCAAAAGTGTAACATCTCAAAATTTATAGTTTTGAGAAAAACGAGTCTGAAGATTTAGTGTTCGCAATATGAGTATTGTTGACACACTTTTCTGTGTTTTTACATTCTGAGAATTTTTACAGAGACAGATAGGTAATTTTCCCAATATAGTTCAGCTATATATTCAGGAGTAGTGTATAAATAATTAAAAGAATAATTAAAATATACAAAAATTTAGAGATGTTACTATATTGCACTGATGTTTCATTAAAAGTATAATTTGGTAAGAAAATATTTTGGGATATTCTCGTATTGCATTTTTAGCTCAAAGGAACTTATGAGTTTGTTTTAAGCTACATTTCTATTATTTTCGTTTTTCATTGTACTAAAATGTTTGCTTTTGTTATAATAATTATGTATGACATGTTTTACTGTTATTTACTAAAACACATAATCCTTGGCATGAAAATATTTATTATCTAAAACATTTTAAAGCAAAATAATAAAACAACTGAAAATTACTTTTAAGTTCATGATTCATCTCGGTTCACTTGTAGGCTTTCAAAAAACTAGTGGTATGCATTTGGAATTGCTTTGGTCTTGCATAATTCTAACAAGTCCTGTTTTTTCTGACTGGTTATACCAGGTGCTGTTTTATACGCTGGCGCTAGCTCAAATATATTTGTATCTTTGTTTTTGTGCCTTTTAGGTCTAGTGTCAACTTTAAATTCTTTCATTTCTGTGTTGTCGTTAAACGAATATTTGAAATAAACAGAACCTGGAGACTCCTTTGTCACTTTAAATACTTTTATTTCGTTCCACTTTATTTTTTCTCCGTCAGTTGACATTTGAAAATTATGTCCAATATTTTTGGAAACAGCTTTCCAATCAAATATATCTTTTGTTCCCATCTCCTTCACCTCATATTGTTTGGAGCATGCCACTTGTGCAATTGTTACGAGCTGACTAGGGATGTATATAGGGTGTTTTTTGATTACTTGCTTAATTTTTCTTTCGATAGCTGAATGCATGGAATCGCCGGCATTTTGTGTGTGGCCGGCAATGAGATATTTATGCGTGACAGATTGAACGTTGAGCACTCGTACGGCATACAAGTACATTGCAATAAGGTATTGGTTTTTGTTCTGGGATGAACAGTTGTCTGAGTAAAATATAACATGCTTCCCGTCACATTTTTCCCTTAAGAAGTCGTAGACGAAGGAAGAAATTTCAATTGCTCCTCTTTTTGCTATTCCCTCATGCCAGATATAGCAATGGCCTTGTTGTGAAGTGAGATTATACACTGTGAAATCAAAAGTGTTCAACTTCCTTTTATAAAAAAATGCTGCCTCTCGTGCTCGTGGAAGCTGTATAACAGCCTGTAGGTCAAATACAGCAACCAGTGTGTTTGAATTCTCCTTTCTACTATCCGTTTTGTCTTTTTTCTTTTCCATTCTGGCCATTTCCTTTTCTTCCAGATGATTCTTCATATTTTCTTTCAGTTTCTCTTTGTCTTCATCGGAACTATTTTCATACAACATGCAAAATGTACATTTATCTTTAATAGGAACAAAAAAGCCTATATTAAACTTTGTATTGAAAATCTCGCCGTATTTGTGTTTTTTTACAAAGGTTTTGTTGTTCCTGATACAGCTATCCTTATAAAGCCGATACATTTCTGCAAGATTTAAGTCACCATCAATAAACTCCCTTTGATTGTCAGCCCTACAGTAGTGGGACTCAATTCTTTTGAAAGAATTAATGTGGTCGTAAACTCCCTGAATGATATCGTCCTGAATTTTTACCCGATTTTGGTGTTTTCCTCTCTCGTCTTCTTTTACTAATCCACATTCTGTAGTTTTCTTTTTAACAGTAGTGAGAAAGGTAGCACTAATACAAAAAGTATCGCAGAACATCTTTTTGCATACACGAACTTTATTACCTTTCAAGATGAGGTAGTATGAACTGTTATTACTCCGATTGGAATTATGTTTCTTGTATACATATCTAGGGTTAACTTCTTCCATTAATTTGGAAATAAAATCTCTCTTTCTGTTAATATCTGTTAGAGAATAAAAATTCCCCAACAATAGTTTCCTGTCATCATCAGTTATTTTTTCTCTGCATTTTAACTTACATTTATCATTACATCCTTCTTTAATATTTTTTGGTGACACAGTTTTCCCAGATTGTGTAGTGTATGCCTCTCCGCTATTGACTTTCATTTTTTTAATATTTCTCGCCCATTCCTGAGGTCTGCGAACTCTTTTTCTAGTTTTCTTAACTTCCTCTTCCTCTTCTATATATCCTGCACTTTTGTCAGTGTTATCAGCAGCTTCTTTTGCATTAGATAAGGGCTTGGGTTGCTTTTCTCGGTTCAGGGGATTTTCTACCTCCTCTTCTCTGTCTGTTCTCGCTTCCATGTCATTAACAGATTCTCTTTTTGCTTCCAACTCCAGAGCCTTATACCCTTTATTGTCAGTCTTCTTTTGCTTTAAATTTAAGTTCACTGCTTCTTCATCTGTATCCGAGTCAGAATAACTATCAGGTTCAAAATCAGGATCTGTATCTGCCAGGCTATTTTCAGCACATGGATGATGTTCTTTAACACAGTGATCATCAAACTCATCCAAATTTCTCTCTTCTATGTTGTTAACTAGGCCGATGTCCGTATGTAATTGAAGATAGTCTGGTTCAACGTTCCTCATTTCAGCGAAAGTAGGAGAAGGACGTTTATGCAAAACATCTAAATTCACTCCGCTACTGGGAGAATCCTTAGAAATCGGTTTGTTAAGTTTAACGAAGTCTGGACCATAATCATTTTCGCATTCGGTAATGGTGCAATCGGTGTTGTACAGAAATGATGCACTTAGTATATCAACAGAAGTTATTGCACAATTATTATTGGATGTGTGCTCACAGTCAGTATATTGTAACGTAGTATCGGAGGGATACTGTAAGCTCTCGAAGCCAGTAATCGTAATTTCTTGAGCAATATCTGCAGGAATATTTTGGCATTCGTTATGGTGCATAACTTTCTGCGGGATTTCGTAAAGCATTGACTCTTTTTCGGAAAACTGCATTCCCTCATTTTGTTGTCTGTTCTCTTCTTCGTGACTGTTGTCAAAGCTTTGCATTGCATCATAATCATCCGACCCCCTGTATTCTGGTGCATGTTCTGCACTTGTAGCTAAATAAACATCGCCAAAGGTGGTGGAAGGTGATGGATGAAGTAAGTCTTCTTTACTGCGGCAGGATTCTCTTCTATCTACTGTGCATTCCTGTAAAAAGTACATTAAAAGTACTTCGTCTGCTCATACTTTCTTTACAAGAAGACATTTCAGAACATTTCTTGGTCGCATAACTGCAAAACAGATACATCTCAAGGCACGTTCTTTCTTCCCTATCATGAACCTTTCCACACACAAAAAAAGTTCTCTTGTTTTGAAACCCGCGACGGCTTGGAAATATTCTGAGAGTCACCGAGGTCTCAAATTAAGGTAGTATACAAACATTTTGATAAAACTAGCTCTCATTTTGAGTACAAAACTTGAGATTATGTTTTCAAGTAGAGGTAGGCTATCTTAATTTGAGAGAATTTGTCACTTTCATATACTCTGAAACCGCGTGGTTTCAAAATATATGAAAGCCACCGATTGTCTCAAATTAAAGTAGCCGACCTCTATTTGAAAACATATGATCTTAATTTAAGTTTTTCTCACAAAATGAGAACCTGTTTTATTAAAATATGCGTATACTACTTTAATATGAGATATTGGTGACTCTCACAACATTTCCAAACCCCCGCGGTTTTTAAAACAAGAGAACTTTTTTTTGTGTGCAGTTCCAGTCATCTTTAGTGTTTACTGAAATGCTTTTATATTTTTAACTAACTTTTATTCGCTACTTCGTCCGTATGGAATTAATATTTTAAATTAAAAACGATTATTTATATAGGGTTAGTACCTACTGAACTTTTCGACCCTAAAAAGATCCATATTTACAGATAAATCTATAATTTTTACCCCTCTAAACCCCTGTGAACCCTACCTCAGATTTTTTCTAGAAAAAAAAGTAGAAGAGATATCATGGATATTGAAATGTTGGACCCCGAAAACGTTAAAACTGACATAAAACTCGATATTTTTTATTTTCACCGCCCTAAACCCCTACCAACGCACCTTGTCCTTTTTCTTCCCTTGGAAGAGAAAAAAAATTGTTACAAATGTACTAAATATTTTTTTATTTTCACCCTCCAAAATCCCTTATTTTTCCACTCTTAACAGAACTTTTCAAAAATGACGTCACTTATCCACTAATTTTGTTACATTAAGATAACTACCATACCTACTTTTAGATCACTGCCGTTTTTCATTTCCGAGAAACAGTGAAGAGAGTAGTAACCAATTCATATAAACATAACCTCAAAAATAGAACATGCAAACAAGTACTTACCAGGTTATTTTTATTGGTTTCTTCCATGCTTATCAGCTGAATTAACTTTTTTCCTCTTGTAGGAGGCAACTTATTTAAAAAATTGTTCATTTTTTACTTAGAAAACTAGCAGAACAGTAAGCTAACTAACAGAGTACTTATCACAAAACGTGTGCCCTTAACACTAAACTTGGCGCCAAATAATAGTAATATGTCTATGATTTTCATATTAGATTTAATAAGGCCGGCAGAGCAATAGTATATCATTTTCAGACATTACAGTATTGCACAGAAACCGAAGATACAAATTAATAAATGTTACAGTATTGCACCTCGTATTGCACGTAGAAAGACTAATGCAATAGTGTAATATATCAAAATATTATTCTTTTGTACGGACAATTTCGATTATTTTCTTGTATGCAATATAAAAACTTGTGTCGAAAATTAAAGTAAATAGTAACATTTTTGAATATTACAGTATTGCACTGTCTTCTTTAAGGGGTCCTAAATGTACTGGCAGAGTATTGCAAAATATGAAATTTTTGAGTTGTTACAGTGTTGCACTGATACAGCGATATGTACTTTTTAAAATTTTTCCTGCAGCGATGCAAAAAAAGGTATTTATTTATAACTTTAACGAAAAAATATGGAGTTTTAATTAGTTAGGAGTGTTCTTAGATGATCAGGGAAGAAAATAAACCAAAAAAGAATCGTTAAATAAGAGAAATAATATATAATAATGCCTTTTAAATATGAATTTTGATGGGAAAAAACAGAAAAAATGAGTTTTTACCCCCTAAATCAGGCCCTGGATCACCCATTCGGAATTCATTTTAAAGCCTGATTATATCCCCAACGGATAGCGTTGAAAAAGTTGGAAGAAATTAGATAGGAAAAGATACAGAGTGATTCAAATGTAGAGATGTCATGAAAAAAAATCGTAAAAAATCTAAATTTAATTATCAATTGCTCCTTTCCTATTAGAAATAAAAGAACTAAAAAATACGTTTCTAACGTATTTCGGCGAGCTCTTTCCGATAAGGCTCATGGGATTTCGATTTGGATCCATTTTGACCCCCCAAAAAATTCAAAACCGTCAAAAATTTGCATGAAAATTCGTAATTTCCAGATTTTCCCAAATTTTTCCAATTTCCAGTCGTTTTAGGTATAGGTAAATGTATTAGACAAAGAAAGTATTTGAGATTCTTTAGTTTTATGTTCAAATACGTTTTTCTGTCCGAAGTTTCGGTTTCGACTTATTCAGTGCCAAAGTGGGGTCTACAAAGGGCATTTTTCGACATAAAAAAATTCAATAAAATTACTTCCCATTTTCCGAATACCGCCAGTTTCAATAGGGTTCGGAACACCCCGGTCCTCTACAACCTCCGAAAATTTAAATCGATTTACTTAAGTTTTGCGACCTGTAATCGATTGCAACGAAAATCGCTGAAATTTCGACTTTGACGTTTAATAGTTCCGAAACAGAACACCCTGTATAACTGAATTTTTTACCGAAGCTAGCCGCACTATCCCTCTATTAACCCAGAAAATTTGGTTGCCGCCACTCTAACCATTTTCGAGAAAAAAAAATTGAAAAAGTGAAAATGTCGAAACGGACAACATACGCACGCACGCACATACGCACACACATTTTTCTGACCAAGGGCTCGGTATATAGACCGAGCCTGAAAGGCGGTCTATAAACTAGTACGGGTAGACCGCCTAATCGCCCCCGGAGGGGGCTCTATAAGGTCGGTAATATCATCATTGTCATGCCCTGAAAATTTCGTGTTTCTATGCCATGTATTTAGGAAGATATCACACTCCTTCGGACTGATGATGGAGAATAGACCGCCCTTCGTGACCCCATCGCTACATACATACAAACACCTACACGTAGAAACTATTTTTGCCAACAAAAATACTTTTCGGACACCCTGTATACATACATACAAACATAAACACATATTAATACAAATATATTTGATTTGCTTGAAATTCGACCTAATAAAGTTTATCTAAGTACTAATAGGAGTATTTGCCCATTCCAAGAATTTTTGGACACCCTGTATACATTCAATCTAACACTCACACGTTTAAATAGGAATATAGACGATTTTCTTGAAATCCGCCTTAATTACGTTTATTTTGGTCGTATTAAAATGAGTTGCAAATACTAAGACTTTTCGGACACCCTGTATACACACGTACAAGCATAAACACATAGTAATACAAATATAGACGATTTTCTTGAAATCCGCCTTAATTAAGTTTATTTAGGTCCTAATAAAAGGAGTTGCACCCTGTATACACACGTACAATCATAAACACATAGTAATACAAATATAGACGATTTTCTTGAAATCCGCCTTAATTAAGTTTATTTTGGTCCTAATAAAAGGAGTTGCAAATAATAAGACTTTTCGGACACCCTGTATACACACGCACAAGCATAAACACATAGTAATACAAATATAGACAATTTTCTTGAAATCCGCCTTAATTAAGTTTATTTTGGTCCTAATAAAAGGAGTTGCAAATAATAAGACTTTTCGGACACCCTGTATACACACGTACAAGCATAAACACATATTAATACAAATATATTCGATTTACTTGAAATTCGACCTAATAATGCTAAGTACTAATAGGAGTATTTGCCCATTCCAAGAATTTTTGGACACCCTGTATACATGCAATCTAACACTCACACGTTTAAATAGGAATATAGACGATTTTCTTGAAATCCGCCTTAATTACGTTTATTTTGGTCGTATTAAAATGAGTTGCAAATACTAAGACTTTTCGGACACCCTGTATACACACGTACAAGCATAAACACATAGTAATACAAATATAGACGATTTTCTTGAAATCCGCCTTAATTAAGTTTATTTAGGTCCTAATAAAAGGAGTTGCACCCTGTATACACACGTACAATCATAAACACATAGTAATACAAATATAGACGATTTTCTTGAAATCCGCCTTAATTAAGTTTATTTTGGTCCTAATAAAAGGAGTTGCAAATAATAAGACTTTTCGGACACCCTGTATACACACGCACAAGCATAAACACATAGTAATACAAATATAGACAATTTTCTTGAAATCCGCCTTAATTAAGTTTATTTTGGTCCTAATAAAAGGAGTTGCAAATAATAAGACTTTTCGGACACCCTGTATACACACGTACAAGCATAAACACATATTAATACAAATATATTCGATTTACTTGAAATTCGACCTAATAATGCTAAGTACTAATAGGAGTATTTGCCCATTCCAAGAATTTTTGGACACCCTGTATACATTCAATCTAACACTCACACGTTTAAATAGGAATATAGACGATTTTCTTGAAATCCGCCTTAATTACGTTTATTTTGGTCGTATTAAAATGAGTTGCAAATACTAAGACTTTTCGGACACCCTGTATACACACGTACAAGCATAAACACATAGTAATACAAATATAGACGATTTTCTTGAAATCCGCCTTAATTAAGTTTATTTAGGTCCTAATAAAAGGAGTTGCACCCTGTATACACACGTACAATCATAAACACATAGTAATACAAATATAGACGATTTTCTTGAAATCCGCCTTAATTAAGTTTATTTTGGTCCTAATAAAAGGAGTTGCAAATAATAAGACTTTTCGGACACCCTGTATATACACGCACAAGCATAAACACATAGTAATACAAATATAGACAATTTTCTTGAAATCCGCCTTAATTAAGTTTATTTTGGTCCTAATAAAAGGAGTTGCAAATAATAAGACTTTTCGGACACCCTGTATACACACGTACAAGCATAAACACATATTAATACAAATATATTCGATTTACTTGAAAATCGACCTAATAATGTTTATCTAAGTACTAATAGGAGTATTTGCCCATTCCAAACTAAGACTTTTCCAACACCCTGTATACAAACATATAAATCCGTACACATAGAAATGCAAATATATACCTACGATTTGCTTTAAATCCGACCATCGAGTTACTATTTGTACGAAAGGCAAAGGTATTTGCCCATTCAAAGACTTTTCGGACACCCTGTATACATACATAAAAACACAACACAACACGACACATGGTAATTTAAATATTTTCGATTTTCTTGAAAACCGACCCTATTAATTTTATCTTCGTACTTATGACAAAGTTATTTGCGCATATAAAGACTTTTCGGACACCCTGTAGGCATATACAGAATCACCCACATGCCGAAAGGTATAAAATGTACTTTCGAATCGTTCAGGTTACTTTAAAAGGGAGTCAATTCATTTCCCTAAAATTAAATTTGGCAAAGATATTTCCCCATACAAAGACTTTTTGGACATTCTGTTGTGTACCAACATATAAACAACCACACAAAGGAATGAAAAATTTACGATTTCCTTGAAATAAGACTCATTTAAGTTTTTCTTCGCTCTAATGACAAAGATATTTGCGCATACAAAGACTTTTCGGACACCCTGTAGACATATATACAATCATGCACATGCCGGAAGGTATAAAATGTATTTTAGAATCGTTCTGGTTACTTTAAAACGATCCGAATCAAGTCATTTCCCTAAAATTAAATTAAAATTATTCAATAATAATTCATATATTGCCCCAAAAGTATACACGCTCATGGATAGAAAATAAAATGCATATTTTGGGATTTTTTCGATGCCACTGAGCTTCATATTAGAATCTTCAATGATGCTTTGTAGCGTCATAGGAAAATCGATTAAAATGGTATTTAATCGGTATAATATGAAATGAAATGTCTTTCTACCGAAAGTATAAGGTCCCTAAATGCATTGCCCGGTAAATTCGAGGCCGAAGTTGGTCCGGACTCCTTCCAATCTCGCATCAAAATGCTGACATTTTAGCCAAATTGTGACATTTCATACATTATAATTAAATGAATAAATTTCCCCGTATAGAAATTGATTTTTAAATGCCTTTGCAGGACCTCAGCAAAATTAATGAAATTGGTATTTAATGCTCAAATCGTCCAATGAAATGTACCGCTATTAAAAATATAAAGTCCATTTTACCTTTGCCATGTATATTTCAAGCCGAAATCGGTCCAGGAAGCTTCCAATATCGCTACAAAAACTGTTATTTTCATGACATTTTGACAGGTCATATTTTAATTTCGATGTAAAGAGGGTCCGTTCAATTGTTTTGTCAAGGCACGGCTTTTATATATGCACTTTTTAAAATTTTTCCTGCAGCGATGCAAAAAAAGGTATTTATTTATAACTTTAACGAAAAAATATGGAGTTTTAATTAGTTAGGAGTGTTCTTAGATGATCAGGGAAGAAAATAAACCAAAAAAGAATCGTTAAATAAGAGAAATAATATATAATAATGCCTTTTAAATATGAATTTCGATGGAAAAAAACAGAAAAAATGAGTTTTTACCCCCTAAATCAGGCCCTGGATCACCCATTCGGGATTCATTTTAAAGCCTGATTATATCCCCAACGGATAGCGTTGAAAAAGTTAGAAGAAATTAAATAGGAAAAGATACAGAGTGATTCAAATGTAGAGATGTCATGAAAAAAAATCGTAAAAAATCGAAATTTAATTATCGATTTCTCCTTTCCTATTAGAAATAAAAGAACTAAAAAATACGTTTCTAACGTATTTCGGCGAGCTCTTTCCGATAGGGCACATGGAATTTCGATTTGGATCCATTTTGACACCCCAAAAAATTCAAAACCGTCAAAAATTTGCATGAAAATTCGTAATTTCCACTTTTTCCCAAATTTTTCCAATTTCCAGTCGTTTTAGGTATAGGTAAATGTATCGCAAAAAGAAAGTATTTGAGATTCTTTAGTTTTAAGTTCAAATACGTTTTTCTGTCCGATGTTCCGGTTTCGACTTATTCGGTGCCAAATTGGGGTCTACAAAGGGCATTTTTCGACATAAAAAAATTCAAAAAAATTACTTCCCATTTTCCGAATACCGCCAGTTTCAATAGGGTTCGGAACACCCCGGTCCTCCACAACCTCCAAAAATTTAAATCGATTTAATTCACTTTTGCGACCTGTAATCGATGTCAACGGAAATCGCTGAAATTTCGACTTTGGCGTTTAATAACTCCGAAACGGAACACCCTGTATAACTGAATTTTTTACCGAAGCTAGCCGCACTATCCCTCTATTAACCCAGAAAATTTCGTTGCCGCCTCTATAACCGTTTTCGAGAAAAAAAATTGAAAAGGTGAAAATGTCGAAACGGACGACAACATACAAACGCACGTCCACACATTTTTCTGACCAAGGGCTCGGTATATAGACCGAGCCTGAAAGGCGGTCTATAACTAGTACGGGTAGACCGCCTAATCGCCCCCCGAGGGGGCTCTATAAGGTCGGTAATATCATCATTGTCATGCCCTGAAAATTTCGTGTTTCTATGCCATGTATTAAGGAAGATATCACACTCCTTCGGACTGATGATGGAGAATAGACCGCCCTACGTGACCCCATCGCTACATACATACAAACACCTACACGTAGAAACTATTTTTGCCAACAAAAATACTTTTCGGACACCCTGTATACATACATATACAAACATAAACACATATTAATACAAATATATTTGATTTGCTTGAAATTCGACCTAATAAAGTTTATCTAAGTACTAATAGGAGTATTTGCCCATTCCAAGAATTTTTGGACACCCTGTATACATTCAATCTAACACTTACACGTTTAAATAGGAATATAGACGATTTTCTTGAAATCCGCCTTAATTACGTTTATTTTGGTCGTATTAAAATGAGTTGCAAATACTAAGACTTTTCGGACACCCTGTATACACACGTACAAGCATAAACACATAGTAATACAAATATAGACGATTTTCTTGAAATCCGCCTTAATTAAGTTTATTTAGGTCCTAATAAAAGGAGTTGCACCCTGTATACACACGTACAATCATAAACACATAGTAATACAAATATAGACGATTTTCTTGAAATCCGCCTTAATTAAGTTTATTTTGGTCCTAATAAAAGGAGTTGCAAATAATAAGACTTTTCGGACACCCTGTATACACACGCACAAGCATAAACACATAGTAATACAAATATAGACAATTTTCTTGAAATCCGCCTTAATTAAGTTTATTTTGGTCCTAATAAAAGGAGTTGCAAATAATAAGACTTTTCGGACACCCTGTATACACACGTACAAGCATAAACACATATTAATACAAATATATTCGATTTACTTGAAAATCGACCTAATAATGCTAAGTACTAATAGGAGTATTTGCCCATTCCAAACTAAGACTTTTCCAACACCCTGTATACAAACATATAAATCCGTACACATAGAAATGCAAATATATACCTACGATTTGCTTTAAATCCGACCATCGAGTTACTATTTGTACGAAAGGCAAAGGTATTTGCCCATTCAAAGACTTTTCGGACACCCTGTATACATACATAAAAACACAACACAACACGACACATGGTAATTTAAATATTTTCGATTTTCTTGAAAACCGACCCTATTAATTTTATCTTCGTACTTATGACAAAGTTATTTGCGCATATAAAGACTTTTCGGACACCCTGTAGGCATATACAGAATCACCCACATGCCGAAAGGTATAAAATGTACTTTCGAATCGTTCAGGTTACTTTAAAAGGGAGTCAATTCATTTCCCTAAAATTAAATTTGGCAAAGATATTTCCCCATACAAAGACTTTTTGGACATTCTGTTGTGTACCAACATATAAACAACCACACAAAGGAATGAAAAATTTACGATTTCCTTGAAATAAGACTCATTTAAGTTTTTCTTCGCTCTAATGACAAAGATATTTGCGCATACAAAGACTTTTCGGACACCCTGTAGACATATATACAATCATGCACATGCCGGAAGGTATAAAATGTATTTTAGAATCGTTCTGGTTACTTTAAAACGATCCGAATCAAGTCATTTCCCTAAAATTAAATTAAAATTATTCAATGATAATTAATATATTGCCCCAAAAGTATACACGCTCATGGATAGAAAATAAAATGCATATTTTGGGATTTTTTCGATGCCACTGAGCTTCATATTAGAATCTTCAATGATGCTTTGTAGCGTCATAGGAAAATCGATTAAAATGGTATTTAATCGGTATAATATGAAATGAAATGTCTTTCTACCGAAAGTATAAGGTCCCTAAATGCATTGCCCGGTAAATTCGAGGCCGAAGTTGGTCCGGACTCCTTCCAATCTCGCATCAAAATGCTGACATTTTAGCCAAATTGTGACATTTCATACATTATAATTAAATGAATAAATTTCCCCGTATAGAAATTGATTTTTAAATGCCTTTGCAGGACCTCAGCAAAATTAATGAAATTGGTATTTAATGCTCAAATCGTCCAATGAAATGTACCGCTATTAAAAATATAAAGTCCGTTTTACCTTTGCCATGTATATTTCAAGCCGAAATCGGTCCAGGAAGCTTCCAATATCGCTACAAAAACTGTTATTTTCATGACATTTTGACAGGTCATATTTTTTTAATTTCGATGTAAAGAGGGTCCGTTCAATTGTTTTGTCAAGGCACGGCTTTTATATATGCACTTTTTAAAATTTTTCCTGCAGCGATGCAAAAAAAGGTATTTATTTATAACTTTAACGAAAAAATATGGAGTTTTAATTAGTTAGGAGTGTTCTTAGATGATCAGGGAAGAAAATAAACCAAAAAAGAATCGTTAAATAAGAGAAATAATATATAATAATGCCTTTTAAATATGAATTTTGATGGAAAAAAACAGAAAAAATGAGTTTTTACCCCCTAAATCAGGCCCTGGATCACCCATTCGGGATTCATTTTAAAGCCTGATTATATCCCCAACGGATAGCGTTGAAAAAGTTAGAAGAAATTAGATAGGAAAAGATACAGAGTGATTCAAATGTAGAGATGTCATGAAAAAAAAATCGTAAAAAATCGAAATTTAATTATCGATTTCTCCTTTCCTATTAGAAATAAAAGAACTAAAAAATACGTTTCTAACGTATTTCGGCGAGCTCTTTCCGATAGGGCACATGGAATTTCGATTTGGATCCATTTTGACCCCCCAAAAAATTCAAAACCGCCAAAAATTTGCATGAAAATTCGTAATTTCCACTTTTTCCCAAATTTTTCCAATTTCCAGTCGTTTTAGGTATAGGTAAATGTATTGCAAAAAGAAAGTATTTGAGATTCTTTAGTTTTAAGTTCAAATACGTTTTTCTGTCCGATGTTCCGGTTTCGACTTATTCGGTGCCAAATTGGGGTCTACAAAGGGCATTTTTCGACATAAAAAAATTCAAAAAAATTACTTCCCATTTTCCGAATACCGCCAGTTTCAATAGGGTTCGGAACACCCCGGTCCTCCACAACCTCCAAAAATTTAAATCGATTTAATTCACTTTTGCGACCTGTAATCGATGTCAACGGAAATCGCTGAAATTTCGACTTTGGCGTTTAATACCTCCGAAACGGAAGACCCTGTATAACTGAATTTTTTACCGAAGCTAGCCGCACTATCCCTCTATTAACCCAGAAAATTTGGTTGCCGCCTCTATAACCGTTTTCGAGAAAAAAAATTGAAAAGGTGAAAATGTCGAAACGGACGACAACATACGGCCATACATACACACATTTTTCTGACCAAGGGCTCGGTATATAGACCGAGCCTGAAAGGCGGTCTATAACTAGATTGCATAGACCGCCTAATCGCCCCCCGAGGGGGCTCTATAAGGTCGGTAATATCATCATTGTAATGCCCTGAAAATTTCGTGTTTCTAGGCCAAGTATTAAGGAAGATATCACACTCCTTCGGACTGATGATGGAGAATAGACCGCCCTTCGTGACCCCATCGCTACATACATACAAACACCTACACGTAGAAACTATTTTTGCCAACAAAAATACTTTTCGGACACCCTGTATACATACATACAAACATAAACACATATTAATACAAATATATTTGATTTGCTTGAAATTCGACCTAATAAAGTTTATCTAAGTACTAATAGGAGTATTTGCCCATTCCAAGAATTTTTGGACACCCTGTATACATTCAATCTAACACTCACACGGTTAAATAGGAATATAGACGATTTTCTTGAAATCCGCCTTAATTACGTTTATTTTGGTCGTATTAAAATGAGTTGCAAATACTAAGACTTTTCGGACACCCTGTATACACACGTACAAGCATAAACACATAGTAATACAAATATAGACGATTTTCTTGAAATCCGCCTTAATTAAGTTTATTTAGGTCCTAATAAAAGGAGTTGCACCCTGTATACACACGTACAATCATAAACACATAGTAATACAAATATAGACGATTTTCTTGAAATTCGCCTTAATTAAGTTTATTTTGGTCCTAATAAAAGGAGTTGCAAATAATAAGACTTTTCGGACACCCTGTATACACACGCACAAGCATAAACACATAGTAATACAAATATAGACAATTTTCTTGAAATCCGCCTTAATTAAGTTTATTTTGGTCCTAATAAAAGGAGTTGCAAATAATAAGACTTTTCGGACACCCTGTATACACACGTACAAGCATAAACACATATTAATACAAATATATTCGATTTACTTGAAATTCGACCTAATAATGCTAAGTACTAATAGGAGTATTTGCCCATTCCAAGAATTTTTGGACACCCTGTATACATTCAATCTAACACTCACACGTTTAAATAGGAATATAGGCGATTTTCTTGAAATCCGCCTTAATTACGTTTATTTTGGTCGTATTAAAATGAGTTGCAAATACTAAGACTTTTCGGACACCCTGTATACACACGTACAAGCATAAACACATAGTAATACAAATATAGACGATTTTCTTGAAATCCGCCTTAATTAAGTTTATTTAGGTCCTAATAAAAGGAGTTGCACCCTGTATACAAACGTAAAATCATAAACACATAGTAATACAAATATAGACGATTTTCTTGAAATCCGCCTTAATTAAGTTTATTTTGGTCCTAATAAAAGGAGTTGCAAATAATAAGACTTTTCGGACACCCTGTATACACACGCACAAGCATAAACACATAGTAATACAAATATAGACAATTTTCTTGAAATCCGCCTTAATTAAGTTTATTTTGGTCCTAATAAAAGGAGTTGCAAATAATAAGACTTTTCGGACACCCTGTATACACACGTACAGGCATAAACACATATTAATACAAATATATTCGATTTACTTGAAATTCGACCTAATAATGCTAAGTACTAATAGGAGTATTTGCCCATTCCAAACTAAGACTTTTCCAACACCCTGTATACAAACATATAAATCCGTACACATAGAAATGCAAATATATACCTACGATTTGCTTTAAATCCGACCATCGAGTTACTATTTGTATGAAAGGCAAAGGTATTTGCCCATTCAAAGACTTTTCGGACACCCTGTATACATACATAAAAACACAACACAACACGACACATGGTAATTTAAATATTTTCGATTTTCTTGTAAACCGACCCAATTAATTTTATCTTCGTACTTATGACAAAGTTATTTGCGCATATAAAGACTTTTCGGACACCCTGTAGGCATATACAGAATCACCCACATGCCGAAAGGTATAAAATGTACTTTCGAATCGTTCAGGTTACTTTAAAAGGGAGTCAATTCATTTCCCTAAAATTAAATTTGGCAAAGATATTTCCCCATACAAAGACTTTTTGGACATTCTGTTGTGTACCAACATATAAACAACCACACAAAGGAATGAAAAATTTACGATTTCCTTGAAATAAGACTCATTTAAGTTTTTCTTCGCTCTAATGACAAAGATATTTGCGCATACAAAGACTTTTCGGACACCCTGTAGACATATATACAATCATGCACATGCCGGAAGGTATAAAATGTATTTTAGAATCGTTCTGGTTACTTTAAAACGATCCGAATCAAGTCATTTCCCTAAAATTAAATTAAAATTATTCAATAATAATTAATATATTGCCCCAAAAGTATACACGCTCATGGATAGAAAATAAAATGCATATTTTGGGATTTTTTCGATGCCACTGAGCTTCATATTAGAATCTTCAATGATGCTTTGTAGCGTCATAGGAAAATCGATTAAAATGGTATTTAATCGGTATAATATGAAATGAAATGTCTTTCTACCGAAAGTATAAGGTCCCTAAATGCATTGCCCGGTAAATTCGAGGCCGAAGTTGGTCCGGACTCCTTCCAATCTCGCATCAAAATGCTGACATTTTAGCCAAATTGTGACATTTCATACATTATAATTAAATGAATAAATTTCCCCGTATAGAAATTGATTTTGACATGCATTTGCATGGTCTGAGAAAAATTTAAAAAATTCGTATTTAATGCTTAAATCGTCCAATGAAACGTATTTTAACTAAAAATATAAAGTCCATTTTACCTTTGCCATGTATATTTCAAGCCGAGATCGGTCCAGGAAGCTTCCAATATCGCTACAAAAACTGTTATTTTCATGACATTTTGACAGGTCATATTTTAATTTCGATGTAAAGAGGGTCCGTTCAATTGTTTTGTCAAGGCACGGCTTTTATATATGCACTTTTTAAAATTTTTCCTGCACCGATGCAAAAAAAGGTATTTATTTATAACTTTAACGAAAAAATATGGAATTTTAATTATTTAGGAGTGTTCTTAGATGATTAGGGAAGAAAATAAACCAAAAAAGAATCGTTAAATAAGAGAAATAATATATAATAATGCCTTTTAAAGATGAATTTTGGTTGAAAAAAACAGAAAAATTGAGTTTTTACCCCCTAAATTCGGTCCTGAATCACCCATTCGGGATTCATTTTAAAGCCTGATTATATCCCCAAGGAATAGCGTTGAAAAAGTTGAAAGAAATTAGATAGGAAAAGATACAGAGTGATTCAAATGTAGAGATGTCATGAAAAAAAATCGTAAATAATCTAAATTTAATTATCGCTTGCTCCTTTCCTATTAGGAATGAAGGAACCAAAAAATATGCAAATCACGTATTTCGGCGACCTCTTTCCGATAAGGCACATGGGATTTCGATTTGAATCCATTTTGACCCCCAAAAAAATTAAAAACTGTCATAAAATTGCACGAAAAATCGTAATTTCCACTTTTTCTCAAATTTTTCCAATTTGCAGTCGTTTTAGGTATAGGTAAATGTATTGCAAAAAGAAAGTGTTTGAGATTCTTTAGTTTTAAGTTCAAATACATTTTTCTGTCCGATGTTCCAGTTTCGACTTATTCAGTGCCAAAGTGGGGTCTACAAACAGCATTTTTCGACATAAAAAAATTCAAAAAAATTGCTTCCCATTTTCCGAATACCGCCAGTTTCAATAGAGTTCTGAAGCTCCCGGTCCTCCACAACCTCCAAAAATTTAAATTGATTTAATTCACTTTTGCGACCTGTAATCGATTGCAACGAAAATCGCTGAAATTTCGACTTTGACGTTTAATAGCTCCGAAACGGAACACCCTGTATAACTGAATTTTTTACCGAAGCTAGCCGCACTATCCCTCTATTAACCCAGAAAATTTGGTTGCCGCCACTCTAACCATTTTCGAGAAAAAAAATTGAAAAAGTGAAAATGTCGAAACGGACAACATACGCACGCACGCACGCACGCACATACGCACACACATTTTCTGACCAAGGGCTCGGTATATAGACCGAGCCTGAAAGGCGGTCTATAACTAGTACGGGTAGACCGCCTAATCGCCCTCCGAGGGGGCTCTATAAGGTCGGTAATATCATCATTCTCATGCCCTGAAAATTTCGTGTTTCTATGCCATGTATTAAGGAAGATATCACACTCCTTCGGACTGATGATGGAGAATAGACCGCCCTTCGTGACCCCATCGCTACATACATACAAACACCTACACGTAGAAACTATTTTTGCCAACAAAAATACTTTTCGGACACCCTGTATACATACATACAAACATAAACACATATTAATACAAATATATTTGATTTGCTTGAAATTCGACCTAATAAAGTTTATCTAAGTACTAATAGGAGTATTTGCCCATTCCAAGAATTTTTGGACACCCTGTATACATTCAATCTAACACTCACACGTTTAAATAGGAATATAGACGATTTTCTTGAAATCCGCCTTAATTACCTTTATTTTGGTCGTATTAAAATGAGTTGCAAATACTAAGACTTTTCGGACACCCTGTATACACACGTACAAGCATAAACACATAGTAATACAAATATAGACGATTTTATTGAAATCCGCCTTAATTAAGTTTATTTAGGTCCTAATAAAAGGAGTTGCACCCTGTATACACACGTACAATCATAAACACATAGTAATACAAATATAGACGATTTTCTTGAAATCCGCCTTAATTAAGTTTATTTTGGTCCTAATAAAAGGAGTTGCAAATAATAAGACTTTTCGGACACCCTGTATACACACGCACAAGCATAAACACATAGTAATACAAATATAGACAATTTTCTTGAAATCCGCCTTAATTAAGTTTATTTTGGTCCTAATAAAAGGAGTTGCAAATAATAAGACTTTTCGGACACCCTGTATACACACGTACAAGCATAAACACATATTAATACAAATATATTCGATTTACTTGAAATTCGCCTAATAATGTTTATCTAAGTACTAATAGGAGTATTTGCCCATTCCAAACTAAGACTTTTCCAACACCCTGTATACAAACATATAAATCCGTACACATAGAAATGCAAATATATACCTACGATTTGCTTTAAATCCGACCATCGAGTTACTATTTGTACGAAAGGCAAAGGTATTTGCCCATTCAAAGACTTTTCGGACACCCTGTATACATACATAAAAACACAACACAACACGACACATGGTAATTTAAATATTTTCGATTTTCTTGAAAACCGACCCTATTAATTTTATCTTCGTACTTATGACAAAGTTATTTGCGCATATAAAGACTTTTCGGACACCCTGTAGGCATATACAGAATCACCCACATGCCGAAAGGTATAAAATGTACTTTCGAATCGTTCAGGTTACTTTAAAAGGGAGTCAATTCATTTCCCTAAAATTAAATTTGGCAAAGATATTTCCCCATACAAAGACTTTTTGGACATTCTGTTGTGTACCAACATATAAACAACCACACAAAGGAATGAAAAATTTACGATTTCCTTGAAATAAGACTCATTTAAGTTTTTCTTCGCTCTAATGACAAAGATATTTGCGCATACAAAGACTTTTCGGACACCCTGTAGACATATATACAATCATGCACATGCCGGAAGGTATAAAATGTATTTTAGAATCGTTCTGGTTACTTTAAAACGATCCGAATCAAGTCATTTCCCTAAAATTAAATTAAAATTATTCAATAATAATTAATATATTGCCCCAAAAGTATACACGCTCATGGATAGAAAATAAAATGCATATTTTGGGATTTTTTCGATGCCACTGAGCTTCATATTAGAATCTTCAATGATGCTTTGTAGCGTCATAGGAAAATCGATTAAAATGGTATTTAATCGGTATAATATGAAATGAAATGTCTTTCTACCGAAAGTATAAGGTCCCTAAATGCATTGCCCGGTAAATTCGAGGCCGAAGTTGGTCCGGACTCCTTCCAATCTCGCATCAAAATGCTGACATTTTAGCCAAATTGTGACATTTCATACATTATAATTAAATGAATAAATTTCCCCGTATAGAAATTGATTTTTAAATGCCTTTGCAGGACCTCAGCAAAATTAATGAAATTGGTATTTAATGCTCAAATCGTCCAATGAAATGTACCGCTATTAAAAATATAAAGACCATTTTACCTTTGCCATGTATATTTCAAGCCGAAATCGGTCCAGGAAGCTTCCAATATCGCTACAAAAACTGTTATTTTCATGACATTTTGACAGGTCATATTTTAATTTCGATGTAAGGAGGGTCCGTTCAATTGTTTTGTCAAGGCACGGCTTTTATATATGCACTTTTTAAAATTTTTCCTGCAGCGATGCAAAAAAAAGGTATTTATTTATAACTTTAACGAAAAAATATGGAGTTTTAATTAGTTAGGAGTGTTCTTAGATGATCAGGGAAGAAAATAAACCAAAAAAGAATCGTTAAATAAGAGAAATAATATATAATAATGCCTTTTAAATATGAATTTTGATGGAAAAAAAACATAAAAAATGAGTTTTTACCCCCTAAATCAGGCCCTGGATCACCCATTCGGGATTCATTTTAAAGCCTGATTATATCCCCAACGGATAGCGTTGAAAAAGTTAGAAGAAATTAGATAGGAAAAGATACAGAGTGATTCAAATGTAGAGATGTCATGAAAAAAAAATCGTAAAAAATCGAAATTTAATTATCGATTTCTCCTTTCCTATTAGAAATAAAAGAACTAAAAAATACGTTTCTAACGTATTTCGGCGAGCTCTTTCCGATAGGGTACATGGAATTTCGATTTGGATCCATTTTGACCCCCCAAAAAATTCAAAACCGTCAAAAATTTGCATGAAAATTCGTAATTTCCACTTTTTCCCAAATTTTTCCAATTTCCAGTCGTTTTAGGTATAGGTAAATGTATTGCAAAAAGAAAGTATTTGAGATTCTTTAGTTTTAAGTTCAAATACGTTTTTCTGTCCGATGTTCCGGTTTCGACTTATTCGGTGCCAAATTGGGGTCTACAAAGGGCATTTTTCGACATAAAAAAATTCAAAAAAATTACTTCCCATTTTCCGAATACCGCCAGTTTCAATAGGGTTCGGAACACCCCGGTCCTCCACAACCTCCAAAAATTTAAATCGATTTAATTCACTTTTGCGACCTGTAATCGATGTCAACGGAAATCGCTGAAATTTCGACTTTGGCGTTTAATAACTCCGAAACGGAACACCCTGTATAACTGAATTTTTTACCGAAGCTAGCCGCACTATCCCTCTATTAACCCAGAAAATTTGGTTGCCGCCTCTATAACCGTTTTCGAGAAAAAAAATTGAAAAGGTGAAAATGTCGAAACGGACGACAACATACGCACATCCATACACACATTTTTCTGACCAAGCAGGGGGTATATAGACCGCCGTTGGCGGTCTATAACTAGAACGGGTAGACCGCCTAATCGCCCCCCGAGGGGGCTCTATAAGGTCGGTAATATCATCATTGTGATGCCCTGAAAATTTCGTGTTGCTAGAGCATGTATTAAGGAAGATATCACACTCCTTCGGACTGATGATGCAGAATAGACCGCCCTTCGTAACCGTATCGCTATATACATACAAACACATATTACATATAAATACAATATGTACGATTTCGCTGAAACCCTACTAAATTAAACTTGTCATCTTTCGATCGGCTTTGAACCATACACTAGATAACATCATCTTCCTGAAATGGTCGAGCTGGATGAAGATTGGTGGCGAGCCCTTCGGGCACGCCACTGATGTCTCTATGGAAAAAAATTGTGCATACATATTATGAACGTCGCTTCTTTCAATCTAAGAAGCCGTTCGCGAGTTGTAAGTTGTTAACTTTACCCCTAATCGTTGCTATGGCAATCATTAAAATTGAAAATTGCAAAAATATTTTTCAATGATTGACCGAATTCTACTTAGATGCGAAATTTCTACTCTGCAACTCAATAAATAACGGAGAAATCAAATTGATCGTCGTCATGACTACCAAAAATCGAAATTATTTTCAAATAAAAAAGTAGTTTACTTCCATCCCTTTCGATAGCCACCTCGCTCGTTCCAATCGCAGAAGGCGTCCGCGAGTTATAAATTGTCAACTTTATCCTTAATCGTTGCTATGCCAACCATGGGAATCGATTTTTCCAGATATATTTTTGAATGAGTGACCGAATTCTTCCGAGATATCAGTTTTCAACTTTCCAACTCAATAAATAACGAAAATAGCAAATTGTTCATCGTCCCGGCAACGAAATGTCAAAATTAATTTCACATAAAAAAGTAGTGTACTTTCTAACATTTCGATCGTCATTTTACTGGTTTCAATCAGATAAGCCGTTCGCGAGTTAAAAATGATCAACTTTTTGCTCAATCGTTGCTATGGTAATCATCGGAATCAAAATTTATAAAAATATTTTTGAATGATTGACCGAATTCTACCCAGATATCAAATTTCAACTCTAAAACTCAATAAACAATGGAAATAGCAAACTGTTCGTCGTCATGGCAACGAAATGTCAAAATTATTCTCACATAAAAAAGTAGCTTACTTCGTTCCCTTTCGATTGCCACCTCACTCGTTTCAATCAGATCAGCCGTACGTGAGTTAGAAATTGTCAACTTTATCCTTAATCGTTGCTATAGAGACCATGCGAATCAAAATTTACACATATAATTTTGAATGATTGACCGAATTCTTCCCATATATCAAATTTCAGCTGTCTAACTCAATAAATATCGGAAATAGCAAATTTTTCGTCGTCATGCCAACGAAATGTCGAAATTATTTTCAAATAAAATAGCTTACTTCCTCCCCTTTCGATTGCCACATCACTCTTTTCAATCGAATAATCCGTTCTCAATTAATAACAAATCTAAGCAAAATTTAAATCAGACCCGTCATTGTGATTTACCCCGTATACTACCTCATGGAATGGCCTTTCTATGATGCTTCGCCGCGTCATCGAAAAATTGTTAAAATTGGTATTTAATGACTAATTCTTCAAATTATATGTTCCGAAATCCACACGGGAAGGTCTATAGAGGCGTTGCCCGGTATTTTTCAAGTCGAAAACGGTTCAGAAACCCTAAAATCTCGCAAGGAAAACTGACTTTTTGCGACATTTCGACCCTTCATATTTTAATACATTTCTCCGTATGAAACTGATTTTGACATGCATTTGCATGGTCTGAGAAAAATTAAAAAAATTCGTATTTAATGCTTAAATCGTCCAATGAAACGTATTTTAACTAAAAATATAAAGTCCGTTTTACCTTTGCCATGTATATTTCAAGCCGAAATCGGTCCAGGAAGCTTCCAATATCGCTACGAAAACTGTTATTTTCATGACATTTTGACAGGTCATATTTTAATTTCGATGTAAAGAGGGTCAGTTTCATTTGTTTTTTTTTCAAGGCACGGCTTTTATATATGTACTTTTTAAAATTTTTCCTGCAGCGATGCAAAAAAAGGTATTTATTTATAACTTTAACGAAAAAATATGGAGTTTTAATTAGTTATGAGTGTTCTTAGATGATCAGGGAAGAAAATAAACCAAAAAAGAATCGTTAAATAAGAGAAATAATATATAATAATGCCTTTTAAAGATGAATTTTGGTTGAAAAAAACCGAAAAAATGAGTTTTTACCCCCTAAATGCGGCCCTGGATCACCCATTCGGGATTTGTTTTAAAGCCTGATTATATCCCCAAGGGATAGCGTTGAAAAAGTTGGAAGAAATTAGATAGGAAAAGATACAGAGTGATTCAAATGTAGAGATGTCATGAAAAAAAATCGTAAAAAATCGAAATTTAATTATCAATTGCTCCTTTCCTATTAGGAATAAAAGAACTAAAAAATACGTTTGTAACGTATTTCGGCGAGCTCTTTCCGATAAGGCTCATGGGATTTCGATTTGGATCCATTTTGACCCCCCAAAAAATTCAAAACCGTCAAAGATTTGCATGAAAATTCGTAATTTCCAGTTTTTCCCAAATTTTTCCAATTTCCAGTTTAGGGTATAGGTAAATGTATTGCAAAAAGAAAGCATTTGAGATTCTTTAGTTTTATGTTCAAATACGTTTTTCTGTCCGATGTTCCGGTTTCGACTTATTCGGTGCCAAATTGGGGTCTACAAAGGGCATTTTTCGACATAAAAAAATTCAAAAAAATTACTTCCCATTTTCCGAATACCGCCAGTTTCAATAGGGTTCGGAACCCCCCGGTCTTCTACAACCTCTGAAAATTTAAATCGATTTAATTCACTTTTGCGACCTGTAATCGAATTCAACGGAAATCGCTGAAATTTCGACTTTGACGTTTAATAGCTCCGAAACGGAACACCCTGTATAACTGAATTTTTTACCGAAGCTAGCCGCACTATCCCTCTATTAACCCAGAAAATTTGGTTGCCGCCACTCTAACCATTTTCGAGAAAAAAAATTGAAAAAGTGAAAATGTCGAAACGGACAACATACGCACGCACGCACATACGCACACACATTTTCTGACCAAGGGCTCGGTATATAGACCGAGCCTGAAAGGCGATCTATAACGAGCCTGAAAGGCGGTCTATAAAAAAACAATAAAATGGAACACTTAAATGTTAAAGAAAACATTCTTGTAGATAAATCAATAATGAGTTGGGAATTACTTTCTTTCGATCCATTTAATTCAAATAAACTTGGACTAAATGATGAAATAAGAATTTCTTTGCAACAAACAGGAAAATATCCTCTACCCTGTAAAAGTGAATTATACTTAGAACTAAAAGTCTTAAATGAAAATAATCAACCATTAAAAAATACCGTATTAATTAATAATGCACCAGCATTTTTATTCAAGGAACTGAGATTATGTTCTAAATGGAGTTACTATGGATTCTGTATGGGATATTGGAATAACTTCTACATTAAAAGGTTATGCATCATTTAATGAAAATGAAAGTGTAGAACTTCATAATGGTGGTTGGTATGCGAAATCTAAAAAAGGGGACAAGATTATGACTGATGATCAAGGAAATGTTTCTCTGTGTATTCCTCTAAAAATGTATTCTGGGTTTTTTGAAGATTATAATAAAATTATTTTAAATTCACAACAAGAATTAATTTTGATAAGGAGTAATATTGATTCTAACGCGTTAGTATCAACGAGCGATGATGAAAAACCAAAATTCACATTAACAAAACATTGCTGGCGAGTTCCCCATCTTACTGTAGGCATTCCACAAGAATTAGCACTTACCAAACTTATTGACAGGAACAGTGATATTATTATTACTTCCTGTAGTTGGGAATTAGCTGAATATCTTGAATTATTAGAAACCACGAGGCACAACTGGCCTGTTAAAACTTCTACAAAAGTTGAAACGCCACGCCATGTTTTAATCGCTTTTCAAAAAATAAACGTAACAACCTTAAAATGGATATGAGTAAATTTGATCATTGTGAACTAAGAAATATAAATATTTATTTAAATTCTGAAAGGTATCCTTACAACGCTCTTCAGTTAGATTTTACAAATAATAAATTTGCCACATGATATGAAATGTTTTCCGAATTTCGCCAAATGTATTATAACCACCCGGTAGAACCAATCTTCAGTCCAAAAGATTTTAAAGACAACGCACCTATAGTTTATATTAACTGTTCCCATCAAAGAGACTTACTTCAGACCGGTCCAGTAACAATGAGAATTGAGTTTGAGACAAAAGAAACAGTTCCGGCAAAAACATCAGCATATTGTCTAATAATTCACGATAAAGTATTTACTTATAATCCACTAACTAAAATAGTAAAACAACTCCAATACTTATCCCCACTCCAGTTTATAGACTAAATTTGTTTCAATCACATTATTCTATAGTTCTAGTAACAATTATGTCTTCAAAGGTGATACACCAATGACTTCACCTCAAATGATGTTTATTGAAATTTTTATTTAAAAAATAGAAATTCTAAAAAACAAATAGGGAATACTCTCTAAAAATATATCTGCCAGCAATTCTCGTCGTTGCAAATATGCGACTAGTTTTGGATATACAAGGATTTAAGGACGAGCGAAACAAATTTTTTCCCAAAGAATTGACTACGGATGATGGAAGCAGAATTAGTCATTATGTCTTTAAACAACCCTATCCATTAAGTTTCCTTTCTCCTGATTTACACAAGCAAGCTACATGGTTAATGAAGAATCATCACTGCATCAATTTGAATGTTGGATATACCCCACTCCACTATTTTTCCAAAATTGTTCAAAAAATGACCGAAGAGGCCCAATTTGTTTATGTCAAAGGAAGTGAAAAGGCTAACTGTATTAGAAAATATTGTAAGAAACCCATAATTGAACTGGACGAACAACCAATTCTACATCCATCAACATTTAAATGTTTTTTTCATATTAAGTCACCGTCCATGTGTGCACTTCCAAATGTATTGTATATGTATGATATTTTTTTTATGAATGAATAAACGACTGATTAAATATATCACTGTTTTATTTCTCCATGTGTTAATTCTAATACATATACGTTATTACAAACATAATAAGCTCTCAAACAGCCCCCATTACCAATTTTCATTTATAGGGGTATTTTTAACATTAAAGAAATTATTTTCACAAGTATTACATTATAAATCAATAAAAATAATAATATTGTTCATATTTATATTTTAATACATAAATGTTGTCATATAATTCTAGCCGATAAAATTCAGTCACTAACTTTACAAAATTCTTTGTCTTTAAAAAGTCTAAACAAGCTTGTGAAGCTTATTGACACATAGAGGCATGTTCCATATATTTTATGTGTAATATTACATCTTGCGCTTCCGTATCCTCTTCAACGCCAAGAGCATAATATTGCGAACATGCTTCTGACATGATAAAGTCTTCATACATTTCACTGACTAAAATCTCCATATTTACACTTCACCAAAAATAAACTGCTGGCCACTCGAACTTACACATAGAGATTTTTAGGCAAAATTTAAAGTTGAATATTTTCAACAGGAATGCAAATTTTTGAACGCGTCTTGCAGATTTTAAGAGCAAGTTTTTTTCGGATTAAGCTGCATGACGTATATTTATCGTAGGACCATAGGTTTATTATATACAGGGTGATCAATGAAGTCGTGCAAAAAATCAAAAAGTTTGTATGAGTGAAATTTCCGCAAAATTTTTTTTTGATTGTTGCAATATGGTTCGTTACTAAGGTAACATCAATATCTCTAGACGTTTTTGTCACTTTTTTGATTAAGGCCCTTAGGTCTTGTACACACTACTAAACATAAAATTTGGGTAGCAAAATTTTTAAAATGCTATAACTTGACATTGGATTGACGGTTCTTGATGAGTTTTGCGGATTTGGAATCCTTATTTCACGTAGATTTTCTATAATCTAAGCATTTTATTTGGAGGTTGAAATATACAGGTTGAAATTTATACATTATACCGGGTCGATAAAATAGACAAAAACGTAGCGACAAGAACAAGGTTATTACATTATATTCTACAATATACAAGATTGGTTAACAACGGCCAAAAGTCAATTCTTACAAAATTTCTAATTCTAAACCTAATTTAAAGGTTCCTGCAATCCCTAAAAAAAAACGACAAATATCAGTTGAAAATTGCCAAGTGTCCTATCTTTAAATACCTAATCTTTGTTAATAATTTATCCGAAATTAAGTAGGTACATTAATAAAAAAAAGAGAAACTAATATTTTGTTGGTCCTCCTGCTCGACGTATTACTTCCCGACATCGATTTGGTAGAGTATCCACAAGATTATTTATAAAATCTTGTGGAATATTCTCCCATTCTTCACGAATGGCCTCACTAAGTGGTTCTAAGGTTTCAGGGGGTACATCACGCGATCTTACTTTAAGTTTTAAATAAGACCAAACGTGTTCGATGACATTAAGATCCGGAGACTTTGGAGGCCAGTCCATCCTATTGATGTTCTGTGCCTGCAAAAACGCTGTGATCCTTGGCGCTCTGTGAGGTCGAGCGTTGTCATCCACCAATAGCAATTCTGGGCCGTAATTTCGAGCAAAAGGAACAACAATAGGTTCCAAAATTTCCTCCTGATAAACAGTAGCGTCAACGGTTTGGTTGGTAATGAATAACTGTAACACCTTCGCCACCAAATGCCTCTTGACGGGCCATATTTTCCTCCAAATACCGCTCATTTGGCCTTCTCCAAACTAACATTCGACCATCGGAGTGAATCAAATTAAATCTTGTTTCGTCAGAAAATAAACAATGGCTCCACTCTGCATTACCCCAATTCGCATGCCGATTTGCCCATGCCCGCCTATTCGCTCTATGGTGTTGTAATAACCGCACACATTTTGCTCTGCGACGGGCTCTAAAATTTAAAATGTTTGGCATTATGTTGTTTTTGTAAAAATAAATTCTCACCTCAAGTTGTTTCTATTTAATGTTCTTCTCACTGTTCTGTCTGAAACTCTCACCCCAGTTTGTTGCCTTAAAGAGTCATTTAGTTTTCTAGAGTTCTTTGTTCTATTCTGCATAGTTTCTCTCATTAAAATTCTTTCGGTTCTTTGGTTTATTTTTTTTTGTATGTTCACCCCCATGCCCATAATTATGATTACCAGTAGTTTCGACGCGACGCGATGCCGATGGTTCAAATTATAGAAAATTGTCTCTCGACTGACATTGTAAATGCGCGCAATTTGCTTTTTTAACATTCCTTCGTTGAGAAGTCGAATGCAATTTTCCTTTTCTGCGTGGTTAAACGCCTCATATTAATTAAAATTTACAAAATTATAACATTGAAATGTGTCAGATTATTTCTAAAATAATGTTAACAGTTTTTAATTCCATAGCAACAAATTTGTTTTTCCAATGCCTGCCTACTTTGAAATTGACTCGTCGCGTAGAAATTACAGCCGGTCATAAATATGGGCATGGGGGTAGACAAAGAACTCTATAAAACTGAATGACTCTTTGAGACAATAACCTGGGTTGAAAGTTTTGGACAGAACATTGAGAAGGACATTAAACAAAAACAACTTGAGGTGAGAATTTATTTTTACAAAAACTTAAATAATGCCAAACCTTAGAGCGCGTCGTACCCTACGTTTTTGTCTATTCTAGACCCGGTATAATGTGTAACTTTCAACCAGTATATTTCAACCCCCAAATAAAATGCTTAGATTATAGAAAATCTACGTGAAATATGGATTCCAAATCCGTAAAAATCATCAAGAACCGTCAATCCAATGTCAAGTTATAGCATTTTAAAAATTTTGCTACCCAAATTTTATGTTTAGTAGTGTGTACAAGACCTAAGGGCCTTAATCCAAAAAGTGACAAAAACGTCTAGAGATATTGATGTTACCTTGGTAACGAACCATATTTCCACGACCAAAAAAATTTTTTGCGGAAATTTCACTCATACAAACTTTTCGATTTTTTGCATGACTTCATTGATCACCCCGTATATAATAAACCTATGGTCCTACGATAAATATACGTCATGCAGCTTAATCCGAAAAAAACTAGCTCTCAAAATCTGCAAGACGCGTTCAAAAATTTGCATTCCTGTTGAAAATATTGAACTTTAAATTTTGCCTAAAAATCTCTATGTGTAAGTTCGAGTGGCCAGCAGTTTAGTAACAGTCAAAATCACTAAGAAGAAAGTTCGTCACTTATTTGCTCAACTTTCTTTATTAAATTGAATACCTCCCATTCACCATCTGAGATATATTTTTTAAAAGTAAGCACCTTACTAGAAAATCCATTACTTAAAAAATTTCTTATTAATTGTAGAAGATCTTCATTTTCATCAAAATCACGACAAATATCTACACCATTTTCAAAATACTCCACCATATCCATGTAAAAAGGAATCCATTCTGAGTAGTAGGAGATGAGGGACTGTGCCCCACCACAGGGCGCGGGTTCGAATCCCGGTTCGGCTATAACTATTTTGTAATTGTTGTTGGAAGGTGGTAGATGAATTTTTCCTCGACCGAGGTGGTGCCCTTAACTCCTTGGACACTATCTATTTGGGTACTATCTATTCTTCTTCTTTCAGTCGTTAGGTCCTTATTCACGATGACGTCACAAACGTTTTCATTAATCCTACCTAATTAAATGTATTTATTTCGTAAGTCGCATATATGCACTAAAAAAAGTTTTCTGTCCAAGGCGCGGATCGAACCCGCACACACCATGTGTAGAAATTTCGTATTATATACGTATCCCAGCTATAGAACCAAGTACGCCACGGCACCTAGTTGAATAAATAAACATGGAAAATGATATCTTCAGTGATATATGGGGCGCGACGTAACGTAGTAGGTATGTTTTATGTATTTTATGTATTTTAAGTAGATAATACTAATAATAATAGAATAGTTTCTTTATATTTAACATGCATCACGTGCTCAGCGTAACGTAACAAGTCGTTTGGAGAAAAAAAAAACGATTTGCCAACTATCACCTGTCATATCTTCGATCTGTCAACTGTTATCTGTCATTTGTCAAACGCCAAAATTAAAATTTAACGTAGCTCACGTGTTCAAAATGGCGTCAGAAGACATGCGTAAAAGTATGGCGGCTGTCACCTGTTATTTGTCAACTGTCACCAGTCACGTGTTAAACATCAGAACAAAAATTTAGCATATGTCACGTGTTCAGGGCGGTGTCCGAAAGCGTTTAAAAAAAGAATGGCGTCGATCGGCCTTAGGGTTCCGGAGATATAGTTTTTTGCGATTAGCGACCTAACGGCTGATGGTGAAGAGACGAAATTCACATGTAGGATAGCGGATGAGTAGATCTTTCGATTTATAAAATTATTTTTCAAAAATCTAGACTTTGAGGAAAAAATTAGATTTCAAAACTTTTCCATCACCCTGTATAGTAAATTTTCGATGAAATATATAATTTAGGAAATATTATTTAAGTTAATAACAACTAAACAACCCACGTTAAAATCACCAATGTATAAACTGAGCTGTTTAAACACCCCTGTTTAAACAGCCCTGTTTAAACAGCTCTGTTTAAACAGCCCTGTTTAAACTATCCTGTTTAAACAGCCCTGTTTAAACAACCCTGTTTAAACTACCCTGTTTAAACAGCTCTGTTTAAACAACCCTGTTTAAACTACCCTGTTTAAAAACACCTCTGTTTAAACTGGGCTGTTTAAACACCCCTGTTTAAACAGCTCTGTTTAAACAACCCTGTTTAAACTACCCTGTTTAAAAACACCTCTGTTTAAACTGGGCTGTTTAAACACCCCTGTTTAAACAGCTTTGTTTAAACAGCCCTGTTTAAACTACCCTGGTTAAAAACACCTCTGTTTAAACAGGGCTGTATAAACAGGGGTGTTATAAATTATTAACTTTATTTTATTGTTAAAATATTATCTGCCGGATGATTATATCAAGTTAAAAGAGCCTAAAACAATAGTACATAAGAGAAAGATTGCATCATTAGTGGAAAATTCCCAACTCAAGCGAGCTAAACTGACTCAGCACGAGGTAAGGTTAATTTAGACGTGTTTTTCGAGGTATGAATATGCAAGAAAACTAGCAATTAGAAAAATTGGCGATTTAACCACAAGACATCCATATTGAACAAATTTATATGCAAAATTAGTGAATAATAGTAAACAAGTTAGGACTAGGAATACAAGTAAACTAGAAATACGGTTCAGAGTTTCGGATAAAGATGGGGTAGGGTAGAATTAGTACGAGGAAAAGATGTTGCGACGGACGTAAAAACTTTTCGAAATTCTCGACGAAGATCATCGATGCAGGACTTTGGGGAACTAAAATACGACTTTCAGATAAGTGCTCTAACGGTAGGAAGTTAAGGATTCCGAATGTGGGAGACCCAACCACTCAACAGCGAAACAACATACTCTGTTTCTAAAATCAACTCCTGGACAGCTATGAAACAACCAAGAAAAAGGTCTGTGCTTCTGGAAACAGTAATTCATATTCATACTTGCTAATATATAAACAACATACAGACGATTTTCTTCAAAAATAGAAGGGTACTAATGCTGCTACTAATAATAAAACAGTTATCTGTAAAAAAAAAAAGGATCCAGTCCTTCCTCCTTTTCGAACGGAATTTAAAATAAAAATTTCGTTCAAAGATCTTTAAGAACTGCATACGTAGATACAGGCTATTTTCTTTTGACAGAAAGCTGTCAATAGAACTGGAAAGACTTAGGTACACAACAAGTTTGATACTCAGATCATACCCTAAATCAATATCCGAAAATTGTTCTAGAAGACATATCGAAATATTGGAGAGACAGCTGATAGTGATCTCACACAGGGTCTTAAGCAGGATATCGAAACTGATACATGGAAACGGGGAGAGTTACGGGTTGATTGTTTTTGAAAAATAGTGATATTCAAGTGGGCGATATTGAATACCGAAGAACTGATGGACTCTACGATCGTCTGTTTTTTTCTAAACCTATTTATCAGAGAAAAGAAGATGAGGAACAATACAAAGATAGGGAGTGATGTATACGAAATTTGTAATCTAAGTGGAATAGCTGATAAGAAATGGTTAGTATACCGCTGACCGGCAGACAATTAACATGGCGGAAATATTAAAAACTATTCTTGCCAACATTGAAGAAGTATTCAGTCGGAACCAGTATTATAGGTCCTGTTTACCGGCAACTTTAATGGTTTGGGAACTTGCTAAAAAATATAATGTACAGGTAGAGCCAAAATGTGGAAAGATTTTCTATGAGGAAATAGAAGGTAACATTCATTTTTGGAACGTATTTGAAGGAGAAATTTACGATCCTACCGTGAAAGTTATTAAACATATAATGCCATCTGCAGACCTTACGAAGTTTGTGTACAAAGAAGATCCTAGTATAAACACAGATATGGAGGCAGCACTAATGCTAGATATTTTTAATCAGTTCCAGAGAACAAACACAACACACCAATACTTTTCCAACGCTCCAGATAAACTTAAAACTCTGAGAAAAATTATCCATAGAAATGTAGCTAGATGTATGAAATAAAAGAATTAAACCAAGTCCTTAGATGTTTTACTACCTGAAACAATCAAACCTAACCTCAACAAATATTCTAGTGCAGGTGGTACAAAATTCTTCGAAACTTAAACGATTCTCAGCCTCAAGCTATTTAATAGAACAGGTTCTGTTTCCAAGGGATTCAAGCTTTTCTCAGGGCGTTTGTCTTTGCATTGTGTGTGACGCCCCGTTAACGCCCTGTGAACCACCCTATTGTTGTCCGGTTACTGCCCGGTTGTTGTCCTATTAACGTCCGGTTGCTGTCCGGATAACGTCAGGACGTTGTCCTGTATGTGTGATAACGAGGTTTTGATGGATAAAAGGATATGTTCAGATTAAGGGCTTTAGTTGAGAACTGGATGTTATAGTAATAAGATGTATACCAACAAAATAAAGTATCAGCTTCTTGAAACACCAGCTGTTAAATATGGTGTAAGGACAGAGGGGTCTAAGTTCTTTTAAACACCCTGTAAAACCGTAGATATATTAAAAAGAAATTATGCCTGAAAATTATGTAACCGGTTAAGGTCTTATATCTAAATATAGCCACCGTTAATACAAAAGGTTCTATTCTAAACCTTGTAAAACTAAAACAAAATCCCATTCAAAACTCCTTAAAATAATAACGCTTATTTTCTTATGCTAGGTCTTATATTTTCGAAAAACTGGGTAGTCGGAAGAGAGTCCTTTTTTTTTCTTATTCTAAGTCTTAGATTTTCGAAAAACTGCATGGTTGAGATTCTTTCCGGCATCGCCATGTTGGTGGTATTTGTAAAACGTGTTTTTCAAAAATACCGCAAAGAAAAGTGCAAACCCAAGCAAACGCTCTCCTTATTGGTAGAGAAATCTACATATTTCGAAAAAATTTACTACTAATTTGTATTTAAGTCGACATTATTTGATTCGATAGTATAAAAAGAATAAAAAGGGTCCCCAAAAGACGCAGGAAGATATGCTTCACAGCTCAAATTGCCCCTTTTGTAGGGAGGTCTTACAAATCAAGCTCCACTATCTTGGTCCTCAGTGAGGATGTCTAAACGGCCATAATAGATTCTTAGTATACAGATATGACAATAAATCACTAAATGGTTCACAGAAAAATTTCTCGCACCATTTGAGGATATTATTGCATAATATGAAAGACATATTTTAAACAGTACAACCACCAGCAACGTTAGTCGAGATTTTCGAAAAATTTTTGTCAGTCGAAAGGTCTTTTTGACCTTACCCAATACCCGCCAAAGATTCTCCGTCCCTTTCTTACTGTTAGGGCACGAATAGGAAAGATATAATATGTTAAACAGTCTAGCTTCTAGTAACGTAATTAGTCAAAATTAGCTCCTTTATAGAGTCAAAACAAGCGAACATATAACAGAGCAAACGCAAAGCGTTATTTTAAGTTGAAACATGGCCGATGGATGGTTCTTTAATAGCCAACAGGCGACAATTAACCCTAATCATGTCCATAAGACATATGGAAAACACTGTATATACCAAACTCCTTTAAGGTGCCAACCCCCTTTGTACAGAGGAATTACCGAACACCGGAGTCAGTACGTCTCCCCTCGGAAGGGTACCTGGCGTGTTTCCATGCGGAAAAAAGTCGACCATCCCTTTATACCCCTTAAGGAGCCAGCTCATTAGCAATAATAGGGAAACATACCGAAATCACTTTGAATATATTTTTTCTAATTTTCAAACCAGTATACGCTGGAAGTTGTACATGAACATGCAAACATTTTCTGTAAAAATAAAAGATTTTAACTGACGAAATTCTTCAGACTATACGACACACATTTTTTGATTCATTTTTCTCCCCCAAAAGTTACAGTTTTTAGCGCAATTGAAAAGCAAAACTACAGTTAGTTTTATCTAGGACATCTCACGTAGACTTCAAGCCTAAGTACTAACGAACCGAGGGCGTCTGAAGAGAAGGGATCTAATCTATTGCCACGAGATTTAAAGGATTGGACGTGGGAACAGACAGGGAAAACATCTGCAGGCAATTTTTTCAGAATTCAGGTACTAATATGAGTTCAAAGAACTAACTATTTCTATGTTGTTACTGAAACAGAAATTTAAAATGATACTCGTAAATTTCCGCTTTAAAGATTTTTTTATATAAGTCATCCCACGTAGACGTCAAGCCTAAGTACTAACGAACCGTAGGCGTCTGAAGAGAAGGGAAATGTAAGCTATTGACATGAGAGTTAAAGGAGTGGGTGTTGGGGCAGACAGGGAAAACATCTGCAGGCAATTTTTTCCATAATTCTGGTATGAAGGAGAGAAGTTCGAGGTTTTTATCCCCAGATCCCAGTGCTAATATTAGTTCAAAGAACTAACTATTTCTATGTTGTTACTTAAACATAAATTTAAAATGATACTCGTAAATTTCGACTTTAAAGATTTTTTTTTATAAGTCATCCCACGTAAACGTCAAGCCTAAGTACTAACGAACCGTGGACGTCTGAAGAGAAGGGAAATTTAATCTATTAACATGACATTTAAATGAGTGGGTGTTGGGACAGACAGGGAAAACATCTGCAGGCAATTTTTCCATAATTCTGATATGAAGGAGAGAAGTTCGAGGTTTTTATCCCTAGATCCCAGTGCTAATATTAGTACAAAGAACTAAATATTTCTATGTTGTTACATAAACGTAAATTTAAAATAATATCCATAAATTTCGGTTTTAAAGATTTTTTATCTAAGACATCTCATGTGGACTTCGAGCCTAAGTACTAACAAACCGTGGACGTCTGAAGAGAAGGGAAATGTAAGCTATCGATATGAGATTTAAAGGAGTGGGTGTTGGTTGGGACAGACAGGGAAAACCTCTGCAGGCAATTTTTTTCATAATTCCAGTACTAATATTAGTGTAAATAACTAAAGATTTATATGTTGATACTTAAACACAAATTGAAAATAACCTTCCATAAATTTCGGCTTTAAAGATTTTTTTTTTGAATCATCCCACGTAGACATCAAGCCTAAGTATTAACGAACCGTGGGCGTCTGAAGAGAAGGGAAATATAAGCTATTGACATGAGATTTAAAGGAGTAGGTGTTGGGACAGATAGGGAAAACATCTGCAGGCAATTTTTTCAATAATTCTGGTATGAATGAGCGAGAGAAGTTCGAGTTTTTTTATTCCTAGATCCCAGCGCTAATATTAGTTCAAAGAACTAACTATTTCTATGTTGTTACTTAAACATAAATTTAAAATGATACTCGTAAATTTCGGCTTTAAAGATTTTTTTATATAAGTCATCCCACGTAAACGTCAAGCCTAAGTACTAACGAACCGTGGACGTCTGAAGAGAAGGGAAATTTAATCTATTGCCATGAGATTTAAGAGATTGGACGACGGGACAGAAAGGGAAAACCTCTGCAGGTAATTTTTTTTCATAATTCAGGTAGAAATGAAGGAGAGAAGTTAGAGGTTTTTTATCCCTAGATCCAGGTGTTAATACTAGTACAAAAGAACTAAATATTTCCATGCTGTTACTCAAACGCAAATTTCAAATAATACCCCTAAATTTCCTCCTTCAAGATTTTTTATCTAAGACATCCCACGTAGACGTCAAACCTAAGTACTAACAAACCGTGGACGTCTGAAGAGAAGGGAAATGTAATATATTGACACTGGATTTAAAGGAGTGAACGTTGAGGGCAGACAGGGAAAAACATCTGCAGGCAATTTTTTTCATAATTCCAGCACTACTATTAGTGCAAATAACTAAAGATTTAGATGTTGTTACTTAAACGCAAATTTAAAATAGTGCACCATAAATTTCAGCTTTAAAGATTTTTTATATAAGTCATCCCACGTAGACATCAAGCCTAAGTACTAACGAACCGTGGGCGTCTGAAGAGAAGGGAAATGTAAGCTATTGACATGAGATTTAAAGGAGAGGGTGTTAGGGACAGATAGGGAAAACATCTGCAGGTAATTTTTTTCATAATTCAGGTACTAATATTAGCGCAAATAACTAAAGATTTATATGTTGTTACTTACCCGCAAATTTAAAATACAACCCTCTAAATTTCAGCTTTCGAGATTTTTTTTTAATCTAAGACACCCCAAGCCTAAGCCATCAAGCCTAAGTATTAACGACCCGTGGGCGTCTGAAGAGAAGGGAAATGTAATATATTGACATGGGATTTAAAGGAGTGAATATTGGGAGCACACAGGGAAAACATCTGCAGGCAAGTTTTTCTAGTGTAAATAACTAAAGATTTCTATGCTGGTACTTAAACGCAAATTTAAAAAATATTGTCCCTAAATTTCGACTTTTCAGTTTTTATCTAAGACACTCCACGTAGACTTCAAGCCTAAGTACCAACGAACCGTGGGCGTCTGAAGAGAAGGGAAATGTAAGCTATTGTATTATAAAATACTACCCATAAATTCCGGCTTTTTCAGATTTTTTTATCTCAGACATCCCAGTCTAAGTCACCAAGCCTAAGTACTAACGACCCGTGGGCGTCTGAAGAGAAGGGAAATGTAATCTATTGACATGAGATTTAAAGGAGGGGGTGTTAGAGACAGACAGGGAAAACATCTGCATATAATTTTTTTCATAATTCAGGTAGAAATGAGCGAAAGAAGTTCGAGGCTTTTTTTTATCCCTAGATTCCCATACTAATATTAGCGCAAATAACTAAATATTTCCATGTTGCTACTTAAACGCAAATTTAAAATACTACCCATAAATTTCGACTTTCTAGTCCCCACACAAACTCTTAAATATACCAACTATTAATTTTTAAACCTCAAATAACAATAGTAATAATATTAACACGATTAAATAAAACACTAGAGTACTTACGTTTTATAATACTTAGGGCACAACACACAAACTAATTCACAGTAAAAAATCTAAATGACTACCAGTTCAGCCTGCTAACAAAAAACTCGAACCCGTATTTTGCCCTGATTGAACCAACCGATCTCGCGTAAAGATTTGTTACTACCTAAACTCGTACTGGCGAATCTCTTGTATGTAGTTACTAATTAAGATTCTAAGATATCCAGACCGGATGTGTCAAAACCACAAATCTCCCTGTTACCAATAAATGTACACTTATATTATCAGAAAAAGGCTCGCAAATATGTTTAGAACTGTATTTGATTTCTTTATAAAATTATTTAAAATAAAACATCAAATTTCTATAATTGCTAATGCCTTTCCATCTCTGAATTAAGAAACTATACTAGTATCATGAATTTACTTAAATTTTTCTCTTTCATTTGATACCCAACACGCCGTTTATCATATTAGAGCCCTTTTTCGACGCCATATCTTCGAGGGGGGAGAGGGTTTAAATTTCTACAACTATATACGATGGACATGATTTTTAGCAAAAAATGCGTAGCAGGGTTGCATCATCTTTATGAGAAGTAGTTAAAAGGATATTTGTAAAACAAAATACAACCTCCCGTTACATACTCGTGATAGCAACTTGTAAACGTTAACTAATCTGTTTTTGAGAGCAATTTTTCATACCGTACCAAACACCCAAATCCCCCACCCTCTGTTTTAGGCCGTTAGGGTACTAACTGTAAAAAACTCGGACCCTGAACCCCGCTGGACGGCTTTTCTTTTTTCAACATCTTCTGACATCATCCTCATCATGTGACCTACGTTAAATTTCTATGTTATCGTTTGACAAGTGACTGGTAACACATCGAAGATGATAAGTGGCCACTGATGTACTTTTACATATGTCTCACGATATCATCCATAACACGTGACACATGTAAAATTTTTATTTTTGAAGTTTCACAAGTGACAGGTGACAGTTGACACACCGAAGATAACAAGAAACATCCTTAACACGTAACCTAAGTTAAATTTTTATTTCTACGTTTGACAAGTGACTGTTTGGCTGAGTTTGCTCAGGTTTGTCTCGTTGGGTTTGCTGAGGTTTGTTCAGGTCTGCTCAGGTTTGTTTCAGTGGGTTTGCTCCGGTTTCTTCAGGTTTATTTGGCTTTGCTTTGGCTTGCGCGTTTAAGGTTAGCTCAGGTCGCGCGCGCGCGCGACCTGAGCTAACCTTAAACGCGCAAACCAAAGCAAAGCCAAATAAACCTGAAGAAACCGGAGCAAACCCACTGAAACAAACCTGAGCAGACCTGAACAAACCTCAGCAAACCCAACGAGACAAACCTGAGCAAACTCAGCCAAACAGTCACTTGTCAAACGTAGAAATAAAAATTTAACTTAGGTTACGTGTTAAGGATGTTTCTTGTTATCTTCGGTGTGTCAACTGTCACCTGTCACTTGTGAAACTTCAAAAATAAAAATTTTACATGTGTCACGTGTTATGGATGATATCGTGAGACATATGTAAAAGTACATCAGTGGCCACTTATCATCTTCGATGTGTTACCAGTCACTTGTCAAACGATAACATAGAAATTTAACGTAGGTCACATGATGAGGATGATGTCAGAAGATGTTGAAAAAAGAAAAGCCGTCCAGCGGGGTTCAGGGTCCGAGTTTTTTACAGTTAGTACCCTAACGGCCTAAAACAGAGGGTGGGGGATTTGGGTGTTTGGTACGGTATGAAAAATTGCTCTCAAAAACAGATTAGTTAACGTTTACAAGTTGCTATCACGAGTATGTAACGGGAGGTTGTATTTTGTTTTACAAATATCCTTTTAACTACTTCTCATAAAGATGATGCAACCCTGCTACGCATTTTTTGCTAAAAATCATGTCCATCGTATATAGTTGTAGAAATTTAAACCCTCTCCCCCCTCGAAGATATGGCGTCGAAAAAGGGCTCTAATATGATAAACGGCGTGTTGGGTATCAAATGAAAGAGAAAAATTTAAGTAAATTCATGATACTAGTATAGTTTCTTAATTCAGAGATGGAAAGGCATTAGCAATTATAGAAATTTGATGTTTTATTTTAAATAATTTTATAAAGAAATCAAATACAGTTCTAAACATATTTGCGAGCCTTTTTCTGATAATATAAGTGTACATTTATTGGTAACAGGGAGATTTGTGGTTTTGACACATCCGGTCTGGATATCTTAGAATCTTAATTAGTAACTACATACAAGAGATTCGCCAGTACGAGTTTAGGTAGTAACAAATCTTTACGCGAGATCGGTTGGTTCAATCAGGGCAAAATACGGGTTCGAGTTTTTTGTTAGCAGGCTGAACTGGTAGTCATTTAGATTTTTTACTGTGAATTAGTTTGTGTGTTGTGCCCTAAGTATTATAAAACGTAAGTACTCTAGTGTTTTATTTAATCGTGTTAATATTATTACTATTGTTATTTGAGGTTTAAAAATTAATAGTTGGTATATTTAAGAGTTTGTGTGGGGACTAGAAAGTCGAAATTTATGGGTAGTATTTTAAATTTGCGTTTAAGTAGCAACATGGAAATATTTAGTTATTTGCGCTAATATTAGTATGGGAATCTAGGGATAAAAAAAAGCCTCGAACTTCTTTCGCTCATTTCTACCTGAATTATGAAAAAAATTATATGCAGATGTTTTCCCTGTCTGTCTCTAACACCCCCTCCTTTAAATCTCATGTCAATAGATTACATTTCCCTTCTCTTCAGACGCCCACGGGTCGTTAGTACTTAGGCTTGGTGACTTAGACTGGGATGTCTGAGATAAAAAAATCTGAAAAAGCCGGAATTTATGGGTAGTATTTTATAATACAATAGCTTACATTTCCCTTCTCTTCAGACGCCCACGGTTCGTTGGTACTTAGGCTTGAAGTCTACGTGGAGTGTCTTAGATAAAAACTGAAAAGTCGAAATTTAGGGACAATATTTTTTAAATTTGCGTTTAAGTACCAGCATAGAAATCTTTAGTTATTTACACTAGAAAAACTTGCCTGCAGATGTTTTCCCTGTGTGCTCCCAATATTCACTCCTTTAAATCCCATGTCAATATATTACATTTCCCTTCTCTTCAGACGCCCACGGGTCGTTAATACTTAGGCTTGATGGCTTAGGCTTGGGGTGTCTTAGATTAAAAAAAAATCTCGAAAGCTGAAATTTAGAGGGTTGTATTTTAAATTTGCGGGTAAGTAACAACATATAAATCTTTAGTTATTTGCGCTAATATTAGTACCTGAATTATGAAAAAAATTACCTGCAGATGTTTTCCCTATCTGTCCCTAACACCCTCTCCTTTAAATCTCATGTCAATAGCTTACATTTCCCTTCTCTTCAGACGCCCACGGTTCGTTAGTACTTAGGCTTGATGTCTACGTGGGATGACTTATATAAAAAATCTTTAAAGCTGAAATTTATGGTGCACTATTTTAAATTTGCGTTTAAGTAACAACATCTAAATCTTTAGTTATTTGCACTAATAGTAGTGCTGGAATTATGAAAAAAATTGCCTGCAGATGTTTTTCCCTGTCTGCCCTCAACGTTCACTCCTTTAAATCCAGTGTCAATATATTACATTTCCCTTCTCTTCAGACGTCCACGGTTTGTTAGTACTTAGGTTTGACGTCTACGTGGGATGTCTTAGATAAAAAATCTTGAAGGAGGAAATTTAGGGGTATTATTTGAAATTTGCGTTTGAGTAACAGCATGGAAATATTTAGTTCTTTTGTACTAGTATTAACACCTGGATCTAGGGATAAAAAACCTCTAACTTCTCTCCTTCATTTCTACCTGAATTATGAAAAAAAATTACCTGCAGAGGTTTTCCCTTTCTGTCCCGTCGTCCAATCTCTTAAATCTCATGGCAATAGATTAAATTTCCCTTCTCTTCAGACGTCCACGGTTCGTTAGTACTTAGGCTTGACGTTTACGTGGGATGACTTATATAAAAAAATCTTTAAAGCCGAAATTTACGAGTATCATTTTAAATTTATGTTTAAGTAACAACATAGAAATAGTTAGTTCTTTGAACTAATATTAGCGCTGGGATCTAGGAATAAAAAAACTCGAACTTCTCTCGCTCATTCATACCAGAATTATTGAAAAAATTGCCTGCAGATGTTTTCCCTATCTGTCCCAACACCTACTCCTTTAAATCTCATGTCAATAGCTTATATTTCCCTTCTCTTCAGACGCCCACGGTTCGTTAATACTTAGGCTTGATGTCTACGTGGGATGATTCAAAAAAAAAATCTTTAAAGCCGAAATTTATGGAAGGTTATTTTCAATTTGTGTTTAAGTATCAACATATAAATCTTTAGTTATTTACACTAATATTAGTACTGGAATTATGAAAAAAATTGCCTGCAGAGGTTTTCCCTGTCTGTCCCAACCAACACCCACTCCTTTAAATCTCATATCGATAGCTTACATTTCCCTTCTCTTCAGACGTCCACGGTTTGTTAGTACTTAGGCTCGAAGTCCACATGAGATGTCTTAGATAAAAAATCTTTAAAACCGAAATTTATGGATATTATTTTAAATTTACGTTTATGTAACAACATAGAAATATTTAGTTCTTTGTACTAATATTAGCACTGGGATCTAGGGATAAAAACCTCGAACTTCTCTCCTTCATATCAGAATTATGGAAAAATTGCCTGCAGATGTTTTCCCTGTCTGTCCCAACACCCACTCATTTAAATGTCATGTTAATAGATTAAATTTCCCTTCTCTTCAGACGTCCACGGTTCGTTAGTACTTAGGCTTGACGTTTACGTGGGATGACTTATAAAAAAAAATCTTTAAAGTCGAAATTTACGAGTATCATTTTAAATTTATGTTTAAGTAACAACATAGAAATAGTTAGTTCTTTGAACTAATATTAGCACTGGGATCTGGGGATAAAAACCTCGAACTTCTCTCCTTCATACCAGAATTATGGAAAAAATTGCCTGCAGATGTTTTCCCTGTCTGCCCCAACACCCACTCCTTTAACTCTCATGTCAATAGCTTACATTTCCCTTCTCTTCAGACGCCTACGGTTCGTTAGTACTTAGGCTTGACGTCTACGTGGGATGACTTATATAAAAAAATCTTTAAAGCGGAAATTTACGAGTATCATTTTAAATTTCTGTTTCAGTAACAACATAGAAATAGTTAGTTCTTTGAACTCATATTAGTACCTGAATTCTGAAAAAATTGCCTGCAGATGTTTTCCCTGTCTGTTCCCACGTCCAATCCTTTAAATCTCGTGGCAATAGATTAGATCCCTTCTCTTCAGACGCCCTCGGTTCGTTAGTACTTAGGCTTGAAGTCTACGTGAGATGTCCTAGATAAAACTAACTGTAGTTTTGCTTTTCAATTGCGCTAAAAACTGTAACTTTTGGGGGAGAAAAATGAATCAAAAAATGTGTGTCGTATAGTCTGAAGAATTTCGTCAGTTAAAATCTTTTATTTTTACAGAAAATGTTTGCATGTTCATGTACAACTTCCAGCGTATACTGGTTTGAAAATTAGAAAAAATATATTCAAAGTGATTTCGGTATGTTTCCCTATTATTGCTAATGAGCTGGCTCCTTAAGGGGTATAAAGGGATGGTCGACTTTTTTCCGCATGGAAACACGCCAGGTACCCTTCCGAGGGGAGACGTACTGACTCCGGTGTTCGGTAATTCCTCTGTACAAAGGGGGTTGGCACCTTAAAGGAGTTTGGTATATACAGTGTTTTCCATATGTCTTATGGACATGATTAGGGTTAATTGTCGCCTGTTGGCTATTAAAGAACCATCCATCGGCCATGTTTCAACTTAAAATAACGCTTTGCGTTTGCTCTGTTATATTTTCGCTTGTTTTGACTCTATAAAGGAGCTAATTTTGACTAATTACGTTACTAGAAGCTAGACTGTTTAACATATTATATCTTTCCTATTCGTGCCCTAACAGTAAGAAAGGGACGGAGAATCTTTGGCGGGTATTGGGTAAGGTCAAAAAGACCTTTCGACTGACAAAAATTTTTCGAAAATCTCGACTAACGTTGCTGGTGGTTGTACTGTTTAAAATATGTCTTTCATATTATGCAATAATATCCTCAAATGGTGCGAGAAATTTTTCTGTGAACCATTTAGTGATTTATTGTCATATCTGTATACTAAGAATCTATTATGGCCCTTTAGACATCCTCACTGAGGACCAAGATAGTGGAGCTTGATTTGTAAGACCTCCCTACAAAAGGGGCAATTTGAGCTGTGAAGCATATCTTCCTGCGTCTTTTGGGGACCCTTTTTATTCTTTTTATACTATCGAATCAAATAATGTCGACTTAAATACAAATTAGTAGTAAATTTTTTCGAAATATGTAGATTTCTCTACCAATAAGGAGAGCGTTTGCTTGGGTTTGCACTTTTCTTTGCGGTATTTTTGAAAAACACGTTTTACAAATACCACCAACATGGCGATGCCGGAAAGAATCTCAACCATGCAGTTTTTCGAAAATCTAAGACTTAGAATAAGAAAAAAAAGGACTCTCTTCCGACTACCCAGTTTTTCGAAAATATAAGACCTAGCATAAGAAAATAAGCGTTATTATTTTAAGGAGTTTTGAATGGGATTTTGTTTTAGTTTTACAAGGTTTAGAATAGAACCTGTTGTATTAACGGTGGCTATATTTAGATATAAGACCTTAACCGGTTACATAATTTTCAGGCATAATTTCTTTTTAATATATCTACGGTTTTACAGGGTGTTTAAAAGAACTTAGACCCCTCTGTCCTTACACCATATTTAACAGCTGGTGTTTCAAGAAGCTGATACTTTATTTTGTTGGTATACATCTTATTACTATAACATCCAGTTCTCAACTAAAGCCCTTAATCTGAACATATCCTTTTATCCATCAAAACCTCGTTATCACACATACAGGACAACGTCCTGACGTTATCCGGACAGCAACCGGACGTTAATAGGACAACAACCGGGCAGTAACCGGACAACAATAGGGTGGTTCACAGGGCGTTAACGGGGCGTCACACACAATGCAAAGACAAACGCCCTGAGAAAAGCTTGAATCCCTTGGAAACAGAACCTGTTCTATTAAATAGCTTGAGGCTGAGAATCGTTTAAGTTTCGAAGAATTTTGTACCACCTGCACTAGAATATTTGTTGAGGTTAGGTTTGATTGTTTCAGGTAGTAAAACATCTAAGGACTTGGTTTAATTCTTTTATTTCATACATCTAGCTACATTTCTATGGATAATTTTTCTCAGAGTTTTAAGTTTATCTGGAGCGTTGGAAAAGTATTGGTGTGTTGTGTTTGTTCTCTGGAACTGATTAAAAATATCTAGCATTAGTGCTGCCTCCATATCTGTGTTTATACTAGGATCTTCTTTGTACACAAACTTCGTAAGGTCTGCAGATGGCATTATATGTTTAATAACTTTCACGGTAGGATCGTAAATTTCTCCTTCAAATACGTTCCAAAAATGAATGTTACCTTCTATTTCCTCATAGAAAATCTTTCCACATTTTGGCTCTACCTGTACATTATATTTTTTAGCAAGTTCCCAAACCATTAAAGTTGCCGGTAAACAGGACCTATAATACTGGTTCCGACTGAATACTTCTTCAATGTTGGCAAGAATAGTTTTTAATATTTCCGCCATGTTAATTGTCTGCCGGTCAGCGGTATACTAACCATTTCTTATCAGCTATTCCACTTAGATTACAAATTTCGTATACATCACTCCCTATCTTTGTATTGTTCCTCATCTTCTTTTCTCTGATAAATAGGTTTAGAAAAAAACAGACGATCGTAGAGTCCATCAGTTCTTCGGTATTCAATATCGCCCACTTGAATATCACTATTTTTCAAAAACAATCAACCCGTAACTCTCCCCGTTTCCATGTATCAGTTTCGATATCCTGCTTAAGACCCTGTGTGAGATCACTATCAGCTGTCTCTCCAATATTTCGATATGTCTTCTAGAACAATTTTCGGATATTGATTTAGGGTATGATCTGAGTATCAAACTTGTTGTGTACCTAAGTCTTTCCAGTTCTATTGACAGCTTTCTGTCAAAAGAAAATAGCCTGTATCTACGTATGCAGTTCTTAAAGATCTTTGAACGAAATTTTTATTTTAAATTCCGTTCGAAAAGGAGGAAGGACTGGATGCTTTTTTTTTTACAGATAACTGTTTTATTATTAGTAGCAGCATTAGTACCCTTCTATTTTTGAAGAAAATCGTCTGTATGTTGTTTATATATTAGCAAGTATGAATATGAATTACTGTTTCCAGAAGCACAGACCTTTTTCTTGGTTGTTTCATAGCTGTCCAGGAGTTGATTTTAGAAACAGAGTATGTTGTTTCGCTGTTGAGTGGTTGGGTCTCCCACATTCGGAATCCTTAACTTCCTACCGTTAGAGCACTTATCTGAAAGTCGTATTTTAGTTCCCCAAAGTCCTGCATCGATGATCTTCGTCGAGAATTTCGAAAAGTTTTTACGTCCGTCGCAACATCTTTTCCTCGTACTAATTCTACCCTACCCCATCTTTATCCGAAACTCTGAACCGTATTTCTAGTTTACTTGTATTCCTAGTCCTAACTTGTTTACTATTATTCACTAATTTTGCATATAAATTTGTTCAATATGGATGTCTTGTGGTTAAATCGCCAATTTTTCTAATTGCTAGTTTCCTTGCATATTCATACCTCGAAAAACACGTCTAAATTAACCTTACCTCGTGCTGAGTCAGTTTAGCTCGCTTGAGTTGGGAATTTTCCACTAATGATGCAATCTTTCTCTTATGTACTATTGTTTTAGGCTCTTTTAACTTGATATAATCATCCGGCAGATAATATTTTAACAATAAAATAAAGTTAATAATTTATAACACCCCTGTTTATACAGCCCTGTTTAAACAGAGGTGTTTTTAACCAGGGTAGTTTAAACAGGGCTGTTTAAACAAAGCTGTTTAAACAGGGGTGTTTAAACAGCCCAGTTTAAACAGAGGTGTTTTTAAACAGGGTAGTTTAAACAGGGTTGTTTAAACAGAGCTGTTTAAACAGGGGTGTTTAAACAGCCCAGTTTAAACAGAGGTGTTTTTAAACAGGGTAGTTTAAACAGGGTTGTTTAAACAGAGCTGTTTAAACAGGGTAGTTTAAACAGGGTTGTTTAAACAGGGCTGTTTAAACAGGATAGTTTAAACAGGGCTGTTTAAACAGAGCTGTTTAAACAGGGCTGTTTAAACAGAGCTGTTTAAACAGGGGTGTTTAAACAGCTCAGTTTAAACATTGGTGATTTTAACGTGGGTTGTTTAGTTGTTATTAACTTAAATAATATTTCCTAAATTATATATTTCATCGAAAATTTACTATACAGGGTGATGGAAAAGTTTTGAAATCTAATTTTTTCCTCAAAGTCTAGATTTTTGAAAAATAATTTTATAAATCGAAAGATCTACTCATCCGCTATCCTACATGTGAATTTCGTCTCTTCACCATCAGCCGTTAGGTCGCTAATCGCAAAAAACTATATCTCCGGAACCCTAAGGCCGATCGACGCCATTCTTTTTTTAAACGCTTTCGGACACCGCCCTGAACACGTGACATATGCTAAATTTTTGTTCTGATGTTTAACACGTGACTGGTGACAGTTGACAAATAACAGGTGACAGCCGCCATACTTTTACGCATGTCTTCTGACGCCATTTTGAACACGTGAGCTACGTTAAATTTTAATTTTGGCGTTTGACAAATGACAGATAACAGTTGACAGATCGAAGATATGACAGGTGATAGTTGGCAAATCGTTTTTTTTTTTCTCCAAACGACTTGTTACGTTACGCTGAGCACGTGATGCATGTTAAATATAAAGAAACTATTCTATTATTATTAGTATTATCCACTTAAAATACATAAAATACATAAAACATACCTACTACGTTACGTCGCGCCCCATATATCACTGAAGATATCATTTTCCATGTTTATTTATTCAACTAGGTGCCGTGGCGTACTTGGTTCTATAGCTGGGATACGTATATAATACGAAATTTCTACACATGGTGTGTGCGGGTTCGATCCGCGCCTTGGACAGAAAACTTTTTTTAGTGCATATATGCGACTTACGAAATAAATACATTTAATTAGGTAGGATTAATGAAAACGTTTGTGACGTCATCGTGAATAAGGACCTAACGACTGAAAGAAGAAGAATAGATAGTACCCAAATAGATAGTGTCCAAGGAGTTAAGGGCACCACCTCGGTCGAGGAAAAATTCATCTACCACCTTCCAACAACAATTACAAAATAGTTATAGCCGAACCGGGATTCGAACCCGCGCCCTGTGGTGGGGCACAGTCCCTCATCTCCTACTACTATTCTGGTCTACTTTGCATAGCATAAGATTAATACAAACTACTTTCTTTAATAAATTCCTTTTCTATTTGTTGAACTTCTTGCAACACTTCTTCATTCACAGACATTTTAAACTTACTGAATACTAAAACTTAATTGAATTAGCACCTCTATGCAAAACTTATACATCTCCAATCCCTCTACTTTGATGGTTAGAGTGGGATTTAACCTTGCTCTTTACTTGTGTATATGACCTTAAGATCAATGTCTTGCAGAGGTAAAATAAAATTTCATTCGGAGTAAAATTATTAGGTAAACTAATTATAGGGAGTAAAATTAATTAATTATGCGGTCTTAAAACCAGTGTCTTGCAGGCGTAAAATAAAATTTTATTCGGAGTAAAATTATTATGAGGTAAACTAATTATAGGGAGTAAAACTAATTAACTATGTGGTAGGTAAACTAAGGAGACAAACTAATTAACTAAGCGGTCTTAAAACAGTGTCTTGCAGACGTAAATTTTTTTTATTCGGAGTAAAATTATTATGAGGTGAACTAATTATAGGGAGTTAAACTAATTAACTATAATTATGCTAATTGGGAGGCGGTTCTCCCTTATAATAGCTACTGTCTCATAAGTAGCAACAGAGATATACAACTTTAAAATTTCACCGGCCGCGCCTGACTGTAATACCATCTCATCAAGACCTGCATGCCTACAGAACAGGAAAATAAACATTGAATTGACTCTTCACCGGATAATGAGCCAGGTGGAGTAAGCATCGTGGAGAATTGGCTATAGGAGCTTCAATCACCACAGCAACTAGGGAAACCAACCTGATAAAGACGTGGATAGTTAGTATCCTAGGGGGCAGAATTGTCTACACAGAACTGCTGGGTGAAACCCTGCGGCGCAAGTGGCAAGAAGGAGTCCTCAGGGGAGTGTTCTGTTTTTTTGTTTTGGAAACTTGTTAGGGACGGGTTGTTGGGAGCACTTAACAGGAAGGGATACTCCACCGTTTGATACGCAGATGACCTGGTCATTATGACCCAAGGTAAATTCAACACAATGGTAAGAGAAAGAATGCAAAGCGCTCTCAGAATCGTACAAAGATGGGTAGGACAGAACGGACGCAATATTAGTTCACAAAAGACTGCCATAATCCCATTCAAACAACGTAGAAAAAAGGGGGCATGGGTCCTGTAACCCTTCGAGTTAAAACCATTTCGCTGTCGAAAGGGGTCAAAGGGGTAACCTTGAACTCCTGACTGACCTGCAATCAGCATATGGAAAGAATAATCCGGAAGTCGGAAATAACCCTAGCGGCAAGTAGGCGGATTCACGGCAAGACATAGGGGCTATCTCTCAAGATGGTCCACTGGCTATACACCAGTCTGGTGAGACCAGCAATCACATATGCAGCAGTGGTTTGGTAGCCCAAGGTACTGCAGAAAGCGACAACACAAAAGCTGAGGAGTCTGCAAAGAGTGGCTTGACTGAACATCACGGGGGCCATGAAATCGACCCCAGCACATCAGCAATGAAGAACATCTTAGACTTTCCCCTGCCTCCCCTCGTGATCAAGGAAGGGGCAAGAATGAGATTGCCTAGTTTTCACTAGGCAGTTTTTACTGGCATTAGCCGGCAAGATGATGGGACATGACAAGATTGGGGAACCTGAGCTAAAAATGTGATCAGATTATAAGGACCCAAGGTTTTGTTACGACATACCCTTCGAGATCGTAATCGATGATCGAAGCATGTGGAATAAAAAGAAACCAGACACTACTCCTGGAGCAATAATCTGGTACACGGACGGATGCTTCAAGAACCAAAGACAGTAATGGAGTTGGGATACATGGGACAGGGGCGGCTGGAACATAAAGGCTGCAGAGCTGCAGAACCACCAAAATTTGCAAGCCACTTGACTAATGTTTTCATACTTTACAGTAAATACTTAAAGATTCCTTAAGGCGGCATTCTCCACGTGGCGTCCACGTTAGCCAACGCAATTTTATTTTGAAATAGACGCAGATCTATGTACCCATCCCTTTCCCAAGATCTCCAATTAATCTTAGACTGGGGTGCCAAGAACCTTGTTCAGTTCAACGCCTCCAAAACCCAGCCTTGCTCCTTGCCACGCAAAAAATCTGGCAACGCATACCCCATCCACATGAATAGCCAAGCCCTACAAAACAATGAAACATTCGATCTTGTTGGAGTCGCTTTTGAACATAATCTCAGCTGGCACAAACACATTACTTCAGTAGCCACATCGGCAGCTAAAAAGCTTGGTTTTCTCTTTCGAGCCAGAAAATACTTCTCCCCTTCCAACTTATACACTCTCTATGTTTCCCAAATAAGACCTAACCTAGAGTACTGCTCCCACTTCTGGGGAGCAGCATCACCCTCGATACTTAGCATCCTTGATTCTATCCAAAAGAGAGTCATTCGACTTATCAATGACCCAGCCCTCACGAGAAAACTCCCTTCTCTCGCTCATCGCCGCGCTGTTGGGGATTTATCCCTTTTCTATCGCTGTTTCCACGGATTTTGCTCTGAAGAACTAGCCGGTATTATTCCCCCCTTGACTGTTCCTAACAGAACAATAAGAGGCGCGTTACGTATGCATCCCTTTACTGTCCAGCTACAAAAGCCTAGAACAGACCGCTTCTCTCGATCATTCATACTTAGGGTCTCCAGATTATGGAACAAATTGCCTGCAGATGTTTTCCCTTCCCGTCCCAATCTCCAATCCTTCAAATTCCGTGTCAATAGACTACATTTCCCTTCCCTTCAGACGCCCACGGTACGTTGTACTTAGGCTTGAAGTCAACGTGGGATGTCTTAGATATAAAAAGAGTTGTTTTCAAAGCACGACCTCGATGATTTAAAGTTAAGGATGGAAATAGAATGAGGAAACTGGCATTTTTCTAAAGGTTTCGCTTGTTTTTTCGCAGTATACTGCCAAGACGTAAATGGACAACATTTTAAACATTTGATTTAATTTTCTTCATCAACTTTCAAATTATTTCCTCCTGTATTGTTTATTCTTGTTGACGTTGTCTGATATATCAGCCTGGTTTGCTAACGGATGTGCTACAGTCATCATATTGCTTTAGCGGTATTAAATTTAGACAACAAAATAAAACTTACTAAAAATATTTGTAACATCAGAATTTATTGCAAGGATACAAAAATAAAGTTAAAAACATTTGCAGTTATGTATTATACAAAACGTTATGTAGAGTCAAGTTTCCATTTTATTGGTCTAGTGAGGAGCATGATGTACAATTAACTCCTTTTTCTTTTAGCTTTAGGATATTGTCACTTGATTTTCTATTAATGTAAATCATGTTGGGTTCATTAGATATAAGGACCTCTTCATAAATATGTAAAGGCTAAAATAATATAAAAATATTGTGTACATACATACAGTCGCCCGCGGAATCTTTTTCAGGGGACACTGAATTATTAGCTGGAAGACACGGCAGATCTAACGTCGTCGTGGGCATTCTTAATTCTTGTATAATTAAGTGATTCTCATGAGATATTTAAATACGTTTTTTGTAGACGGATTGTCATTGAGCAACATTTTAACTATATTTGAAGCACATCTTACGAAAAAAATATTAGTTTAAAATTAAACCTTATTCATTCGTGGTAAGTTTTTAAAATCTCACCACAGTGATTTGTCTCAGTGGCGGCTTCATACACATTTATTTGAATTTCAGTAATAAAAACGGTTGTATTTAAAATGTTTTATGTTCAGAAATAGTATGAACCATAACTTATAAACTATGCTTAAAATACAGCAAAAAATAATAAAATTCTCTAAACGCGTTAGTTTGCTTATCTTCCTTATATCCGTGGTGCCTTAAATAATAACAATCAATGTAACCCTTTTTCGGTAGGTAATTATTAAAGAGACATGTTTGTTCAGGAAAAATATCGAAAGCATAATTTTACAAGGTTTAAGTCTACCTGCGTTCTGGTGATTATTTGTAATTCTCATATCAGTAAAGGATAATAAAACGCCAATTAATGTTCTTTTATGGCAACTATTTTTATACATAGGAGGACATACGATCATTAGACTATACTAAGAGCAAATACCTAATATTTTTGCATTTGCGATTTGTTCGTAATCTGCACACGCCAGAACTTCCGGAACTTTGAAGAACTTTCTATAAACAATTACCTTAGATATGACGCCCTAATGGCCATTAGAGCCTGTTCGCAATAATTAAAAATAAAATGGTTGGATTATCTGTAGTTGAAAATTTACTTCTTTTTCTTAATTTAGTTTTGATAAATTTCAAGGCAGAATTTTTTACGGAATCCTAACAAGTCATGTGGTTTTGGAATTTCCAGAAAATTTTCTACCGCACAAAGCAATAACGCGTTTTGAGAACTGGCAATTAGGGCCTGTTCTCGTGTTTACAAGAGCTAAAAATAAAGTGGTCAGATTATCTGTTACTTTCGATTATTAGTAGATCGACAAAACTGGTCGTCTCCTATTTTTATAAAATTTGGTAAACAGGTAGAACATCGAAAAATAAGACACACATTTTTTTACTGTTTATATGCGCGATAAGGGGACAATGATAATTAACCTTGAAATTAGGCACTTTTTACTGTGGTATATTTTTTTAAATATATCACCGATATGTTATTTTCCACGCATGATGTAAATCTGCCCTTAGGCTTAAAATCAATACCTTTCATTAATAGTTCACTTCACTTAAATTAGGTATCTCTAAATCATAAACAAAATTAAGGGATCTGATCTGATCTGAAGCGGTGGGAGGGTGAGCCGAAGCTCTACGACACTTAGGCCTCATTAGACCCATTGTGCGTCCTCCCGAACTAGGAGACTTCCTCTCAGCGCGTCAACCAGCCTACTGATTTAAAGTAGTTGATGACGTCACCGGGAGGTGCCTCTCTGACGTTGTTTAAGGTGGTCCAATACTCGCCGAACACGGTTTTCCTTAAGAGTGTAAAAGTCGGGCAGTCACAAAGGATATGCTCGACGGTCTCGTCTTCTTGTCCACATCCTCTGCATAGAGGTGTGTCAGCTTGACCTATTCTGTGAAGGTGCTTGTGTAGTTGACAGTGTCATGTCAGAATGCCCGTTGTAAGACGCAGGTTCTGCCTTGTCATCGTCAAGTACTTTTTAGCTGTTCCGCTGTCAGGGTAACTGAGTAGCTCCTTGGCAAGTTTGCAGCCTTCCGTTTCATCCCATACTTTTTTAAAAAGTTCATGGGAGTGTTTTTTAATTAGGTTCGCCACCACCGACGTCGCTAAGTCAGTGGAGCAGCCAGGCCCGAGCATATTTAGGGCGGCCGCCCCCCTAGCTAAGGAGTCAGCAATGCGATTTCCTTTTGATGTGCCGTGCCCTTTCCTCCACCTCAGAGTGACCACATTGTGATTGGAGGCTTCTGTTAGGGCTCGGTGACATTCTCATACTGTACCTGATATGATACGTGGTCTGTCCAGGGCCAGAAGTGTTTGCCTGCTGTCCGTGAGGATGTGTACATTTTGTCCAGTAATATTCTTACTGGTTATTTCTCTTGCTGCTATACAGATACCTGTGAGTTCTGTTTGAACTACACTTGCATCTTTGCCTATAGCCCATTTTATGTTCAGGCTCAGGGCTCTGGAGTATATTCCACATCCTGAGCCCTTTTTGGTTTTGGAACCGTCAGTGTAGATGTGTATAGCACCTGCCGTTGCGGTATCTTGTGTGTGTCTAGTGATTACCCTGTAAGGTTTGTTGAAGACGAATCTCGGCGCAATGGCGTCCATGCTCGCTTGCAACAGTGGAAGCGCGTTCAACGCATCGTTCCACAAGCGACGTTTCACCGCGCCGGTACCCACTCCTGGTTCGATGCCAACCGTGCGAAGTCGTGTCATAGTCATCAACGCAACCTCCTTAATGTGAATACTAAGGGGGGTGAGATTAAGGATCACTTCCATTGCTCTGGTTGGTGTGGTTTTCATGGCTCCAGTAATATTGAGAGATGCTATTCTCTGGATTTGATCTAGTTTTCGTGAGGCTGTGGCTTGGAGGACTTTTGGTCCCCAGGCTATTGCTCCGTATATTAGCATGGGTCTTATGATGGTCGTGTAAGTCCATGCGACAACTCTGGGGGATAAACCCCAGGTTCGGCCCACGGTCCGACGGCATTGTTCGTAAGATATGTATGCTTTCTTTACTCGGTTTTGCAAGTGAGAGTTCCATGTTAGCCTGCTATCAAAGATGACTCCAAGGTATTTCACCTCTGTAGAGAAGCTTAGTTTGGTTTTCAGAAGTTCTGGTGCTTTTGGGTCCGTTAGCTTCCTTTTCTTTGTGAAGAGGACCATCTCCGTCTTTCTGGGATTGATAGACAAGGAGTGATCACTGCACCACTTTTCTATGGTTTTAAGGGCAACCTGCATCCTTTCGCAGAGTGTGGTCTCAAACTTACCTGTTAGCAGAATGACTAGGTCATCTGCGTAAGCAAGGGTGTAGGTGTTGTCATTGTTTAGGCGGCTAATCAGGGTGTCAAGGACCATATTCCACAGTAGCGGCGATAGCACTCCTCCCTGTGGACACCCTTTCATGACCGTGCCTTGTACCGTGACATCGTCCACACTGATTTTTATTGCTCTTTTTGAGAGCATTTTGAATATCCATCCGCTCACCGTTTTGGGAACATTCCTAGCGGAAAGAGAAGCAGATATTTTGGGAAAGGTAGTTTTGTCGAAGGCACCTTCTATGTCTATGAATGCTGCCAGGGTGAATTCTTTAGTATCCAGAGATCTCTCTGGGGGATCTCTCTAAGGGATATCCGGAAATGCCAGCGCCTGGCAATCCGTCTAGTCTATTGACCCCCCAAATTGAGGGCTGACAAGTTGTGCTCAGCCACCAGGTGATTTTGTGGGTATCTTCCGATTAATAAGTCAAATGTCGAAAATTTTTAAGTAATTTCGTCTGAAAATATAGGGATAATGATTATGTTGTAGTAAAGGAGATCTAGTTTTAGCATGTTGACTTTATCGTTTTATGTAGGACAGAAAATGGCGTTGCGTTGTTGTATGCTAAATTTTGAACTGTCCTAGTTTAGAAAATATTGATGAACGAAGGTTTTGAGCAAATCTGAGCCAACCTGCGCGCATTCTCCTATTTTTGGGCGTTTGGTGTTTTTCGATTCGCAATAATGTGTTTTCAAAACAACTGTTTTTTTCAAAAAGAAAAGCATAACCTTGACTTTTCAAGGCCATTTTTTTTATCTGAGACAGCCCATGTAGACTTCAAGCCTAAATATTAACGTACCGTGGGCGTCTGAAGAGATGAGAGATGCAATCTACTGACACGTGATTTAAAGGATTGCAGGTTGGGAGTGGAAAGGAAAACATCTGCAGGCAATTTGTTCCATAATCTGGAGACCTCGGATATGAATGAGTGAGAGAATTAGGAAGTTCTAGGCTCTTGTAGCTGGACAGTAACCGCATGCACATGTAACGCGCTTTTTGTTGTCCTATTAGGGACAGTCAATGGGAGAATGATAGCGGTGACTTCGTCAACTACCAGTTACATCCACAGTTACGCTGACTCTTCATTCCAACATTCATTTTTCCAGGCAGACACGAATCAATAGACGCAGATTTATGCACCTAAACCCTTCCCAAGATCTTCAATAGTAGAAGTATATGATGTATCGTTGGTCTCCGCATGCGCAGTAGGGTCGACCTTGAACGCCCAGCAGTGCTATTGTTATTTGGCCTTGATACGCGCAGGCGTTATCCCAAGGTCAATGCCAAGAACTTGGCCTTGAACGCGAGCAGATGTTTCTTTGTTTGGTGACGACTAGGTGTATAAGACTTATTTCAAGGTTACATTTGCGGTGCATATTTTCAATGAACGCGAGTAGCTGTTTCTTTATTTGGTGATGACCAGGTGTACGAGGCTTATTTCAAGGTTATATTTGTGATGTTAGTTTACCTTGAGTTATTACTAGGGTGTAACATGTTTGGTATGAAGATCGAGTGGGTTGGGTCTAAATGTGGTTCGGTATATATGAGGGTAGGAGGGTTAAATTTTAGTATAGAACATTGTGCTGAGGAAAACGGTTCAAGCAAGTTAATTTGAAAGTCATGGCGTACGCGTGTGAAGTTGTGGTAAATCATTTACTCGGAGTTATAATATGTTACGACATAAAAGAGAATCGTGCGTAGCACGATTTGCAAATATACATGGTGAAAAACAATGTAAAGTTGACGATGGGGCATCAGCATCTGAGGTGCGTACTTGCACTTGCTGCAATATAACCATACCAGCAAATCGAATGGCAGTTCATCAAAGAACAATACACCATAAAAGTAATGCATGTTCACCAATATCAGCTGATATTGACCTCGTATCCAGTGCTTTTAGAAATAGGATTGCCACATACCGTATATCAAGTGATAATGAACATATTGACTATTCAATATATTTTGATGAAATTAAAGCAAAAGTGTTAGAGGTAGTAAGGGACCTAGTAAGAGTGCGTTGTGCTTTGAAAGTTAATATGGTGGTTGTTGGTCGGTATCTTTTACCAACACAAGATAATGTGTACAGTGACACGTCATTTAATACACGCAATGACATTGTTACTTCAGGAAGCGATTTTGAAGAAATATATCAATCATTAGTGGAAGCCATGAAGACTCAATCGACTGAGTTTCAGGAAAAAGATTCAGGTATGATATAAATTAACGACTAAAAATAAAATAAATACTGATGTCATTCTTTTTTGTTTTCGTAGGTTGGGCTCTGGAAAAAATTATATACCTGGAAGTAAATGTCAACGAGTATAAACCTTTTGGTGGATCTTCATATATAAAGTTACCCCATTTCATCGAATTGAAAAAAGCCATCATCAATGTGATTAATCAGGATGAGTGTTGTTTTGCGTGGTCAATCGTGTCTGCTTTGTGTCCCACCACTAGAATGGCATCACAGATTCAATCTTATCCACAATATTCAAGAGTGCTGAATTTTACAGGTATAGACTTTCCAGTAAAGTTGCGTGATATATCAAAATTTGAAGAAATGAATAATATTTCAGTTAACGTTTATGGTTTGCAAAAAATTTTCGAAAATAATAAGGAAGTTGTCGGTCCATTAAGGTATTCGGGTAGAAAACTTAACAGACATGTAAACTTGTTGTTAATAACAAAGGCACAGATTTACCCACACCAGATACGTAAGTTTGGCGAATGGGCAGTATAAGTTCCTGTGACCTTGTGGGAGTGTACGGCAGCTAGTTGCACCAACGAAGGCAAATAAGGTTGTCAGTCATTTGCTCTAAACAACGTTTTATTCTAATAATAATAAATTATAATTTATTTATAAGCGCACCTGTGTCCAGTTATTTTAAAACACCTACACAACACACCTAATACAAAATTATAAGTCTATAAAAACAAATATAACACCAATTTTATATAGTATTTTAAGTTCATTCACTAGCGAAATAACACAAAGCCACGCACTAAACAGTAACGAGGTGCTCGTGCAGCCACTACTTGATGTCGCGGAACTCACTCGTATCTGGTGTGGATAAATCTGTCACAATTATGGGTTCTAGGGTAATGATTGTAGTATTAAAGATGATGATGAGCATATTTGTGATACGCGTTGTTCTAAAAGTCATTATTGTTGGATAAAAGACTTATCGAAATTATGTTCCAGTCAAATTACATCGCGTACAGCTAAAATGATTTTTTGTGATGGTTGTGTGATATATTTTAGTTCACAATCACCTTTGATATCATACCAAAAAAATGACTGCAACCACAAATATTCATTAACACCATCACTAAATTTAAAAATAGATAAATTTGGAAGGAGTGTAAGTGAAAATATATTAAAATTTGAAAACAGGAAAGCAAATGCGTGTACCGTTTGTTGTTTACGCGGATTTTGAATCGGTGCTTAAACCACTGGATACAGTGGAACCAAATCCCACAAATTCTTACTTAGTCAAAAGCATCAAACATGAACCGAATTCTTTTGCGTATTTTTTAATAAAGTGCTTCTTTGACGATTCGATTTCAAAATTTGAGCTCTACCGGGGAAACGACACAGCCCAGGTTTTTGTTTCGCGACTTGAAAGTGATTTAAGATCTCTTTACAATACATACTTAAGAGATATAAAAGCAATGGAAACTTTAACGGTGGACCAAATAGTGGAGTTCAATAATGCCACAGAATGTGGTATATGTGAACGACCTTTTGAAAATAATAATTGTAAAGTAAAGGACCACTGTCACATAACTGGTAAAAAAGACCTGGTGCTGCTCATTCGATTTGCAATTTAAATTATAAGTTACCCAATTTTATTCCAATTATATTTCATAACTTGAGCGGGTACGATTGCCACATGTTTATTAAAGAGTTGTGTCGTCACGGAGACAAGATCGATGGTTTAGCTCAAAGCAAGGAAAAGTATATTTCGTTTACGAAAAGTATTTACGTTCACGATTATGTCGATAATAAAAGTGGGACGATAAAGAAAAAATATTTGAAATTGCGGTTCATCGATAGTTTTAAATTTCTATCAACTTCGCTGGAAAATTTGGGTAATGGATTAGCTGTGGGTAGTTTTAGGGAAACAGGAAAATGTTTTTCTGATAATGAGCAGTTTAATTTAATGCGCAAAAAAGGTGTTTTCCCTATAGTTTTGTCGATTCAATGGAGAAAATGAATCATCCAACTTTACCCACAAAAAATCAGTTTTATGATAGTTTGTCAGAGGAGCACATTAGCGATGAAGATTATGATAGAGCTAAAAAGGTGTGGGACACATTTAATTGTGAGAATTTGGGGGACTATTCGGATTTATATTTGAAATCTGATGTTTTATTATTAACCGATGTTTTTGAACAGTTTCGCGATACTTGTTTAGAAACGTATAAACTGGATCCTGCACAGTACCATACCCTTCCAAGTTTTTTTTTATATCTAAGACATCACACGTAGACTTCAAGCCTAAGTACTAACGTACCGTGGGTGTCTGAAGAGAAGGGAAATGTAGTCTATTGACACGGGATTTGAAGGATTGGAGGTTGGGACGGGAAGGGAATTTGTTCCATAATCTGGAGACCCTAGGTATGAATGTGCGAGAGAAGTGGTCTGTTCTAGGCTTTTGTAGCTGGACAGTAAAGGGATGCATACGTAACGCGCCTCTTGTTGTTCTGTTAGGGACATTCAAGGGGGGAATAATACCGGCTAGTTCTTCAGAGCAAAATCCGTGGAAGTAGCGGTAGAAAAGGGATAAATCCCCTACAGCGCGGCGATGAGCGAGAGAAGGGAGTTTTCTCGTGAGGGCTTGGTCATTGATAAGTCGAATGGCTCGCTGTTGGATAGAATCAAGGATCTTAAGTGTCGAAGGTGATGCCGCTCCCCAGATGTGGGAGCAGTACTCTAGGTTAGGTCTTATTTGGGAAACATAGAGAGTGTATAAGTTGGAAGGGGAGTAGTATTTTCTGGCTCGAAAGAGAAAACCAAACTTTTTAGCTGCCGATGTGGCTACTGAAGTAATGTGTTTGTGCCAGCTGAGATCGTGTTCGACAGCGACACCAACGAGATCGAATGTTTCGTTGTTTTGTAGGGCTTGGCCATTCATGTGGATGGGGTAAGCGTTGTCAGATTTTTTGCGCGAGAGGGAGCAAGTGTAATAATTTTAGGTTCGCTGGGTTATAGGAATTAGTGAAAATCCATGTTGTTGCTATAAATCCCCAGTATATTCTCTCTCTAGTAGGTTACCACCATCTCGACAAATCGGTGATTTGTCCAATCAGCAGAATATTGTTTAACAGTTGCTTGCTTACATTAGTAACCTACTTATTACCTAATTACTAAACAATATAATATTAGAATACACTATACAGGGTATTCCTACCATATTACACCTCCCCCGGAAATTTTTAAAGAATTTTCTTTTTCTTCGGAAAATGGAAATTCTTATAATATTTCTTTTCTTTTTCGTAACATGAGGAATACGTTAAAAATACCTGTAGTTACATGTAAAAGTTATATCTAACATAATTTAACCTAGGAAAAAGAATTGTAGAAAGGAAAAGTTAACAGAATATAGTAAGATAAAAAGATAAGGAGAGAGTAAGTAAAAGAGAGGGCCCTTTTTTTCTTATTATAACTAATGATATGTAAACTAATAAAATACCTAAGATCTATATAACTTAGTTCTATTTTTATGCACTAATATTTCCTTATTCTCCTTAAGGATTTTTACATTTGGCGATAAATCCTCTACCACCAAATATGGACCCAAAAAACAAGGACTAGATATTTTATTACTAGTTTCATTTTTTAATAAAATCATGTCTCCCTTTTTATAACTTATCGGGTTCATAGTTCTATCGTAACTTTGTTTTCTTTTTAATTTTGATTGTATTAGGTTTGTTCGTGCGTCATTGTGTGCTTTTTGTAGTCTGTATTTTAGTTCAAGGGGGTAACTATCAAAGTTGTTTATTGGTTCTAAAGTGTCGTTAAGATTACTAGGCATTTGACATTTTCTACCAAAAACAAGTTCAAAAGGAGTATACTTAGTCTCTGTATGTACAGTCGTATTGTAATTGAAGCACCAGTATGGAATCCAAGTGCTCCAAGCCGCGTCATGCTCTTGTGTTTGACTTCTGATATATGCACCTAGGGCTTTATGTGAGTTTTCTAAAGCACCTATGCTTTCGTGATGATATGCCGTCGATTGAGTTTGCTTTATCGACAAAAGTTTGCAAACTTGACTCATTACGGCTGAGATAAGTTCTGCACCTCTGTCAGTGGCAATTTCTTGCGGAACCCCATATCTTAAGATAAAATTGTCCACAAAACTTTTTGCAACTGATATCGCGTCTTTTTGATTAAGAGGATATGCCTCTACAAATTTTGTTAATTCGCACTGAAGCGTAAGAATATAAGAATAACCATCTATATCTTTTGGTATTGGCCCTACTATATCTAAGTATATCTTTTGAAATGGCGAAGATGCGGTTGAAGTTATTACCATGGGTTCTTTGACATATCTATTTGTGTGTTTTTGTTTTTGACAACTGTCACATTTTTCTACAAAGTTTCGAACGTCGCTATCAAGACCTGGCCAAAAGTAGTATTTTTTAATATTATTAACCATACGATTAATACCTGCGTGGCCACTAGTGGGAAGTAAGTGAAAATCATTTAAAATTATTCTTTTTGTATCTTTGTCCGTTATTCTTTTAACTCCTTTTATTATACATATACGGGGACCGGTCCAATTGGAGTTATTTTTTATTTCCTTAGCTAGCCATGTAATAAATTTTTCATTAGTATTATTTTTTATAATAACTAATTGAATAACATTTATCTCCTTACATAATTGATTGAAGTCTCTCAACATTTCGTCTCGCGCCAATGTCGATCGAGTATCTTGATTTACATATAAGGTAGAATGTAACGGATCATAATATAAACTTCCCGATTTCGCAGTTATGTCTTTGTTTAATTTGTTTATTTTTTGTATTGACGTGAGTATTAACTCAGTACAATTCTTGGGTTTTTTAAGAATTTCTACAATATTTGGTTGATCAGGCCAAACACTCGTAGCATTCTCACTTTCTAACTCACCTTCTGGACTTTCCATTCTTTTACATTGTGCTCTAGTCATAACAGAAATCACTCCTTCGTTCATGCTTTTTAATTCATTCGATGAAATTACTACTCTTGACAGCGCATCGGCCGTGACATTCTCGCTTCCTTTTATATATTCAACATGAAAATCATACTCTTCTAGTCCTAACCGAAATTTTGTTAAGCGACTGGAAGGGTCAGTTAAATTAAATAAATAGACTAAAGGCATATGGTCTGTTAAAATTTTGAAGTGCCGTCCGTACAAATATGGACGAAAATATCTTATTGACCAATAAATTGCTAACAGCTCTTTTTCAATAGTTGGATAATTTGTTTTTGCTTTATTTAAACCTCTACTAGCGTATGCGGTTGGTTTACCATTTTTATTTGCCAAAATTGCTGAAATAGCAATGTTAGACGCATCCGTTTGTAAAATAAATTCGTTACTATCGGAAAAATCTGGATATTCTAATACAAGGTGTTGCGTAAGCGCATTTTTTAGGGAATTAAAAGATTTTTCGCATTCATCCGTCCATTCGAATCTTGCATACTTCCTACACAATTTATTTAAAGCTATTGTCTTTTCTGCGAAATGTGGTATAAATTTTCTGTAGTAATTAGCTAAGGCGACAAACCTTTTTACTTCGTTTGTATTTTTTGGAGTTGGATATTCTCTTAGTGCTCTGACTTTATCTGGATCCGATAGAATACCTTTATCCGTAATTATATGACCTAGATAAAGAAGTTCTTTTTTCAAAAATTCACATTTTAATGGGTTTAATTTGAGATTGACTTTACGAAGTCTACTGAATACGTCTATAAGATTTTTATTGTGTTCGGCAAGATTTCTGCCAAAAACAATAAGATCGTCAAGGTAAACAAAACATTTTCGTAATTCAGGCCTGACATGGCAACTGCCATTAACCTTGAAAAAGTATTGGGACTGATTTTTAAGCCCATTGGCAATCTTGTCATTTGCCATTGACCTCGGTCAGTGGTAAAAGCAGTATATTTTCTACTTTTTTCATCTAATTCTACCTGATAATATCCCCGGCTAAGGTCTAAATGGGAAAAGTACATTGCTCCCGAAAGAGAATCTAGAATATCGACAATATTTGGCAAAGGCCATTTTTGATCTGCAAGTTTTTGATTTACTAGCCTATAATCTAATACTAGTCTACTTTTTTGTTCTCCGGTAGCGTCCGTCTTTTTGGGGACAAGTAAAATTGGCGAAGACCATGCACTCTGCGCACTCTCAATTATACCGTTCTGATGCATCTTTGAAATATGTTTATTTATCTCCTCTTTTTGTGAAAATGGAAGTCTGTATGGTGTTGAATTTTCTTTTAAACGAATGGATTCTGTATAAAGGTTAGTAACTGTTAACTTATCATCTGGCATATGGAAAATATCTGAAAACTTTACACACGTATTCTCTATTGCCGTTCGTTCTTCCTCATTTAGATAGGTTAATTTTAATAGGTTTAATAATTTTTTCACACGATCAACTGATATATTCGAAGCAGAAAATTGACAGCATTCATACTCACTCAGCATTTCTGTTTTTGGAAAACAATTGTTTAACGTAACTTGTTCCTCTCGAGTATTTAAAATTTTTACTGGAATTTTTCCATTTTTGGGTTTCGCTAACACACCAGCCATAAATACACCCGGGCATAATTCATTCGGTATTACCACACATTCCTCTGTGCTACCTGAACTTAAATAGTAAATACTTTCACATCTTGGAGGAATTACTAAAGTGGTATTACCGTTAGAATATAAAGGTAAACTTATTTCATTTCCAAAATTTGCTAAAGACACCGTATTTTCTTCGTAATTTATAATTGCGTTATATTTTCTTAGAAAATTTTCACCAATAATACCATTATTTGAACATGTTAGCGAATTGAAAACGTAAAATTTCTCTTCAAATGTGGTTACTCCCACTTTAAATTTTAAATACACATAACCGTCAGAATTTAAAATTCCGCCTATACCCTTAATTTTTATATTTTCCTTGTATAACTTTACGTTTGGGTTTAAAATTTCTGATTTAATTGCACATAAGGTTGCACCTGTATCTATTAAGAAATTTATTTTTTTATTATCTACTACAAATGTAACTGAATTAGAATAATTGTTTGAGAATGTAAATATTTGTTTACTTATGCATTTTGTTTTAGGGACGAAAAAATTTTTCTGAACGGTTTTGTGTATCATAGTTTTTATTTAATTTACTACCGGTCGCATGTTCTTGACTAGCGTTAACGGTTAATTCAGCCAAATGTACATTGTGTCTAATTTCACGTGTGCCTCTTCGATTACCATTTCCTCGAAAAACTGTACGTCCTCTAGGATTTCTAGAAAATTGCTGAAATCGTAGATTATTGTTGTTACGTTCGTAATGATTAGTTTGAAAATTATTGTTAAAGTGTTTGCTTGGATAGTTGTTGTAGTTTCGGTTACAATTTCTGTTTTGTGTAAAACCTCGTGCGAAGTTTCTACTGAAAGTTCCTCTACCCCTATTACTGGACATAGACATTACCTCTGAAAAATTTGTGTGCGATGCGACTTCCTTATCTTGTGCTTCCCGAATCGCGTCTTTAAAAATGAAAAATTTCGTGCGGATATTATTGTACTTAACCTTGAATTTCTAAGACCTTCCGCAAATCTTTTAATGGCGGTTTTTTCGTTAATAGGTCTTAAAATGTTATAAGCTTCCGTATTACCGTTAGCCTGAGAAATCGTCAGATTAGCGAACAGATTTTCTACTGATTTTCCGAATTCCTCGATTGACTTATCTCCTTGCTTAGCTCGGAATAGTTTAGCTTGAAGAGCGGTGTCGGATTTTCTAGTAAGAAGGTGCGGTTTTATATCAACCAGTAAATCGTCAACGGAATTGTATCTGGATTTTAATCGCAATTTAGCACTGTTTGACAAGCGCGATCCTGGCAGGATCGCCATGTAATAATTTTAGGTTCGCTAGGTTATAGGAATTAGTGAAAATCCATGTTGTTGCTATAAATCCCCAGTATATTCTCTCTCTAGTAGGTTACCACCATCTCGACAAATCGGTGATTTGTCCAATCAGCAGAATATTGTTTAACAGTTGCTTGCTTACATTAGTAACCTACTTATTACCTAATTACTAAGCAATATAATATTAGAATGCACTATACAGGGTATTCCTACCATATTACACAAGACTGGGTTTTGGAGGCGTTGAACTGAACAAGGTTCTTGGTACCCCAGTCTAAGATTAATTGAAGATCTTGGGAAAGGGATAGGTACATAGATCTGCGTCTATTATCCAACTCCTGGTTCGAAACTTGTCTGCAAAAATGAATATTGGAGTGAAGAGTACTATCGTCAGCATAACTGTGGATGGGATTGGTAGTTGAAGATAGTAGGTCATTAATGTGAAGTAGAAATAGGGTTGGTGCCAGGACTGAACCTTGGGGGACACCAGCATTGATAGGATGGAAGTTAGATGTGTGACCGTCAACCACAACAGATATGCGGCGATTAGAGAGGAAGCTGCCGATCCAGGCACATAGTTTGGTAGGAAGACCGTAAGAAGGTAGTTTGTTGAGGAGTGCGGCATGCCATACTTGGTCAAAGGCCTTGGAAATATCGAGAGCAACAATCTGAGACTCGCCATGAAATTCAAGAGACTTGTTCCAGTTATGTGTGACAAAGCTAAAAAGATCAGCTGTGGATCTTTGGTGACGAACTCCGTACTGTCTGTCATGGATAATTTTGTGTTTTTCTAGATATTTTAAAATTTGCAAGTTGATTACTTTTTCCATACCTTTGCTGACAACGGAGAGAAGGGAGATAGGTCTATAATTGGATGGAAGGGACTTGGAACCTTTCTTCGGGACAGGCTGCACACGAGCAGTCTTCCAGCTATCTGGGAAGATACCCTTGTCATAAGAGTGCCACGCTCTTTTTCGCACAGAAGTAGAATTTTACTTTTACTTACCATTCATAATTAAAAATCCAAAGGTCGGTAAAAAAAAATTTAAGAAAATAAAAATATTGAGAATTTCCAAAATTGACTCACGTAAAGAGTTGAGTTGAAGGCGAGAGGCTTGCGCATGCGTGCCAAAAAAAATTGCCCTAGCTCCAATGCCGGAGAGAGGGGTGGATTGAGGGCGCCACTGTTTTCGAAGCCGGGTGAAAAACAGAAACCCTCCTAGATGATGTTGGGACCTCGCTTTCAGCTCACTCACTCACATAAAGTTACCATATTATAAAAGTTAAAAATAGAAACTGCGCTGTCTGGTGAGGCAAATAAAACACTAACCTTAAAAACAAATTTCACAAATATATTACCAGGTTTGTTAGGGCAAAATTTTTAATGACACATCAGTCTATCGTGTCATTTTGTGAAATTTGATACAATAAAATTATTAGGTATTATTATTAATATTATGTTATTACTGTGGCAGTTTGTAGTAAACCCTGAGGGGGAAATAAAAAAAAAAGTACTAATCGGTTTTAAAATTAAATATTGCTAACCATGGTTAGAGCCGAAATTGAATAAATTTGTTATCGTGAAAAAGGTGATCCTGGTTATTACAATAAAAAAAATAAAAGGTTGCCTGAAGGGGTTCGTCCCCTGATGATGGTTTCCTAGGTCAATGCTGACGTGGCCTAGGCAGCTTAACTGACTCAGCACGATCAAAGGCTGGAGATGTCTCCCAGCCCAAAAGAAGTTGTGGGGTAGCGGTGTTCCCCAGTAAAAAGAAAGATTGTGCTGTCTCCCAGCAAAAGAGATGGTGCTGTCTCCCAGCAAAAAGAAAGAGCTCGGAGTCTCCCAGTAAAAAGAGGATCGGTGTTCCCCAGTAAAAAGACGTGGTGGGGTCGTCTCCTAGTAAAAAGACCCTGATAAAAGAAAATGTATGCGTCAAGGCAAGGTAAAATTCAGGTACTATGCAAATATAATGTCGACGAAATATTAAATTTATATCACAAAAAAAAACTTTTAGTGGCTGAAGGCCTTATACAATTATTCACTGGTATCAAGAAAATAAAACCGAAGGAAATATTTTGAATTAAATAGACATCAGGTCAAAAAAAAATAAACAGGCAATATCAAAGCCAATTAATTAACAAATCAAAGTTAAGTTAAAATTTACATAAAAGTAGCCATTGTACGCTACTGTACACAGACAAATATTCATTATAAAATAATTATATTTACATAAGTAATGCAGCTACAAAAATCTTAAACAATTAGATCATACACTGGTGACAAAATATCCAAAATTGTTAGGTAATTGCTTAATTACACAAAAGAAAAGTTTAGCCGCAAAATACAATGTGATAAAATTTAGCACGTTAAGTATAATCAAAAGAGAAATTCAGTATTACTATTACTAAACATATACATCCAAATATAGTAAATGTAGCTTAATATTTATGAATATAGAATAACTATACCGTATCTGTAAGCGTAACCCAAGAATGAACAAATACCATAGGCCATAGTGAATAGTTAACGGTACTATATTACACCCACCCTGAAATTTTGTAACCAAATCTAATAATTAAGAATCAGCCCTGTCTATGTTATACCCAATATTAATTAAAAGCTAATTAGCAGCAGAAAAAGAATAAGTGAAATACGAAAGTCAACACTTCTGACTGTCAGACATTTAAAATATTTACCCAAATTACTATAGTTTTAAATTGCCGGTCTCTAACGCTGTCAGCTGACATTCCAGAACACAAGATCTGAATTTTTAATGACCTGGCTATCGCTTATTAGCATAATTAGTTGATAAAAAGAAACATCATTAGGTTCCAAATCACGGGCATACACCAATGACTGATTCACTATGACTATGAATACGAAATAACAAAATAAAATTTAACCTTGGGTCACCCGGTAGAGTTCTGACCAACATTATCAAAGAATGTAGTAAATCAAGCTAGCATAGCTGACAAAAAAAAATTAGGTATCGATAAGAATTTGACCTACAAACCTGTGAAGGTCACATAAACCCCATTTAACTTTTAATAAAAAAAGAACCATCTGTACATAATTTTCCTACCACGAAATGTAGCGATCTACTTGTATTTAGAGAAGTTTTAACTACAGAAAAACTAATTAAAAACGTGGACGTCGTAAAAAAAAAATAGAATCAAAAAGGAAATCAACGAAAATTAATTAAAATAGCAGTTTAATCGCGGGATTCTGTATTTTTAAGGGTTTAATAGTGGCAAAAAGGCATACCTGTCGATCTCGGGTCGGGTCTAAGTCCACATGTCCGCTGTCGTCGTAAAAACCGACGAAGAGATGTCGAATTTCTTCTACAAAAACAACTAAAACGGCCTCACTGGACCAACAACGTAACGCCAAAATGGCAAACAACAAAACAACGTAAAAGAAATTAGTTGTACCGCATTCACGGATCCCAATTTTGGGTGTCTTTCTAAAGACTTTAGAATACGATACAGTCGACGACGCGATCAGTTTGTGAAAAGAACCTCTCCACACCCAATCCTTGACGAAAAATTCCAATATCGATTTTTTTCCTTGCAAAGCGACGTCACAAGGGGTTGTTTGTAAGTACACTTTGGTACTCAATTAGGTACATTTTCGAAGGCTTTGGTTCCATGGTATTCCCCTCAATGCATTGGCACGATGTTCTGCCAGTAAAAATTAACTTAACCAATGAACACCGGCAATATACCAACAAAACTATAACAATTAAATACATTTTTCCGTGTCCATAAACCGACATTCATTAATAGTTCGTACAATTGGCAGTACAAATGCACCCCACCTACGATTTTGGTCAACCTCGAACCGTAATGCATGAATGAACATTAGAAACCTTTAAAATCAAGGGACCTAGAACTCAGAACGCAGATCCCATCGTTCCTGGCTTCGACGTTTTCCAACAACAGTCACAGAGGGCGGCTCAGGACAGAAAACTAAGATGTATGCAACAGGCTCGACAGAAAATAATTACGGCCGATTCAAATGTCAAAAATGACATTTCACGTTTGTCAGGGTAAACAAATTCTAATTTATATTTATTGGCAACTATAGTTTTAGGGCCAAATTCAGACATATTTCCTTAGGGATTAACTATACAGAAAGAGGGAAAACAAGGCTGGATCCAAGACAGACTAGTGACGGAAAATTTGTAAAAATTAAATTCGAGGTTAGGAAAGATTTTGACTAAATGGAAAACAAATCAAAATAAAACGTTCAAGGAATAAGGGAATATATTCAAAAAGGTAGGTCGAAGTCTTAAAACTCAACTAATTGTTGCAACTGCTATAATAATAATACTTTAATTTCGTATGACAAAACAAACCGTAACAACTCCCCCTCTCCTACGAAAGGAGGGAAATTTTCTCGAGAAAATTAACCGACGATAAGTACTCAAAAATCTACAGTATTTACAAGGTAGGGCAAAAAAAAAAATTAACTACCGGAGCTCCGGGGGTATTCCCCTAGGAAGCAACGGAAGAGAGTGAAAGATACCAGTGGATCGCTACTAACAAAACATATACTCACACCACCAGAAGAATAACTAAACCAAAAAAAAAACTCTGACATGACATGACACGCCTGAGTGTTTCTGACGTCAGCCACCATTTCCGCACCGCAGAGTCAACTGTGCCTTAATGGTATAGTGGCCACATAGACCAAAATTGGGAAAACGTGTCCCCAGCTCCGGAATTTCCGCCAAGGTCATAATACACCCGTACTCATCATATCAGCTCCCAATAAAAGAAAATAAAGAAATTAAATACCAAAGGTATGGTCTGGGTTTGGCAAAAACATACTAAGTTAAAGTTGAATATTAAGTTTTCAAAGAAAAGTAAGACAGTGAAGAGCCAAACCGGGTGTGTAGATCATGGCACGCTTGACGGCGGCCAAACACTTCAGCACCAAGAAAACCAAATGTGCTTTTTATAGTGTAGGGCCACGTAGATCGGTCCGGATTTGACACCCGAGAAACCGAAATTTCCGCTAGGCCAAGCATCACCATGGCCGACAACCCTAGCCAACCAAAATTAACCAAGAAAAGAAATAAAATGAAAATTCATGAACCAGTGTGGTTCCAATACAAGGACGAAAACAAACCAAAGGCATAATGAGGTAATTTCTCAAACTGCCTATAAAGACACCTACTAAAAATAATACCCGCAGCTTAGTGGATTACTAAACCCACTAACTCAGGTAATCGACAACCCGAAATATTACAATAACCAAAATAATTCAAAAAAATAAAAATTAACTTTGGTCCCCTTGCCGCTAGACAACCAGCGACCCCTCCAGGAGTATCCGGGGTGGAATAAAACTTCAGGGTGCAGGAAGCACAGCCTGGTAACATTAACCCAAAGATGGTAAGGGGGCTAGCATTGCGTAACACTCGAAGAAAGCGTGAGGTACCTCGTGTACTAGCCTCACTCCAGAGCGTCCCAAAACGGATAACCAACTGTCACGCGTCGAGTCAACCAAAGGGTGGAAAAACTAAAAAGAAAAGATAACTAATATACAACCAAGGTAATTTAAGAAGAGAAAGGGATAGCCCATATGTTCCACCGAGCATAAGGAAGTGAATTATAGTAGACACTAAACTAAAAGATGCACCGAATGGGTAGTACATCAGTCCCTGTATAAAACAAAATAAATTAGGTAGGGTACTCTGAAAGGTGGCACTGCCACCGGCCTGTCGCAACCTAATAGGCCGACTTGAGCTCAGGCCGAACAAAGTAGCTTGGCCCTCCCCTGGCCCGCCGACCAAGTTCGATGGGCAAAATGTTACCCCAGGGGTCAGACTTCCGCCCCCCCTGAACAGCCCTTCCAGTCGGTCTGCTCTCCGAAGGATCAATAGTTCCAACAAAGAACGTCGAAGCGACATTCGGTAGCACCCAACACCGCGCAGCCTAAACAAGGAGATAGGGACAAATAAGTCATAATCGGGAAGGTTCTATTTTGGCTAGTTAAACTATAGCCCAAATATAGAACGCCAAAATAGGGGTCTAGGTACCAAGACCTAGGCCAAAGTCAAATCCAGGATATCAAAAATAGCAAGTCAAATAAGACTATAAAGAAATATCAAGGTAAAATTAAATTAATAATTAAACACAAGAAAAGATAAGGTAAATCAAGGTAAGGTAAGAAACACCAAGTCAAATACTGAAATAAGACTTGGTAGATATGAAGGTAAAATTAACCGAATAATTAAACCCAAAATAAAATAAAATAATAAATGTAAGGTAAGATAAGATAATCAAGGTAAGGTAAGATAATCAAGGTGAGGTAAGATAATCAAGGTAACGTAAGGTAATATAAGAAAGTCACAATAAGGATACTAAACCAGATCAAGCTAGGATAACGAAATCACTCAGCAAGATACGGATTAGTGTCATAAGTCAAATCAAGTTAAGGTAAATTAAATTATCCAAAACAAATGGTCAAGTATCATAGTAATCAGTGTATTACGAAATTCAAAATAGGTAAATTTAAGGTAAATTCAAATAAGGTAAATTTAGAGTTACTAAAAGATATTAATGAATTAATGACTCAAATAAAAATACGCTAAATTTCAAGTAGTGGAACTAACAAATAAAATAAATCATCGCCTTAAGAAAAAAAACTAATGGCCATGCGTCGTGTCTACCCCCATCATGTCTCGCGCCAAGATGGGCGTCTGCAAGACACCGCCAAAAAAAAAAACTCTAAATTAATGTTACTAAAGCCACAAAAGTTAAAGAAATTTATATAAGGTAAAGATAGATGATACCATAAGAAAAGACGTAAAGCGATGATAGCAAGTGAAAGTAGTAAAAATGCTGAAGGCAGACTTACTACGCGCAATAGCAGCAAGTTGACTGAAGGCCTAGCTTGCCACGGCTTTCGGAGGACTCCTACCTCCACTAGTTCACCAGTGCAGCACAACTCTAAGCGATAGTGTTCAAATCCATCAAGTCTCGCGCCCAGATGGATCCAAACGCCACTGCGCCCGTCACTGCAGGGCATTAAAAAAAAGGTATTAAAGGAAAACGGAATAGGGTAACATTAAAGAAAAATATTCAAAGGTAATACTAATCATTATCTGAACTCTCATTTGTGGTCGATGGATTATACAGTTTGAGATCTTTTACGTGCCAAACACCTTTACTTTGTCCTGCTCGATCTTGAAGTTCGTAGGTGCAGGACCCTGTTTTCTTCTTAATAATGAACGGGCCCACATAAGCCGGAGCCAGTTTGGCACTATAATAGTTCGCGGCATCGGAAAGACTTTTGTTTTTACGCCAAACCTCTTGTCCAGGTGCATACTCAACGGGTCGTCTACGTAAGTTGTATCTACGTTGATTTCTAACATGAGATGTTTTAATTTTATCCTGAACTTCGCGATATAATTTCACAAAGGCGGCTTGTCTTTTCCTGACATAATCTTGAAGGTCTGCATTGGTGTTACCAGTCTCTTCTGCAAAGTCTTGTCCGTACAATTTATGTTCTCTCCCAAAATTAAGAAAGTGCAGAGTAAATCCAGTGGTCTCATGTCGTGATGTTCGCAAAGCACAGCCTATAGAAGCTAGGTTCTCGTCCCAGGTACGGTGGTTATTGTTCTTGATGTAAGATCGCATCATGGTCTTTATGACTCTGTTGACTCGTTCGGTCGGATCAGCTTGTGGATGATAAGATGCTGTGTAGAATAATTTCGTTTTATACCGTTGACAAAGGTTCTGAAATTCCTTGGACTTCATTTGTACTCCATTATCACACATTAGGAACTGTGGTGATCCAAACATTAGGAAAATACCTTCTTCAACCTGTTTGGTGACAGATTTAGCTGTCGCTGAACGAGAAGGAAATAAAACGGAGAATTTGGTGAAATAATCGGTAACCACAAGAACGTAAGAGTTACCTGACCTCGAACGAGGAAACGGTCCAATATAATCCAGGCTGATACACTGCCAAGGTTGATTTATCACTGGACGGTCACCCATTAATCCTGCAGGAGGTTTTTGTTCTACTTTGTGCTGGGCACAAACTCGACAAGCTTTCACATAACTCGTGACGTCACTCCTCATCTTAGGCCAATAATAGCGTTGGCATACTTTCCAGTAGGTCTTGAATACGCCTACGTGACCCGAAGCAGGTATATCATGGCAACGGGCGAGTATATGGCGCCTTTTATCCTTAGGAACGACAATTTTCCATGAGCTGGATGGAGTACCAAGGTCCGGAGGATTGGTTCTTGCATATTTATACAACATGTTGTTTTCTACACGCCAAGCAGGAAATTTGTCTGGTTGTTGTTCAAGCCTTACAAACATATTTTTATACCATCCATCAGTGGTGGAAGACATCGGAACATCACTATCGTCGGTGTCAATAGCTTCAGCGGAAACAGGAACGGATCTGGACAGAAAATCGGCAACAATGTGCTCTTTACCAGGGCGATGGATTAAGGTAAAATCATAGGGTTGCAGACGAAGCGCCCATCGCGCTAAACGACCTTGAGGGTCTTTTAATCTGTGCAGCCATAGTAACGAGTGGTGGTCAGTTACTACCGTGAAGTGTACCCCTTCCAAATAATGTCTTAATTTCTCCACACTCCAAATCACTGCCAAACATTCTTTCTCGGTGACTGTATATTTCATTTCTTGTTTAGTCAGTGAACGTGATAGGAAGCATATTACTTTCTCACCATCATCAAAAGTCTGTGTTAAAACTGCACCAAGGCCATATGCGCTTGCATCGGTTTGCAGGACAAAAGGACGGTTAAAATCAGGACAGGTAAGTATCGGTGCTGTAACCAAAGCTTCCTTGATCGCTTTAAAGGCTCTATCACAGTCGGTTGTCCATGACCATCTGACATTTTTCTTAGTCAAGTTAGTTAGCGGAGCTATGGTGGATGAAAAATTCGGAACAAAGCGACGGTACCAAGATGCTGTACCAATAAATCGGCGAATTTCTGTGACATTCTTCGGTGGTATAATATTTACAATTGCCTCCACTTTTAATGGATCTGGTCGGAGTCCCTGACGGTCCACAACATATCCTAAGTACTTCAATTCTGGCAGGCAAAACTGACATTTTTCTAGTGAAACTATGAGCCCCGCTTCATGTAGTCGGTCGAAAACTAAGCCCAACAGACGTAGGTGTTCATCAAAGTCCTGAGAAATAAGAATTATATCATCTAGATATACCATGACCGCTGGTTGAAGGTCTGCTCCAAGGACGGTATCTACTATGCGCTGCCAAGTTGCTGGTGAATTGGTTAAACCAAAAGGCATGCGACGGAACTGAAATAGTCCTCTTCCAGGGACGGTAAATGCAGTATATTCACGCGAAGCTTCACTTAAGGGAACTGTCCAAAATGCGGATTTGATATCGATGGAACTGAGGTAAGTTGCATCTCTCAGGCGGTCCAAAATGGCAGAAATATAGGGCAAGGGATATGCGTCTTTCTTGCTCAAACTGTTCAAAATTCTGTAATCTACACAAAATCTGTAGGAATCATCCTTCTTGCGCACTAAACATATCGGACTGGACCAAGCACTCTTCGACGGTTCGATGACTCCGTCCTCCAGCATTTGTTTAAGTTCTTCATCGATAATTTTCTGCTTAAATGGAGACACCGGGTAATATCTTTGTTTGACAGGTTTCGTACCTGGCTCCACTTCAATAACATGTTCAGCCACCTTACAACATCCCAGGCCTGTACCCATTAAAGCAAGTTTTTCTTTGACTAAGTTATCAAGAGTCATTCGCTGAGCAATAGTAAGGGTACTCTCATCCCGTATGCTAAGTACTTGAGTAGAATTCAGTTCATCTGCGAAATGCCAAACATCTTGATTTAAATCCGGCACGATTCCCATGCTCTTCCAGAAATCGACTCCCAAAATTAAGGTATGAGCCAGTGCAGGCAGGACTAACACATCTATCATGCGGGTTTTTCCCATTAAACTAAACGGTACTTGCATGTAACCAATAGCAGAACAGCTCTCTCCATTAGCAACTGTACATCTTGTTTCTTTACCTAAAAGTTGCAGTCCCAAACTCCGTAGCAACTCATATCCAGGAAGGCCAACAAGTGTTCGAGTGGCACCAGAATCCAGCAAATCTCCTCGTGCGTGACTAATGATGAAATCTAAAAGAATTTTGGATGAAAAGTCAAAATCATTGGTCGATACACGCTTGGTATTGGGAGAAATCGTACGACCTATTGATTCCCCCGGGAAGCGTTTCCCGAATTAGCACATTTTGGGCAAGATCTTACAGTGACATTAGGTGTTCCACAACGATAACAGTGTGTTTTTCTAGGGCTTTGACAATCTCGATTAAAATGTCCCGTTTGTTGACAATTCCAACAGACTACTTCTCTAGGACCTCTACTGGTAGTAGGAGGGTTGACATGTCTCACTTCATTGACCCTAGTTGGAGGTAAGGCTTCTTGCATATCTGAGACGAAGGCGAAATCAGGTTCTACAAATCCTTGTCGTTTTCGAGATGGCGGTACATAATGTTCTGCACGGTATTTCTAGGCTTCCAAAACCAGGCACTGCTCCTCTAATTCTTCTAATGAGTTTACTATGGGTAACTGAGTGGTGTAAAATGGAGCTAAATTCCTAGTTATCATGTCCAACTTTGCATCCTCACTGAGGGAACCATAACGCCGAAACAGAGCCTGCATGCTTGAAAGATAGTCCACTATACTTTCTGATGGATCTTGAGTCCTCTCGAGCATTTCTTTAAAGAGTCGAGCACGATAATCTGGTGGTTCAAAGTGTCTGCAAAGCAGTTCAGCTAGTTCTCTCCAGTTGTTAAACCGGGAACGGTTCGCTCTAAACCAATTCAATGCCTTGCCTTCAAATAAATCTATGGCAGACTCAAACAGTTCTCTTTCTGATACATTACGAGCCAATCTCAGCTCGTTTACTCTCTCCAAGAATCCATGGACTGACATACTCTTGGGGTCTCCTGTAAATTTAAGGCCCCATTTTTCTATACGTAGTGCCTTGAAGTTTGACACTGGCTGTCTATTCGGGGTTGAACCATGCTGAGTCGGTCGAGGCACTTCCTCTTCTGACGAATCATCAGAATCAGAACCTCCCGAACGTGCTGCATCCAATAACACGCTCAAGTTGGGATCTCGTCTGGATGCTTGCTCTAGCTCGTCAAGAGCAGATAAGGTTTCTGCAATTAATATTGCTCGTGCGTCAGCATCCTCTGACGACAGTTGGTTAACTGGTACACGATCAATTCGGTTGAGAAGATGGACCAAGTGTGTCTGTAGACGTTCAAATTTGGTCTTGGCTTTTTCTCCAGTAACGGACTTAATCGCCAATTTAGTCTTCCTCAAGTTAGTCGCCACATAAGCTCTTTCTTCAGCAAAATCCATATTATAGGGAGGGTGACTTATAGACTTACTAACTTTCTCCATCTGCAACAATGGGCGTAAAGATGCACGAAGGCTTTCGACAGTTTTCGTTTCATCAGCTGGAATGCCACGAACTTGCAACTCATAAATGAGCATGTCCTTTCTAAGGTAATGCACTCTCATACTGTAATCCATCGTAAGTTATTACGAGTCAAATAATACACAAACAAAAATAAATTTAAAGAAAAATCAATAAAATATTAACACTGATTGCACTTGACACTGTAAACTGCAAATAATTTGCACAACTAAATTTTCAGATAATTTTTACTAATTAAACTTCACCAAAAAGATTTAAAAAAAAATAAACCGGTTAGGACAGCGATGTCCTAACAGAAAGAATAACGAAAACCCGTCAGAACAGCGAAGTTCTGATGGTTACAACAAAACAATAGGTAGGCCGCAAAAAAAAATATTGCATTATCAGCAAAGAAAAATCTCATCAGAGGTAAGACAACATATCAGAAGCGCAAATATCGACAAATGAAAAATTTTAAAAAAAAATTTTGATAATGTTAGTACCAAAGTGCTCTATCTGGTCTCACCAAACGCAGTTTCTTTTTGTTTGAAGGCCCCACGTTGGGCGCCAAAATTTGCCACGCTCTTTTTCGCACAGAAGTAGAATTTTACTTCTACTTACCATTCATAATTAAAAATCCAAAGGTCGGTAAAAAAAAAATTTAAGAAAATAAAAATATTGAGAATTTCCAAAATTGACTCACGTAAAGAGTTGAGTTGAAGGCGAGAGGCTTGCGCATGCGTGCCAAAAAAAATTGCCCTAGCTCCAATGCCGGAGAGAGGGGTGGATTGAGGGCGCCACTGTTTTCGAAGCCGGGTGAAAAACAGAAACCCTCCTAGATGATGTTGGGACCTCGCTTTCAGCTCACTCACTCACATAAAGTTACCATATTATAAAAGTTAAAAATAGAAACTGCGCTGTCTGGTGAGGCAAATAAAACACTAACCTTAAAAACAAATTTCACAAATATATTACCAGGTTTGTTAGGGCAAAATTTTTAATGACACATCAGTGTATCGTGTCATTTTGTGAAATTCGATACAATAAAATTATTAGGTATTATTATTAATATTATGTTATTACTGTGACAGTTTGTAGTAAACCCTGAGGGGGAAATAAAAAAAAAAGTACTAATCGGTTTTAAAATTAAATATTGCTAACCATGGTTAGAGCCGAAATTGAATAAATTTGTTATCGTGAAAAAGGTGATCCTGGTTATTACAATAAAAAAAATAAAAGGTTGCCTGAAGGGGTTCGTCCCCTGATGATGGTTTCCTAGGTCAATGCTGACGTGGCCTAGGCAGCTTAACTGACTCAGCACGATCAAAGGCTGGAGATGTCTCCCAGCCCAAAAGAAGTTGTGGGGTAGCGGTGTTCCCCAGTAAAAAGAAAGATTGTGCTGTCACCCAGCAAAAGAGATGGTGCTGTCTCCCAGCAAAAAGAAAGAGCTCGGAGTCTCCCAGTAAAAAGAGGATCGGTGTTCCCCAGTAAAAAGACGTGGTGGGGTCGTCTCCCAGTAAAAAGACCCTGATAAAAGAAAATGTATGCGTCAAGGCAAGGTAAAATTCAGGTACTATGCAAATATAATGTCGACGAAATATTAAATTTATATCACAAAAAAAAACTTTTAGTGGCTGAAGGCCTTATACAATTATTCACTGGTATCATGAAAATAAAACCGAAGGAAATATTTTGAATTAAATAGACATCAGGTCAAAAAAAAATAAACAGGCAATATCAAAGCCAATTAATTAACAAATCAAAGTTAAGTTAAAATTTACATAAAAGTAGCCATTGTACGCTACTGTACACAGACAAATATTCATTATAAAATAATTATATTTACATAAGTAATGCAGCTACAAAAATCTTAAACAATTAGATCATACACTGGTGACAAAATAACCAAAATTGTTAGGTAATTGCTTAATTACACAAAAGAAAAGTTTAGCCGCAAAATACAATGTGATAAAATTTAGCACGTTAAGTATAATCAAAAGAGAAATTCAGTATTACTATTACTAAACATATACATCCAAATATAGTAAATGTAGCTTAATATTTATGAATATAGAATAACTATACCGTATCTGTAAGCGTAACCCAAGAATGAACAAATACCATAGGCCATAGTGAATAGTTAACGGTACTATATTACACCCACCCTGAAATTTTGTAACCAAATCTAATAATTAAGAATCAGCCCTGTCTATGTTATACCCAATATTAATTAAAAGCTAATTAGCAGCAGAAAAAGAATAAGTGAAATACGAAAGTCAACACTTCTGACTGTCAGACATTTAAAATATTTACCCAAATTACTATAGTTTTAAATTGCCGGTCTCTAACGCTGTCAGCTGACATTCCAGAACACAAGATCTGAATTTTTAATGACCTGGCTATCGCTTATTAGCATAATTAGTTGATAAAAAGAAACATCATTAGGTTCCAAATCACGGGCATACACCAATGACTGATTCACTATGACTATGAATACGAAATAACAAAATAAAATTTAACCTTGGGTCACCCGGTAGAGTTCTGACCAACATTATCAAAGAATGTAGTAAATCAAGCTAGCATAGCTGACAAAAAAAAATTAGGTATCGATAAGAATTTGACCTACAAACCTGTGAAGGTCACATAAACCCCATTTAATTTTTAATAAAAAAAGAACCATCTGTACATAATTTTCCTACCACGAAATGTAGCGATCTACTTGTATTTAGAGAAGTTTTAACTACAGAAAAACTAATTAAAAACGTGGACGTCGTAAAAAAAAATAGAATCAAAAAGGAAATCAACGAAAATTAATTAAAATAGCAGTTTAATCGCGGGATTCTGTATTTTTAAGGGTTTAATAGTGGCAAAAAGGCATACCTGTCGATCTCGGGTCGGGTCTAAGTCCACATGTCCGCTGTCGTCGTAAAAACCGACGAAGAGATGTCGAATTTCTTCTACAAAAACAACTAAAACGGCCTCACTGGACCAACAACGTAACGCTAAAATGGCAAACAACAAAACAACGTAAAAGAAATTAGTTGTACCGCATTCACGGATCCCAATTTTGGGTGTCTTTCTAAAGACTTTAGAATACGATACAGTCGACGACGCGATCAGTTTGTGAAAAGAACCTCTCCACACCCAATCCTTGACGAAAAATTCCAATATCGATTTTTTTCCTTGCAAAGCGACGTCACAAGGGGTTGTTTGTAAGTACACTTTGGTACTCAATTAGGTACATTTTCGAAGGCTTTGGTTCCATGGTATTCCCCTCAATGCATTGACACGATGTTCTGCCAGTAAAAATTAACTTAACCAATGAACACCGGCAATATACCAACAAAACTATAACAATTAAATACATTTTTCCGTGTCCATAAACCGACATTCATTAATAGTTCGTACAATTGGCAGTACAAATGCACCCCACCTACGATTTTGGTCAACCTCGAACCGTAATGGATGAATGAACATTAGAAACCTTTAAAATCAAGGGACCTAGAACTCAGAACGCAGATCCCATCGTTCCTGGCTTCGACGTTTTCCAACAACAGTCACAGAGGGCGGCTCAGGACAGAAAACTAAGATGTATGCAACAGGCTCGACAGAAAATAATTACGGCCGATTCAAATGTCAAAAATGACGTTTCACGTTTGTCAGGGTAAACAAATTCTAATTTATATTTATTGGCAACTATAGTTTTAGGGCCAAATTCAGACATATTTCCTTAGGGATTAACTATACAGAAAGAGGGAAAACAAGGCTGGATCCAAGACAGACTAGTGACGGAAAATTTGTAAAAATTAAATTCGAGGTTAGGAAAGATTTTGACTAAATGGAAAACAAATCAAAATAAAACGTTCAAGGAATAAGGGAATATATTCAAAAAGGTAGGTCGAAGTCTTAAAACTCAACTAATTGTTGCAACTGCTATAATAATAATACTTTAATTTCGTATGACAAAACAAACCGTAACAAGAGATCTGGAAAAGACGAGTTAAGATGGGTGCAAGTTCTGGAGCGCATTTTTTTAGGACAACTGCTGGTATGCCATCCAGACCAGAGGACTTTTTGGTGTCAAGGGATAGAAGAATTTTTTGAACTTGTTTGACCTTAAGTATTATATCGGGCATTCTGTGGGGTACAGACTTAGCGGTTGGAAGAGTGAGATTGTGGGGAGGGATCAGGGTGGAATTGGCAGCGAGTTGTTTGGCGAATAGTTCTGCCTTCCCTTTAGAGGTGGAGATAATTTCATTGTCAGAGGTCAGGGGAGGAAAAGTGCTTCTACAGAAGTTCTGACTAATGTTTTTATTAAGTGACCAGAAAGATTTGCCGCCGTTGGGACAGGAGAGCATTCTATCTTTTATGTGGTTGTTAAAAGCATTTTTGGACTCTAAGATAGTTTGGTTGTATTGATTTCTGGCCTCGGTGACAATTTGACGATTTTCGGGTGTAGGATTTTGAAGATACCTTTTGCGAGCCTGGGCTTTTTTAAGCCTGGCTTTGTCACAGGGCTTGGAGAACCATGGCTTTTGATGGTGAAGTTTCGGTTTCTTGCGAGTATGTGGAATGAAGCCTTCAATACCTACTAGAATAATGTCTGTGATGTGAGAGCAAATTTCGGAGGGATCGGGAGTGGAAAGACAGACAGGGTTCCAAGGGAAAGCAGAGAAGAAGTTTCGAAGACCATCCCAGTCGGCAGAATTGTTGTGCCAGATCGTGCGTTCTGGCATGATTTCAGCGAACTCGGGATGTATGGGACAAGAGACGGTAATGAGGCCATGATCTGAACGACCAAGGGGAGCGCATACAGATGTTAAGTAAGGCTCAGGATGGGTGGTGAGAAAAAGATCTAGTGGATTTGCATTATGGGTAGAAACGCGGGGAAAGTATGTTGGTTCTCTGATCAAATTGGTGAGCGAGTTGCTGATTGCGAAGTTTTCTGCTGCTCTGCCTTGTGGGTCAGTTTTTGTGGATCCTAACCATTCCTTGCTATGGACGTTGAAGTCGCCTAGGACGATAACTTCAGCAGAGGGAAATTCGGAGATGAGATGGTCGATTTTTGCCGAGAGATAGTCAAAGAACTCATTGTAGGATTTGTCTGATGGGGAGCGATAGATGCAACAGATAAATTTAGTAGAGGATTTAAGGGTGAGTTTTAGCCAGAGAATATCGGGCTGGCCTGATTCCAGGTTCGGGAGTCTGGTGCAAGAAAGACTGCTGCGAACGTAGGCACATACCCCACCATGAAGACGAAAAGATGACAGAAGTTCATAACCTGGAAACAGGAGATGATTGGTTGAGGATTTGGAGCTGATTTGGGTTTCGGTCAGAAAAAGGATGTGGGGTTTGCATGATTGGAGATAGTGGTGGACAGAGTCCAAATTAGAGTTAAGCCCACAGATGTTGGCAACGGTTATTATGCTCTTGGAATTCTTCGATGGTGGGCCCCCATGAGCACCCCTCGCCCGGGATCCGAATGGAGGGGTAGTTTACCTCCGGAATTTTTTACCCCTGGAAGCGCCATCATCATTTTCATATTTGTTTTTTTGAAGAGGTGGATAGTTAGAAGAGAGAAGGAACACAAAAGAGAAGAGAAAGAATGACAGTCTGAAGAGGAAAGGAAAAGAAGTTATTCGTTTGATTGTATGTTGCGTATTTCTAAGGTAGAGTTAGAGCTATTGACTGATATCGACACGGTTCATTTTTTCAAAAAAGGTATTCGAGGCGGTATAAGTCAGTGTTCAGAAAGGATGCACGCTGCCAACAACATATAATATGTACCAAACTACGGTCCTAACGAACCATCATCTTTCATTGTTTATCTTGATGCAACAAATCTGTACGGTCATAGTATGTCGCAGGCATTACCATTTGGCGGCTTTAGATGGTTATCAGAGCATAAAATTTTAAATTTATATATTATGGATGTGGACGATAATGGTCCAGAAGGATACGTTTTGGAAGTTGACGTTCATTATCCGGATACGATATATGATGACCATTCCGACTTACCCTTTTTAGTTGAAAATATTGTACCACCCACGGCATCGGCAAAATTTTCAAAGTTAATTCCGAATATAAACGATAAAAAGAAATATATCATTCATTACCGAACATTAAAACAAGCAATCAATAACGGCCTAATGGTAATGCAAACACACAGAATTTTAAAATTTAATCAATCCCATGGTTAAAGACATATATCGACTTAAATACAGATTTGCGCAATAGGGCAACAACAAAGTTTGGTAAAGACACTTTTAAATTAATCATTAATGCTGTTTTTGGCAAGACCATGGAAAATGTGGAGAATCGTAATGATATAAAACTAGTTACCCGATGGGAAAATGACAGGAATAAAATTGGGGCACGAGCATTAATTACTCGACCTTATTTTAAAAGTTCAACGGTTTTTAATAAATAATTCGTTGCCATTCATATGGATCAATTAAAGGTAACTTATCATAAACCAATTTATATAGGATTTTCCATACTGGACATGTCGAAAACAGTAATTTATGATTTTTTCTACTCATTCATTAAAACAAAATTTGGTAAAAATGCTTCTTTACTGTATACCGACACAGATTCGTTAATATTAAAAGTTTACACCGAAATTTTTTATCGCATAATTGCAGAAAATCCGGATAAATTCGATACATCCAATTATACCGAAGGAAATATTTTTAACATAAAGAAAAGTCAGTCAGTAGTAGGTAGAATGAAGGATGAATTTCCCGGTGATCCAATAATAAGTTTTTATGGTACCGGAGCCAAAGCTTATTACATAAACTCAATCAGTAGCGAAATTAAAAAAGCGAAAGTTATAAAAAAACGTGTAATTGAAAAATAGCTTCACCTGGAAGATTATCGGAATATCGTAGAACGTAGTGGTCAGATATTTCGAAAAATGAAAACATTTCGAAGTTATAAACACGATGTTTATACGGAAATAATTAATAAAGTTGCTTTATCTCACCACGACGATAAACGTTAAATTATACCATCAACAACGAAAACTCTACCTTGGGGACACCCAGACATAAAGTTTTACGAAACAAACCCTGAAGATAACCTAAATATGTTAATACAAGCTATGCAAAGTTTTTTACCCGAAAATATTAGTTATAATTAGAAAAATGTTGGGAAGTCTATATTTTAGAAAAATAAAAAAATATTAACTCCAATGTCACGTAGTTTTATTAACCACTATAGTAATAGCAATAGTTGAAATTTTATAACGCAGGACAGTAAAATACATAGATAATTGTTTCAATAATATGTTGTTCTATTTTACAATATAGTAATAAAGTTACAAAATAAAAATTAATTAATGTCTTGCTTGTAAATTTCTCGAAGCATCCATTGTCTTCTCGACATATCAGATCTGTTAATCGTCCCTCGTCGACACATCAGTGTTCCACAGTAATGACACTTAACAATCCTTACTCTCAACAATTCAATGTAACTGTAAGATTGCATGTGGTCAGTCCAAATATATACTTGTCTTTTACAATTATAGCAAACAGCAGAAATTATTATTTGTGCTCCTGAAAAAGTCTCAGCTGAACGACTGTTATCATGATCTGCAGGCAACATTATAGTTTCTGATAATAGTCATCGAAGGAATATAAATATGGGTTGTCTGGATCATATAACCTTGAGAGCACAAACAATAACAGAAGTAAGGACACACGATTACCTTGAAAATATGTCCTTGAATCGCTGTTTAGCCGTAGAACGCAACCTTGTAAGTTGAAATAACTTGTTTGGCCTCCAAAGCATCAACTTTCAGATAGGGTGGGGGAGTTTATGGTGGGGTGATAAGTATAAATTTGGTTTGCTAGTCAGAGCATTTCATAGTTCGCTAGAACAGTTCACCGAGTAAGTACAGTTGTCAGTTAAGTGCAGTTAGTAAGTGAAAATGAATTCCGAGAATGTATCGCTGTTAAGTGCATTAAATTTGGATGGGAGTACCCAAGCAGAGCTGATGGAGCAGGAAGTTCTCGACCTGCTGACCCCGGGAGTATTCGAAGAGTGGCAAGATGCCGAAGTTTTAAATACGGCGTTTGTGGAACAACTGAATGTGGGTGAAATAAAAGTATCTTCGGCGGTTGATTACGTCAACAATTGGACTGAGAAGGACGGCGGGCGAATCAATATCATAAGTGATGTGGTGGTAAAGAAGGCGAGGCGGCAACCCACTACTACGAAGTTAGAAAAGCTGTTGAAATTGCCAAAGGCAGCCGGCAGCAATAAAAGTCAATTTTATGCAGCTATGGAGGGTGAACAGGAGAAGAAGAAATTCGTATTCAACCGATCAACACCGCCAGTCCAATACCCCGATTTTTTGGAGACGCCACAACCACCGAAGCCTCTGTCACCGGTCGTCATAATTAATGATGGCCCAAACTCGACAACGCCCGAGCCGCCGAAGTCCATGCCTCCGATTGTGTTGGTGGCCGACGCTGACGGAAAATCGGCGATCGCGGGTGCGCCGATATCACCGACAGTTGGGCGTGGAATGTGCCGCAAACCATTGAAGAAGCGGTGCAAGCGGCTATTCGAGGCGGTTAATCAACCCCGTCAACCTGCTGCTGCTGCTTCTTCTGCAGAAGTGTCGATACCGGACTGGATGGAAGAGTTTTCTCCAAGTCAGATGTGTGCCTTCTCCGCGGCGTTTAGTGCGAGACAAAAACTAGTGGACGAACTAAACAAGGACGATAGTGATGTGGTGCAATACGAGAGACAGATTAAGGAACTGCAGGCGAAAATTGCACAGTGTAAAAGTAAAGGGCAAGCGTGTAGAAAAAGACTTAGGTTATTGAACAATTTTCCATATAACTAATTTTAGAATTTTATTGTAAATATAGAGTTAAGTTATTTTTGTAATAGTATTATATATATATATATATATATATATATATATATATATATATATATATATATATATATATATGTATATGTATATATATATATACAGTGACCGGCAAAAAGTTCGCAACATATGGGAAAAATTTTTATTAGGAGAGTATCGGAAAAACTTTCCCAGGGGATCGGTTCTGCATGTCCGATAACCTAAAAATCGATTTTGACATACGTCACGTGACCACTGGTATAGCGTCAAATTAAAAAAAAAATTGTTAATTTACAAAAAGTGAGGTTAGTTGACGAGATATCAAAAAAAGTTATTTGAAAAAATTGCTTAGAATTAAATTCTAGATCCTTGTGCAAAATTTTAAGATTTTATTTAAAAAAATTGGAAAACTCAATTTTTTTTTATCGATTTACAAATTTCCAGTTTTTTTCGTTTAGATAGCTTGGCTAATGTAAAGCCCATGTATCTGGATGAAAATAAACGAATGTAGTAGTTTTTTCTACAATTGACAGGACAAAATTAAAAAAAACAGAGTTTCGCCGGACGCTAGCTGTTGCAATGATTTGTATCTAGCAGCAGTGTCAAAATTTTAGAGACATTTCAATGAGATTACATTGAGAAAACCTTAGTTGTCTTAAATATATCTGAAGTTCGACTTTTTGTAAAGTTAAGGGGATTAAAATAGATAATAAACAAAAAATTACCTGTTTATTTAATCGAAATTTTATAAACGAAAACCAATGTAAGAAAAACTTAAAAGTAGTCAAATTCTGTACTAACAACACAAAAAATCATTGTTTTTCCTTGGGTGCACAAAATTTAAAACTCAGTATGACCACCATTTCTCTCCATACATACTGTTGTTCTCGAGCGCAACTCTCGATTAACATTTCGGAGCATTTTACGATTTATTTGCATACACAATTTATAATGACATTTTCTAAATTTTGTATATTCCTAAAGGGTCGATGTTTGTACACAGGGTTCTTTAGGTATCCCCACATAAAAAAATCTAACGGAGTCAGATCTACAATTCTACAATTGACAGGACAAAATCGAAAAAATAGGTGTTCGCCGGACGCTCGCTGTTGCAATGGTTTGAATCTAATGAAATGACTGTATCAAGATTTTATTAAGATTTTTCGCACATAAATTTAACAACCAGGTCTATTTAGTTGTACTTAAAACTACCAAAGCAGGCTCTGAAATTAAAACAACCAAATAATCTAGTAGGTTAAAAACAACAGAAAAATGTCAAACAAATTATAATTTGTTTGATTTCAACCTATGTCATTGGTTTATGTCTCGCATCTTACTAAGTTTGATATTTTACATAAGTTTATTAATATTTTATTCCTTAAAATGGCACCCACACTACTTCTTCAGGAAAAGATAGAAATTATTTTAATTTCTGGAGATAATTACAAAAGCCATAGAGAAACAGCAGCAATTTTTAATGAGAGGCACCCCGATAAATCCCTCCATTATTCCACAGTATCTCGTCTAGTCAATAAATTTAAAGAAACGGGATCGGTAGAAAATCAGTATAAAGTTTCCCATGAAAAACCGGTAACAGGTGACGAAGGTTCTCTGGATGTGTGTTTGTCGATCACAGAAACACCCCAATTAGCAGTTAGTCAAATATCGGAGATCACTAACATTCACGAAAGATCTGTGCGGAGGATATTAAAAAGAAACAAATTTCATCCGTACAAACCTAAATTTGTACAAGTATTAAAAGATAGGGATTATGACGCCCGCTTCGATTTTTGTGCCTGGTTCCAGGGTATGATTGAGGAAGATTTTAATTTCCCAAAGAACGTTCTTTTCTCGGATGAAGCTACATTTACCTCTAACGGAACCGTCAGTTCACAAAACTGTAGATGGTGGGCCACCGAAAACCCAGACTTTGTAATTCAGAGTAAAGACCAATATAGTTTTAAGGTTAATGTGTGGTGCGGAATTTTCAACCTCAGAATAGTGGGACCTTTTTTCTTTAGAGACAATTTAAATTCAGAACGATATTTAGAATTTCTACAAACTGAGATATCTGACTTTTTAGACAATTTGTCATTAGCCGAAAGAAAAAATTTATACTTTCAACAAGACGGAGCTAGCATTCATTCCACAAATGAGGTGAAGAGATGGCTGGATCAAGAATTTGGAAACCAGTGGATAGGACGGTTTTCTGAAAATCCGTGGCCTGCGAGATCACCAGATCTGACTCCGTTAGATTTCTTTATGTGGGGATACCTAAAGAACTCTGTGTACAAACATCGACCCTTTAGGAATATACAAAATTTAGAGAATGTCATTAGAAATTGTGTATTGCAAATAAATCGTAAAATGCTCCGAAATGTTAATCGAGAGTTGCGCTCGAGAACAATAGTATGTATGGGGAGAAATGGTGGTCATACTGAGTTTTAAATTTTGTGCACCCAAGGAAAAACAATGATTTTTTATGTTGTTAGTACAGAATTTGACTACTTTTAAGTTTTTCTTACATTGGTTTTCGTTTATGAAATTTCGATTAAATAAACAGGTAATTTTTTGTTTATTATCTATTTTACTCCCCTTAACTTTACAAAAAGTCGAACTTCAGATATATTTAAGACGATTAAGGTTTTCTCAATGTAATCTCATTGAAATGTCTCTAAAATTTTGACACTGCTGCTAGATACAAATCATTGCAACAGCTAGCGTCCGGCGAAACCCTGTTTTTTTTTAATTTTGTCCTGTCAATTGTAGAAAAAACTACTACATTCGTTTATTTTCATCCAGATACATGGGCTTTACATTGGCCAAGCTATCTAAACGAAAAAAAACTGGAAATTTGTAAATCGATAAAAAAATATTTAAAAAAAATTGAGTTTTCCAATTTTTTTAAATAAAATCTTAAAATTTTGCACAAGGACCTAAAATTTAATTCTAAGCAATTTTTTCAAATAACTTTTTTTGATATCTCGTCAACTAACCTCACTTTTTGTAAATTAACAATTTTTTTTTTAATTTGACGCTATACCAGTGGTCACGTGACGTATGTCAAAATCGATTTTTAGGTTATCGGACATGCAGAACCGATCCCCCGGAAAAGTTTTTCCAATACTCACCTAATAAAAATTTTTCCCATATGTTGCGAACTTTTTGCCGGACACTGTATATATATATATATATATATATATATATATATATATATATATATATATATATATATATATATATATATATATATATATATATATATATATATATATATATATACAGTATGTCCACGGATAGAGGTCACAAGAGGACAAATGGACCAAAAATTTCACTGTTCGAAGAAAAATCATTTTTGGAAAGCTTCTGCTTCTTAAAAAAATACGGTCTACGAAGAAAATGTTTGACTTTTTTATACAGGGTGCTCAAAAAATACAAAAATTATAAATTATGTGAAGAGTAAACTACGTTTATTTTTCATTTTAGAGCAAAATGATAAAGACAAAAGATATTTCAAATTCCAGTCAAAATTTAAATTAAAAATATCAGCTGAAAATTTTACTTTTTATTTTTGTGGTATAATTTTATCAAATATTACTGTACCTACGTTTTCTAGGTAATTTTTGCCTTGTCCACCTCATCTCACTATCTTTTACGACAAATGTCAGAAAATTTAAAATTTTTGCAATAAAATTGTAAATTTTCTGACATTTGTCGTAAAAGATAGTGAGATGAGGTGGACAAGGCAAAAATTAACTAAATTTAAAATTTTTGCGACAAAATTTTAAATTTTCTGACATTTGTCGTAAAAGATAGTGAGATGAGGTGGACAAGGCAAAAATTACATAAATTTCAAATTTTTGCAACAAAATTTTAAATTTTCTGACATTGTTGTAAAAGATAGTGAGATGAGGTGGACAAGGCAAAAATTACCTAGAAAACGTAGGTACAGTAATATTTGATAAAATTATAACACAAAAATAAAAAGTAAAATATCAGCTGATATTTTGAATTTAAATTTTGACTGGAATTTGAAATATTTTTTGTCTTTATCATTTTGCTCTAAAATGAAAAATAAAGATAGTTTACTCTTCCCATAATTTATTATTTTTGTATTTTTTGAGCACCCTGTATAGAAAAGTCAAACATTTTCTTCGTAGACCGTATTTTTTTAAGAAGCAGAAGCTTACCAAAAATGATTTTTTTTCGAACAATGAAATTTTTGGTCCATTTGTCCTCTTGTGACCTCTATCCGTGGACATACTGTATATATACAGGGTGTCCCAGGATAGGTGTTACGATAGGACATATGGGTCAAAAAAATTTGAATTTGAAAATAGCATTTTGGGAACATGCCCCGCTTGGTCGAAAACTGAGGAATACAAAATTTCACTCGGATTGGTATTATACAGGGCGAGTTATAACTAAACATATGAAAAATGGCCAAGAGTAAAGTACTCTTATTTTTTCAAATGGAACAAAAGCTTAGTAGAAAAAGTTGTTCAGAAACGAAACTAATATTATAATTTGAAATTAGAGCTTTCTAGTCAATATTTTTATTTTCGTCAAATTTTTTGAAATGTAATAGTACATTTTCCACCAATATCGTATTACAATACATTATTAGGCTATACCTGGTAAATGTACATATTACATGTTAGAAAACGTAGTTTCCAAGTATAATAAAAAACCGAATACGATAGTGGTGGAAAATGTACTATTACAATTCAAAAAATTTGACAAAAATAAAAATATTGACTAGAAAGCTGTAATTTCAAATTATGATATTAGTTACATTTCTGAACAACTTTTTCTACTAAGCTTTTGTTCCATTTGGACAAATAAGAGTACTTTACTCTTGGCCATTTTTCATATTTTTAGTTATAACTCGCCCTGTATAATACCAATCCGAGTGAAATTTTGTATTCCTCAGTTTTGGACCAAGCGGGGCATGTTCCCAAAATGCCATTTTCAAATTCAAAATTTTTTGACCCATTTGTCCTATCGTAACACCTATCCTGGGACACCCTGTATATATATATATATATATATATATATATATATATATATATATATATATATATATATATATATATATATATATATATATATATATATATATATATATATAAGTAGGGGGAGTTAGTGCGTTCTGCGCCAACCGAACCGAACCCTACTGCGCATGCGCGACTGCGCGCGCATCTAGCGGCGCGCGCATCTGTCATATGTCATCTGTCATACGTCATCTGTCATACGTCATCTGTCAACTGTCAAACGTCAACTGTCATACGGCATCTGTCAACTGTCACACTCATGGGCGTTAACTACTTTGGCCTTAACTACTTGGGGCTTTAACTACTTGGGGCTTTAACTACTTGGGCATCAACTACTTGGGCACTATCTATTTGTGGCCTAACCGCGTCGGACTTTAGTACTATTCCTAAAAATATTATTATTTCACGAATATGACGTCAAAAACTTTTTTCTTTATTTTTGCACATGCTAGGATTCGAACCCGGACACAGACGTTGGAATATCAGCGCTCTAACCAACCTGGCTATCGGCTTCACATAAAATATTGTGCTGATGGGATATAGACTTGCAGCTAGAAGAGACATCGTTTGCAATTAGAAATTTAATATACGAAACGTGTTCAAAATGGTCTTATAAGCCACGTATAAAAGTATGGCAACAGTCACTCGTCATTTAAGATATGTCAACCACCACCAGGCTCTTGTTAAACACCAAAATAAAAATTTAGCATACGCAACGTGTTCAAAATGACCTTATAAGGCATGCGTAAAAGCATGTCAACTGACACCAGTCATTTAAGATACGTCAACCGCCTTTTGTCACTTGTTAAACGCCAAAATTAATATTTGACACACATCACGTGTTCAACGTGACGTAACAAATCGTTTGGAAAAAATCCGAAGTCAATCGACCAACTCGTTTGTGAGTTATCGATTATTAAGTCCAGCGCCTTAATGGCTGAAAAGAATCAGTCTTTCTATTAGTTAAACTGTTTTAACCACCACTTAGAATACTGCTAAAGCCCCAAAACACTGCAATGCAGTGTCCATTGTCAATGATCTTTGCGTAGTATATATAATAAAACCAACAAGTAGAAAAATTATTTATTTAACCACAATATATAACGATATTTAACAACTTTATATACGAAATTAGTTAATAATATTAAACAGGTTACTGCTAGGAATACAAGGAGACTAGAAATACTGTTCATATTTTCGGATAAAGATGGGGCTAGTGTAGAATTAGTAGTAGGAGTAATAGCAGGAGAGGCGATCTCATTCTTGCACTTGCTAAGGAACGTCATCCAACCTGTTTCGCCAATCGTCGAGTCTTGAAAGAGAAAATGAACCTTGTAGCGAAAAGAGCTGTTGTTTGACAGAGGCATCGCTGCGGAGAATACAGGCAGATGGTCAGTAATCTGAGGGTTGAAAACCATCGGAATCCATGGGATGCTAGCGTTAGAATCGCCAAAATCGAACAAAACAGAGGCGTTTTTAACATTAAAAGGTCGACATACGTAGAAGACGTTGTGTACTACTGCAACTAGCAGAATAAAGGATGAACTTAACAGAGCCATGACTGGCGCCAAAATGATTTAAAACTTACAATGATAGAGATTTATAAGGTTGTATAGGTGTATAATTCCGCCGAATGATAGTGCGAAAAGCGGTATTAAGTACAGAGAACTAACATGAAGAGTTCGGAGCGGTTCTGGTTTTATCTTTTTCAAGCTTCGGGGTGTGACTACCTTTTTCATTTGTCGGCACTTCCACAATACTTTAGCTAACCGACAATGTTTAGAGTATTTATAGTGATCGGCTAACGGATCGTCTCCTTCCTTCCAGTCAGCAAACTCACAATGACAAAATGCACAAGTATAAATCTGTTCGCTTTAGAATATCCTTATATTGTTCGTCATCGGCAGCGGTATTAAATTGAGGAACCTTGAGAAACAATAAATCGTATAGTCCCAGAGTTCCTTTGTACGTAAGGGAGCCAACTTGAATATCACCATTCTTTAAGAAATTCACCAGTTCTGAACCTAAGCTCCAAGAATCAGTCACTAAATCATATTTCATACCGTTAGCATCTATTTCGCTAGAGTCCGACCAATATAGTTTCAGATAGTCTTGAGCAATCTTCGGATACTGCTCGATAAAACTCTCAAACACCTCAGATTTTCGAAGAGAATCTTCAAAATTCTTTCTTATGTGTTCCGCAGGATCCTGAGCTGGTTCTTCAAACACAGCATCATCATCATCATCAGCAGCAGCAGCAGCATCCCCGTAGTGAGTTTCCTCGGTTAAAAATTTTACAGGTGGTTTCACTTCTCGAGTTACTATGGGTGGTTTAACTTTGGGTTTTACACCAACGCTCTCTTCCAATTTAATCTTACGTTTCTTAGATTTTACAGTGGTGGTGGCGGAAGCACTCACAAGCTTATTCAGAGGATCGGTAATAGGCATTAACGTCCAGATTCACTAAGAAGGTTTAAGATTTAGTACTGGTTTAGATTAAGATCTTCTAGTTGATCAGTTATGTTTTGACATGTTTTTGTCCTGTCACTGTTAATAAGTCGTCATAAAAAACTTATAAATTATTCCGATATTTCAGAGATTTGCTTGGTTTCCAAATGACTTTCATCTTGGAACGGATTGCTAGAATGAGTTTAGTTCTATCATTGTCGAAAGTACGCACTAAAATTGCCCTTTTCTTTATAAATTTGCGACAAATCTCAGCAACAAATTCATAGCATAAAACGTAGTTGTCTTATTCTTACAATTGTCAGTGTAAAACTTTTGGTTGTCAAATTAGACCGGACTAGCGTTGGAGAATCTGGCCGTAAGAATTTATTAAGAGCTTCATCTTCTTCGCCTCGCTTCAACTTTAATGCTAAATACTTCTTTCTTATTGTGCGTGCAGCTTGGAGAATCCTACGTTTAACGTCTTTATCGAGCTGGCTAATGGGGGTAGACATGCTACAAACAGACCCTGTTCGGAGAAAAACAGCTAAAAACAGATCCTGTTCTGGAAAAACAGCTAAAAAACAGACCCTGTTCGGGAAAAACAGCTAAAAAACAGACCCCTGTTTCTGGAAAAACAGCTAAAAACAGACCCCTGTTTCTGGAAAACAGCTAATAAGCTGACCCTGTTTCTGGAAGCAGCTAGGAAACAGCTAAAACAACTACTAAACAGACCCTGTTTCTCGAGACTTAACACATCTAACTTCTAGGACGTCAAGTGTTCCACTGAACCTCGAGGGTTTAGGGTATGATATAAGTATCAAACTTGTTACGATATCGGCCTTTAGCAATATCATTGTCTTTCACCACTACTAGGAACCCATACCTATCTTTACAACATTCGGAACAAATATGTTTCAATGCATCGAATATCATGTCTGTATTAACGTGATCATCGTAGATATGTTTCAAGTTTAAGTCGTCCTGCTTAAATAAAATTAATACATTAGCATTGTCACGAACCAGCTGTTTGGGTATTTTCGAGTAAGTTTGCGATAAATAGAATGAATCAATTGCATGATGCCGGCCCATACAAAAGTAATTACGTATTTTATCCTGCTTCTCACATGCTACATCATCAAATATGAATACAGAGTGAGGTTGGGCACTGCCAGGATCTAAAACTTCATCATTATCACTGTAGCCGAAATAGCCTAAACGGGAATGTTTCATAGCCTGTTGAAGAAAGTCGTACTTGTCTTGCTGCAGAGATTTGGAATACACGTACACATTCTTGAATTTTAAACCATTTTCATCAATCAAAAGACTAATCATTACATTGGTTTTGCCACAATTACTCGGACCACAGATTAACGCTCGAATTATAGAAGGCAAAAGTTGTCCATGCTTGCTACTTAGGGACTTGTCTGTTTTCATATCGCAATTATAAACTTGGATTTTTAGTTTCTGCTTCTCTTGACGCATCTCTATAAATACTACTCTACACCCACCCAGGACTGCATTACGAATGACAGCTCTGCAGGGTGCGGGTGTGTTAAATACAGCTATCAACAAGCTTCCGTTCGAGCTTCATTTGCCTGGTTATTCCTATTGCGGACCGGGAACCAAACTTCAAGAGCGGCTGGCTCGAGGGGATCGACCAAAAAACAAATTGGATAGTGCTTGTCGCGATCACGATATCGAATACGCAAAGTCTAAAGAGTTGGAACAAAGACATCGAGCCGATCGCGTGTTGGAGAATCGGGCTTGGGAACGAGTAAAGGCAAACGATTCCAGTTTTGGTGAAAAAGCTTCAGCGTGGTTAGTAACTAACGCCATGAAGGTAAAACGCAAGTTGGGTGCTGGCAAGAAGAAGAACATGAAACCCCTATCATCAGTGGTTACTCTGCTTAAGAAACAACTTCGACATACGGGTAGTGGTGATGTTAGTAAGAAAAGGATTCTCAGTAAAATACTTAAAGCTGCCCGAGTAACGGTCAAGAAGGTGGGAGGACGTAAGAGGATCAACGTACCACGAATAATACCATTACCGAAACAGGGTGGGTTTCTACCCCTTATTCCCATATTTGCAGGACTTAGTGCCCTAGGAGCACTAAGCGGAGGCGCCGCGGGGATAGCGAAGGCCATTAATGACGCTCAAAGTGCCAAGGAGAAGTTAAAAGAATCGAAACGACACAACGAAACAATGGAAGCGATTGCATTGGGAAAAAAGGGTAGCGGCATGTATTTAAAGAAACACAAAACTGGTTATGGATTGTTTTTACGAAAAATGCCAAAAAACTACCATTAAAGCTCCCTGAAACACCGTTATCGGATCACGATATTAAGTCGTACGTCACTCGATTAAAAATACCGCATATTAGAGGAGTATTTATGCGAGACACTTTACCGAACGCACCCCTCAAAACAGAGTGTGGTGTTATTAATTTGGATCGGAACACAGGATTCGGAACACATTGGGTAGCTTACAAGAAACACGGTAATCGAGTTGTTTATTTCGATAGTTTTGACAACTTGAAACCGCCCAAGGAATTTGTCAAGTACATGAAAAATTTTAAAATCTATTTTAATTCCGATCAGTATCAGGATTATGGAATGACCAATTGTGGGCATCTTGCTCTAACATTTCTCTACAATGAAACTTTATAAATGCAGGTGTTGATGCTTATTGCTAGCAGTCATGTCACAGACATTCACGTTAAAAGGTCGCTCTCACCGACTTGAAGCATACTTTGTACCTCCCATAGAGCTCGATTCCAGATTTGATTACTCGTTAGCATTAATTTCGCTAAACACTTGGAACACAATTCCCAATATCGAAGAGGGACGAAACAAGTTTTATTACATTGTCAATAATCAGGAGGAGCGAGTATTGGAAATACCAACAGGGTCCTACGACTTGGAAGATATCGAACAGTTTCTACAACGTAAGCTCCTAGATCCCCGTGCTTCCGCAGACGAAAGGAATCGCATCTTATCGCTTAAACCCAATAACAATACGTTAAAGTGTGAGCTATCCAGTGTCTTCGACATAAACTTTAAACCAAAAGACAGTATTGCAAAGTTGTTGGGATTTTCCCCTCAACTGTTAAAGTCTGGTAAATTCCACGAATCAGACCAACCTGTGGATATTATACAAGTTGTTACTATTAGAGTAGAGTGTAACATCATTTCCGGCTCGTATTACACAAATAATCCCGCACATACTCTGTACGAATTTTCTCCAACTGTTGACCCCGGCTACACTATAAATATCGAACCCAGGAATCTAATCTATTTGCCTGTGAACCAAAAAAGCATCTATAACATTACTCTCACGCTAGTAGACCAGGATTCTAGACCTCTTAATTTTCGGTGTGAAGAAGTAGTAATTCGATTAGAACTTAGACGAAATGGTTCTAGTATTTAAAAGGTATTTAAACACTAATACCTCAGCTGACAGTTCATTCAGTGCTCAGAAGTCGAAGGGGTCACTCACGTTTTCCAATATAATATATTTGCAGTCGATAAGCAGTCCTTACGGCTACCATGTCAGAAAAACTTCAAATCTTCAATCAGATCAAGAGTGATGAGTCGGTCATTCGCGAAGAATGGCACACTTATCACCCCTTTACCAACTCCTTTAATAACAATGACGAAATCGAGATTGTTATCAATCAGCAAGATGTCTTTTTGGATATGAGTGAAGCTCAACTCTACATCGAGGGTACGTTTAAGGTGGAAGCAGATGCTGCTGATAAGACTGGTACTTGCGATCTAACCAATAATGCTGGGGCCTTTCTCTTTGACAACATTTCCTATGAAGTTAATGGTAAGGAGATTGAAAAGATTCGAGATCCTGGTATTGTTAGCACCGTTAAAAATATGCTATGTTTAAATGAGCAGGAAAGCCGCGCTCTAGACATAGCAGGATGAAATTGGCCTAGTGGAACAGTCAAGACCTTGGACGAGACTTCTAAAGACTTTAATTTTCGTATACCTCTTTCAATATTGTTTGGTGTGTTTGCGGATTACCACAATGTCTTAATGGGTAAACAGAAAATTAAGCTAGTTCGTGCTCGTCATGACGACAACTGCAACAAGTCCACTGGTACTAAGAAGGCAACAATAACGTTAAAAACGGTTGAGTTGAAAGTTAGACATATTTACCCGAGTGATGCAGTGAAATTAAGGCTTTTGGACGAAATTGCAAAGAACAAACCGATGTATATTCGGTTTAGAAACTGGGAACTACATGAACTGCCTGCTTTGAGAACAACAAAGCGTGATATTTGGACCGTCAAGACCATGTCTGAGAGAGCCCGATACGTTATTGTATTTTTTATGAAGAAGCGGAAAGATAACTTTGAAGCTGATTGTACCTACTTTGATAATTTAAACATCACCGACGTCAAATTACATTTAAATTCTGAGGTTTACCCCTATGAGTCGTTAAACCTAAACTTTGCCAATAGACAGTTTGCAGAAGCCTATCAGATGTATACGGACTTTCAAAAAACCTATTTGGGGAAACAGCGGTGTGAGCCGCTCTTGGATTTTCTCGCTTTCGCAGGCAGAATCCTCTTTGTTATTGACTGCTCTAAACAAAATGAATCCCTCAAGAGTAACACTATTGACGTTAAGTTGGAGTTTCAAAGTTCCGAAAACTTCTCGGCTGAGTCACGCGCTTTCTGTATAATTACATATTCACGATCGAGTGCTTGAGTATCAGGCTTTAACAGGTCAAGTACGTGATCTGTTGTAGTCAGTTACTATCCAACCCAGACACGATGAAGCTTGTTGTGGTTGACGTTCAAGGATTCAGCGTTCCAGAATTTCAAGCTAAAGAATTGGCTATTTACGATGGAAAGCAACTAAAGAACTATCTTTTTAAACCAGTTAAACCGTTTTATGAGCTGTCCTATGATTGCCAGAAGCAAGCAATGTTTCTATATGGGAACCGACATGGTTTATACTACAATTCCGGCGAAACCGATTACAATGAACTTCACCGCATTATCTACAACGATCTACGAGATGTTGATGTCATCTATGTGAAGGGATATGTAAAGAAGGCCCTCTTACTGGAAACTTTTTCCACGATGAAATATCTTAAGCATATACCCGATATTATTAATTTAGAATTTACTAGAGCCAGTGTTAATGTACCGATATTATCTCTAAGTAAAACCACTTGTTCTTATCATGGTTTAGAATACTGTACTTGTAGTGCTGAGAATTCAAAAATCTTGTATGAATATATTTATGATTTTTTACCTAAATAAAGAAGTTAAATGGTATTACATGTTAAATTTTATCCTATATTACTAGAACCCCTTGAGAAATTTAGGCATTTAGGCTCGAGCACATGACAAAGACAGTCGACTTGTCAGTTAGATTAAACGAGCATTTGAAAAAAATACGCAAGTTGAAAAGAGATATTACGTTTTACAAAGAAAAGAAATCTTTGGTTATAATATTTTTAAAACTCACCATTTAAACTTACCAATGGCTACCTCCTCCAGCTGGGATAAGGTGTTTGAATCTCCTTCTAGATGTCTCGATGTTCCAGTTCTCAAGACAAAGCCTAGCCGAGTTTACGAGGTTGATGACTTTATAACTGTCATTTTTACTACGTCCGAAGAGAAGCGCAAACAAGTAATTTTGGATACTATTGGTTATGGCAAAATTTCTTTCTCTAGTGATGAATTTGAGGAATTTTTAAGCACTTTTGATTGTTTCAATACCCATTGGGTAGATATAGTTATGATGATTGGACAGTACACGCTTGTGTTTCATCGCAATGGCGATAAGAGAAGTCTCAAGTTTGAAGATGCCACAACACACAAGTATCTATTTCGATGGACGGAGAAGCTAATACGCCTATTTGCAAAGCATGTTTATGAATTGTATAAGCTGACTATTGAGTATTATACTGTTACTAAATAAATAGTTTAGTATCAATTTGTTTTTTCTTTGCTCTAAGGAAATAAAACGCCAATATATATACACAAAAAACAAGCATTTATTAACGTGTCAGAAATTTAAAAAGTAAACAGAGGTCTGTAAATAGAGTAAAATGCACAATATAAAAATAGGGTAAACTTTGGTAAAATATACATATAAAATAAATAGGTAACTACATTAAATATGGTAGATTAGAATAAAATACAAGAATTAACTAACTAAAAATAAATTATTAGCCTAATATCACAGCCTCTAAAGTCATACAGCAACGAAAGACGATTGGTGTAAAGTTAGCTGTTGGTGGTCAGTCTTAGCTCATGGAATTTCCGATGATTCCTTATACTTTTTAATATCTCGATGACCCCAAGCAAGCGTGTTCTCAAAGTCTCCGGGAATAAGGTAGCGCTTATCGTCCGCGTGTGATAACGCTACCTTATTTTTCAGTTCGACATACATATCGTGTAAATGTGAGCGGAAAGTATTCATCCGTCGATGAATGTGAGTTCCTTCTACGTCAACCGCTTCTCTGTAATCATCCAGAGTCAGCTCTTTCTGGGTGACGTAGTCAGGAACTCCCTTGGCTTTTTTCGTTAACTTTCCCTCCACATTTACACAATATGCTTTCGCCCCGGTACCGTAGAAATCCCAAATGATTTTTCCTGCATACTCGTCTTTCATTTTGCCCAAAATTGACTGGTTTACAGGAACATCATGTGGGTTATCTTGTGAGTAATTGGACGTATCGAATCTATCTAAATTTTCTATCATGTCATTATAAAAATTATCTGTTTTAACTTTTAGAATAAGGGAATCGGTATCAGTGTAGAGTAATACCGCATTGTCGCCGTATTTTGGCTTAATATACCCGTACAAAAAGTCATACATAATTGTCTTGGATATTTCCAAGATACTAAAACCTACGTAAATAGGTTTATTATATGTGACTTTTTGTTTTTTCATCTGGATAGCTACCAGGTTCTCGTTGAAAATAGTGCGATTTTTAAAATGAGGTTTCGAGATTAACGCTTCGGCTCCCAACCTTCTACCAATATTTTCCCAATGAGAAACAAGTTTAACATCTACCCGTTTCTCCACATTTTCCATCGTTTTACCAAACACGGCGTTGTTCATAAGTTTAAAGAAATCTTTTTCAAATTTATTTTTCGCTTTATTGCGCATGGCTGTGTTCAGATCGATATATTTCTTTAGCCACGGCGATTGATCAAAAGATATAACGCGATGAATTTTTGTGAGCTTAAGCCCATAATCTAAAGCCTGACGCAAATTTTGATAATGAATTATATATTTATCTTTCTTTAAAAAATTTGGAATTAATTTTTTAATGTCTTGGAATTTTGATTCTGGTGGTGCTATGGATTCTGGGCAAAAGGGTAGTTCGTTGTGTAAATAATGCAGATGTTCGGGATATTCTAAATCTACCTCTAGTACGTAGCCAGTTTTAGAATCATTCGCGACATTCATGTAATCTAAACTTTGAATTTCGGTCTCATCCAACCACTTAAAATTCCCCGTTGGTAAATATTGTGACATGGCTGCACCATATAGATTGGTAGCGTCCAAATACATGATGTAGGAAGTAGGTTTGGAAGTATCGTAATGAGGTACAAATTTATTGTTCGCAAAAGCTTTTCTAACGCTACACTGACTGACCCCGCCGCGAATACCGTGTTTAAAGAAGTGTACCATGTCTAGATGTGTCAGTAATTCCAAGCTAATTGCCGTGGCCTTGAGTGCGGCGTCCATCGAAAGGGAAATAGTGCGTGAAATACTGCGCAGGATCTAGACTGTAAGTGTTAAGGCACACGTCTCTAAAACTTTCAAATACATCTGTTAATAATAAAACGTCGGACTTTAAATAAATATCTGAATATTCGCCTAAAGTTTTGCATTCAAATAAATTCCACACCGCCAAAGCACGCTTGTAATCCTCTTTGCTAATGGCTTCTTTCTTTAGCTGGTTATAAAAGTCTTTATGTGATGGTAGCTTCGTATCGTTCAATTTTTCGAAACTATCCACGTAATTATATGGGAAGACACCCTTCTGTCGAATAAGCTGAAACTTATTTTCCTCCGCGAAATATTTTCTAACTTCTCGCCATTGTTCCGGTTTTAAATTTTGACTAAGTTTATCTAGACTGCTGGCCATGAAACGAAAACTATCGAGAAAGCGTAATTGTAAAAATACCTGCCGTTTACCATCCTTGTTCTCGGTGTTATCCAACAAAACATGTTTAGAAAATGATATATACTTTTCCTTGCTTTGGGGGATAACATCCAGCTTTTCTTCGTTGTCTGCCAATTCCTTAACAAACAGGTGGGAGTCAAAGTTGGACATATTATGGAAAAAGATGGGTATAAATTGTGGGATTTTGTAATTTAGGTTACATACAGAGTGCGCAGCCGCCCGGTATTGGCCATTTGTGTGATCGTGGTCGTACACGCGATCGTTTAATGCTACATCAAATGGCTTTTCGCATATATGGTATACCGTAGCATTTTGATGCTCAATCTCTTGTTCCGCAGAAATAGGTATCATGGGTACTACTCCCTTCATAAAGCGATTATAGATGGATTTACAATCAGTCTCTAAACGTTTTACGAATTCTTTGTGTGCATCCGGACCCCTATAACTTTGGTAAATCGAATGAGCATCATCAAAGTCGCATTTGATGTAGTAACCGAAAGAGTACGGAACATGCTTGTGCGTTCTCAGAGTATATGACGTATCGGGATCCGGAGCATTTTCCTCAGTATCGATTGGTTCAAGGATAGTCTCGAAATCGGCATAAACAACGAAAGGCACTTTTAATTTCTTTTCAAAGTTTGTAAATTTCAAAATATTCTCGGGAATCTCTTCGCCATATTTATTTTTTTTCAAATTTGTTGTTGGGACTTTAGCTAAAACGTGCCCGCAATCGTGTTCTTGATGAGTCATTAATTTTTGTTCTGAATAAAAATAGGATAAACAACCATCACATAAATACTTGGTAGCATTGTGATTGGATAATTGTCTAGAGATCAGGTGAGATAAACTTCTTATTAAGCAGTAATGACTATTACCATAGTCCTCACTGGTTACTAACAAATTTACATGTCGCTCTCTATTACGAGACTTTGTAAAGTATAACGGTCCCACGACTTCAATAATATTTTTACCATCTTCGAACAGTTTCTCTAGTCCGTATACGTTGATAGAAATATTATTGAGTCGCTCAAACTTCGCTACATCGGTAAGTTTAATCGGAAATTCCATACCTGTGAAGTCCAACTCGATTTCAAAAGGCAAATAGTTCACGACTCTATTTGCATGTTGAGTCCGATCCAAAGGATGTACGGCGGCTAGGATTGACCACATGAATCATTTTTGATCCGTGTTCTGGATGTTTAAGACAGCTTTCTTTGCTTCAGTCTCCTTTGGCAGCGGGATGTAGGAAGATGGCTTTAGAGGCTTGATCTTGTTGATCCCTAATTCCAATTGGAGGAGTTGTTGGAGCGCCCACCCTGTAACAATAGAAAAAACAATAAGTATTACATATAAATCATTAATAGCGGGAATTAATCCTTTCGCAATTATACTGACATACTCACCACTGTCTTTTTCCGCAAATTCAGAATACTTCTTATCAAGGATCACTGCAAACTGTTCGTACAATTCCTCCAGATCTGTCCCTTCATTTACCAGCTGGTATCTGCTGTTAAAGGACTTAATCTCTTCGGAGTCACTCGTCTGCAGGAGGAAGCGGCCGAAAAGTTCAACACCAACCTTGAGATGATTAAAGTTTTGCCTGGTTTCCTCCACCAACTTGACAAATAATGCCCGCAGATGTTGGAGATAGTTCTTCACGTTGGTAGAGTCTTGGTCTGATGATAGTCGGTATGTCACAATTCGGCTTCTAAAAGATGTTTTAACAAGCTCCACACCTTCCTCCTGTACCACGCAGCACTGTTCTAGATGGTGTTGGGTTCTTAAATGTCCAGCCCAGCGATTGGTAGAGACATCGATTCGACACGTTGAACAATACTTTGTGGCTGACGTGGATGGTTCTGGAAATAAGAACAAATTTGTTATAAATCAAGCCTGTAATAAAACACTGAAGAATTTAACTTACTACCTAGAAGGTCAAGTCTGGTCCTTTTTGCTTGGTGAGCTTGCAGGGTGGGTGTTGGCATTTTTGGCGCTCTGTGTTTTTCTCGCTGATGCCGCTGTAACACGCCCACTGACTGAAAAGTTTCCCCACAAGCTTCACATGTTTGGTCCACCCGCCGACAGTCCCCATGGCGCGTGAGGCTGCTCTTCCATGCAAACGAGCGACCACACTATTGGCAAACAAACATTTTCTATAAAAATAAAATATAGTTAGCAACGATTAATACTTTTTTAATTGTTTCATAATGTTGCGCAATATTCTTTTTACCCGTATAGAACTATTGGCTTATGTGGCAGACAAACGAGCAAATTATTATTTTGTAGAAATAATAAAATTGTTTTACATAGTTAAAAGGCAGCTATAATTTTTTACTAATGGGTTGGTGTTGCATACAGACAGACTTGTAATATTTTTCTACCATAAACACAAATTTCTTATTTTGTATAAATAATAAATCGTTTTACACAGCTAAAAAGTCAACTATAATTTTTTACTAATAGATCTGTGTTGCATACAGACAGACGTAATATTTTAGCACTACTATAAACACAAATTACTAATTTTTGCTAAATCATAATACAACACATTAAATTTCCACCGCAGAATTCCTGCTATCACTAATTTTTATTTGTTTCTTGATATTGTCACCAAAATTGCTTTTCACCCGTTCCCGGGTCACCCCTTCCTATGCACCGTTCGACGCATGTCGATACGTCAGCCCACAACACCATGGGACCACAACGCCTTGGGACCGCAACCTGGGGAACGGCGACGACCTTCCAGGCCAGCGGACCACTGACGGTGCCAGCGGGGGACAAGCCCACCCTGGGACCACAACACATGCGGACCACACTAGGGACAAATCAAACAAGAGGGAGGAAGACCTGCCGGGAGGAAGAAGAGTAAGAATGAAGACAAACGCAAAAAATGCAGCTTTTTAAATTGTATATTCTTATTTTTTTATTAAACCCAAAGGAGATTGTTTTTTTATTGTAATAGAGAATAGAATTAGGGAATTGAGACACAAAAATCCTTCAGATTTTTGTTTTCCGTGGAGGGGGAAAGTGTCACCAAAATTGCTTTTCACCCGTTCCCGGGTCACCCCTTCCTATGCACCGTTCGACGCATGTCGATACGTCAGCCCGGCGGTAGGGCTGGAAGTGGTCGACCTCGAGGCAGTGAACAGCCGTAGGACGTCAGTTATTACCACGACGCAAGCGAGTCTACGACGTCCCGAGCCATTTTCCTCCGGCCACACGCTTTTAGACAGTATACAGGTATGTCTCATTTTGGGTTGTTTTAGAAATGTGTAAAATATAATTTATTTCTTTTTAAATTAATAAATATAGCTGCAGAATTAATAATGAAGCCATGGTTTTAGTATTTTAGTTAAGATCCCGTGAAAATATAATACATAGAAATAGATGTACTTACCAAATAATATTACACACATTTTACAACACAATAAAACAAAGCACGCGTCTATTTTTAACGAACTGGCTGTTCTCAAGGAAAGTTTTCGAGCGACTGCTGGATCGCTCGACGGTTTCCCGATTAAGAACACGTCTAAAGCGCGGAAAACGCGTCGAAACGTATCTAAACTAATAATAGAATATCTCCGCTTGGTCCGTGTAGTATGATTGCTGCTGTGTTTCGCTTGCCTTATTTGGCTCGCTTTGCCTAGCAATGCTGTTGCAATCTTTCTGGCGTATTGCCAATAACGCGGTGTGCGAGATTTAAAATATTAGAATATACGAGGTGAAGTATATATTACTACGCAAAGATCATTGACAATGGACACTGCATTGCAGTGTATTGGGGCTTTAGCAGTATTCTAAGTGGTGGTTAAAACAGTTTAACTAATAGAAAGACTGATTCTTTTCAGCCATTAAGGCGCTGGACTTAATAATCGATAACTCACAAACGAGTTAGTCGACTGACTTCGGGTTTTTTCCAAACGATTTGTTACGTCACGTTGAACACGTGATGTATGTCAAATATTAATTTTGGCGTTTAACAAGTGACAAAAGGCGGTTGACGTATCTTAAATCACTGGTGTCAGTTGACATGCTTTTACGCATGCCTTATAAGGTCATTTTGAACACGTTGCGTATGCTAAATTTTTATTTTGGTGTTTAACAAGAGCCTGGTGGTGGTTGACATATCTTAAATGACGGGTGACTGTTGCCATACTTTTATACGTGGCTTATAAGACCATTTTGAACACGTTTCGTATATTAAATTTCTAATTGCAAACGATGTCTCTTCTAGCTGCAAGTCTACATCCCATCAGCACAATATTTTATGTGAAGCCGATAGCCAGGTTGGTTAGAGCGCTGATATTCCAACATCTGTGTCCGGGTTCGAATCCTAACATGTGCAAAAATAAAGAAAAAAGTTTTTGACGTCATATTCGTGAAATAATAATATTTTTAGGAATTTTTTTTTTTTTTTTTTTTTTCCTTTATTTATATATTTATACTAAATTTATATAAACAAATTTTACATAATAATAAAAAAAAAAAATTAAAATATAATAATTATAAATAAAAAATTTCATCCAGATTTGACTCAGCTGATATTGTCCCCAAAACCGCTGCAGTATTTCCCCTCTGTATTGCAATGCTGATCCTCTGGAGAATGAAGCTTTTTGCTTTTTCCTGTTTAATGTTTTTACATATGTCATCAATTAGTTTTTTAGCTTCATCTCCCAGGGGACCAAACGTCTCAACACTAAAAGGTACGAAAATAAACCGATCTTCAAGTTCTTTATATTTGGCTCTCTTCTGTAGTTCTCCGCTTCGTGCAGCTTCACCTGATTTTTGTGAAGTTTTATTTAAATACGAATCTGCAAGAGTGTCCCTGCACGTAGCGTCCCACAGAAGTGCTCGGCCTCTCCTCCATGGCACCAAAGTCATCCCATCAACCCGCTTTCCATCGCCCCGACATATACCAGGCGGCTCTAAAACTGCAGGGAAATCAGCAGTATTCAGAGTCCGTCTGATAATGCTATTAATCATTCTATGTCGAGCCACACGACCTGCACTTTTTTTGCAGCAGAGACCATGATGGCCATAAATATCTACTGTTTTGCCGCAAGTACAGGTATGTGGCTCACACACAGGTTGACCAAGCCGTAAGGCAATAGAAATGCGGAAGGAAGAGCGGTCTAGAAGATTTCCTAATGCAGAGGAAGGCAAGGCTTTGAGCCAAGCAGAACTTTCAGGTTCTTGTAATGCCAAAAGACGCGCCCTATCTTTTGAAGAATTTGTACTTAATAGAATTTTATTTAAGGAAGCTTCACAAAGTTTATTGTCGAATTCTTTTTGTGTTTTTAATTTCGAAAGATCTGAAACAATACTTAAATTTTTAAAAAAATTTAGAGCTTCATAATAAACAGAATCTTGGAAGGACAGGATATAAGGAGACAAAATAGCAGAAAGAAGAGGAGAGACATCATTACAACTACCCAAAAAAGCTGAAAAACATAGAGTAGAACAATCTCTTATCCCTAAACCACCCAATTTTAATGGTAAGCATGATAAACTCCAAGCATTAGAATTTAACATACAATTTGTAATATCTTCCAAACAAGTTTTCAAAGAAAAATCAAAATCTTGAAGACAGTTGAAAACTTTCCAACAGGGAGCACAACGAAGTAAGTACGTTATTCTAGGGACTGCAAAAGAATGTCTAAGAAGGAAATAAGCAATATGAGAATCAGTAGATGAGAGATTTTTTGCCAGTCTTTGAAAAATTGAAACTTTTGATTTTAGAATTTCTTTAATCTTGTTATTACTAAAAGGGCATCCAAGCAATGTTAAATTTTCCAGATCGACTTTAGAAAACAATTTAATAGTTTGGTCATATTGAAAATGTGAATAATGAAGATTGTTTGACTCGTATATTGTGGAAAATTCACATTTTTTATAATTTATTTGAAGGCCAATTTCTAAACAAGATGATTTTAAAAAATTAAAATCCTGAAGAACTATTTTTGGGTCTCCAGCAAGGGTTCCATCGTCGAGATACCATAAATTAATTTCCGATTTTAGATTTAAAATTATTGGATGGAGAGCTAAACAAAACAGTGGCGGACCTAATGGGTCCCCTTGTTGGACACCTCTTTGTGATGAAATTATTCGATTTCCAAAAGATAAAAAAGAAGGACTTTCATAGCACTGAGAAATAAAACTGTAAAAATTAGGTATGTATTCTTTCACTCTAGACAAAATTGTTTCCCTATTTACCATATTAAAAGCATTGTAGAAGTCAATCTTTAAATGTGCCGTGTTAGAAGTATGTGGAAAAGAAATGTAACGACGAATGGAATGAACTATACCCTCACAACCACTTTTTGTCCCAAAACCCAATTGATGAGGACGAAAAAATTTGCCAAGAGATTCATAGATAGAAGAACAAACTAATTTTGCAGCTAGTCTGCGTAAACATAGCCCTACAGCTATTGGACGGATGCCTCCATCTTTTTTATTAAAAGCACACAAAGATGCGCCATAAAATATTGGAACAATAGTTTTGTGAACAAGACCATTAAGAATAAATTTTATAAATAACTCAAGGGAAAGTAGTAGGTTAGAAGAAGAAATACCTAATTTTTCGTTCAGCAAATCCTTCAAATGTTGGGGCCGTAGCCCATCGAGACCACCAGCTGAGCCCGGTCTAAATGAAAAAATAGCTTTTTTAATATCTGTCAAACTAAAATTAATAAAATCTTTAATTTCTTAAGTAAAATCTTGAAAAATCTGTTCTTTTTCATGTTGTGGGTGCTTTTGTACAAGATTATTAAAAGTTTCTTCATCTTTTTGAGCTAAAGTATCGTCAGAGGAAAAAAGACGGATCGCACCTTGGATATCACCTTCCGCAATCTTGGATTCCACTTTTTTGTAAATACTATTGACATTACTTTCTTTTCTAAATTGTTTTTCCATTGAAATATTTTTTTTTGGTTTATAAAATTCCAAAAAAGGCAAAATAGGTAGCTTCTTCGTTTTTATCCATATCGATAAATTTTCCTTCATTATTGAGGTCAATGACTTGTCGCTCATTTTTCTATTTCTTTCTGGAATTTTCATGACAGCATACGGAAAGACAAACAGATGTATCCATGATTCAGGGTTGTTCTCAGAAACACTACTTTTTAAAAGAGTGTTAATTTCTTCTGCGATGCATGCACGTGCACCAATAGGGATCCTTTTAACAACAGGAACGGATGACTTTAGTGAAACTAAAAAATTGTTTATTTCTAGGGAATCTATGGTTAGATTAGATGTCTTAATATTCTGATTTTTATGTTTCATACTTTTGTGTTGACTTAAACTCTTTTTATTCTTAAGATGTTTTTCACATATGTCACATTTTACTTCATGAGAATTTTCGAAAGTAGAAAAGTTTTCTTTAGAAGACAAAATTAAGCTTGTAGATGATGCTGAAACCAATGACTTCTCTGAGGAATTTGAATGTATTTTAGAATTGTGAATTTTTAGGCCGGTGTTATTTTTAAACGATTTATCACAGATTTTGCAAGCTGTATTATTTTCTTTTGGTGTTTGATTTAAAGGAACAATTAAATCGAAATGCCCTGAATCTGGATTTCCAGAAAATAAAAGATTTATTGTTTGCGAATACTGAAACTTACTAATTTGCAATCCATTACCTTCTAAATTTAAAAACTCATTCAAATTATCTCTGGAATTTACTAAATATACATTAAAATTTGTTTTATGAATTTCTGACATAGCTAAACATTCGAAAGCAGTACCATAACTTCCATCCATTAACATATAATTACAATAATTTTCCTTTGAAACATTTTGGTCTTCTAAAAATTCATACAAATTTTCCCAATTTTTCCTAATATATTCCACAGATTCTTCTCTTATTTTGTAATGGAAATTCTCACTGTGATTTAGGTATTGACTGAAAGCACGGAACAAACAATTCCCATCACCTTTAATAGAAATTCTTTTGAATGTTTTCATACAAAAATTTTCAAGAAAATAAAAATTAAATTTGACACTATGACAAGTGTCAGAAAATTTTGTAATAAAATATTTCTAAAAATTTTTATCTTTGAGGTTTGAAGGTAAACTTCTATTTGCTGGAAAACTAGGAGCATGCAGCTTCAACTTCAACAGACGTAAGGTCATTAATATTCTTAAATAGCCACAAAATATGAAGATGTATTTGAAAGAACTTTTCACGATTGTTCTGTCTTCTTCTGACATTAATTGGTAGGAATAGTACTAAAGTCCGACGCGGTTAGGCCACAAATAGATAGTGCCCAAGTAGTTGATGCCCAAGTAGTTAAAGCCCCAAGTAGTTAAAGCCCCAAGTAGTTAAGGCCAAAGTAGTTAACGCCCAAGAGTGTGACAGTTGACAGATGACGTATGACAGTTGGCGTTTGACAGTTGACAGATGACGTATGACAGATGACAGCTGATATATGACAGATGACGTATAACAGATGACATATGACAGATGCGCGCGCCGCTAGATGCGCGCGCAGTCGCGCATGCGCAGTAGGGTTCGGTTCGGTTGGCGCAGAACGCACTAACTCCCCCTACTTATATATATATATATATATATATATATATATATATATATATATATATATATATATATATATATATATATATATATAAGTAAAAGAAAATGTTTTTGTATATATGATAATAAAAAAAAGTTAAATTAACAATATTTTTTATTTCTAAAATAAGTATGCGGAAGTTACACAAAAATAAGTAAAAACGCAAAATAGAAAAAAGAATAGACGAAAAACTGTAGGGCCGTAACTTTAGGCGCGTAATCGTTAGATGCACGCCTGAGAATATGCATCTTATTTGTAATACAATGCGAATTTTACTACAAGTAAGATAATAGACGAAACTCTCAGCATTTTCGTAGAGAACTTACTAGAAATTGAGCTAGTTCTAACGTATGGTAAAAACGTATATGTCTACAGAGTAACACAATATTTTCAACAAAAAATTAATTCTTGAGAAATATCATGTTACTTGGGATGTGACATGAATCAACTACAAACTACGATCAAATTTTTTGTAGTCCTGAAAAGGGCTGATTTTGTCGGGGTAGGTCGGGGAGGGCATGGTTCCGGGGACAATCGAATCAGTTGGTGGAATCAGCTGGACCATCTTCATCCTGATGATCCGTGATCCACCAAGTGGACGAATCGGCCGGACCGTCGAGATCTTCTGGCGGCGGCGGTAGCACCCAATCAGTGCTGGAGTCCGGTTCCACCGCTTCAACCGGCAACTCTGCATCATCATTGGGCAGTTCGACTTCCCAATCGAACTCGGGTTCTTCGAGTGGTCGCAGATCATCCTCGTCCCACTCAATAGCATCCAATATCATGCTGTATGTCGTCAAAGTCATCAAAGACTTGTTCGTCGACTTCGTTCATATCGACCGTCTCGTCGCTCCAAACCGACGAGCCACGACTTAATGATCTTTCTGGGTTCATTTTTAGATCTGGTTACTATCAGATTTCAAAATGAAGTGATTCTGTGACTCGTTCGCAACCGTTTAAATAGAGATAATGTACCCCCTCCAGCACTCCATCCCCACCTTTTCACCTCTAACAAACTAGAGTTTATTTTACAAATGCCCTCCATCCAAAAATGATACTGGCAGACTTCACTGTCGAAAACTGTTTTTGGTTCTCAAAAATGGTGTAATTGTGTTCTGGAAATGTGACCGACAAAGAGAATTATACTGTGGACGACTGGACTCATATAATTTCTATCTAATGTGACAGATGCCGTGGCATTAGATAAATACAACTACGATCAAAACATTCTATCGTCCTGAAAAGGATGGATTTTGCAAAGAAAATTATACTCGATCCATCTGGACTTACATAATTTTCTATCTAACGCCACATATACTATGGCATTAGGTAACTAAAACTACGATGAAATATTTTGTGGCCCTGAAAAGGACCGTTTTTCTAGGTATATCTTATTTGTAATCAGGCTCGATTACAAATAAGGCACGCACTCGTGTGCTGAAGAGTACCCAGCGGCACTCCACAAGCCGTACAGGTCGGTATGTGCGCGCGACTACCGAAATCCTGCGCTACGTGATAACTGGTGAATTCGTCAACAGCCGACTTATTTGCGAAGTCTGCATAGCAGCGAACACACCAGTCATCACGATAACCCACATGCACCAGGTTTATGGTCCTACACACCCGGCGGGATCTGACGGTGGAAACATTCCTCCGTCTTACTGCGTAATTCACCGCTTGAGTATCCGTCATCTGACATTAGCGATGGGTCATTCGTTCACTTTCAAGAGAGCCCGCTCACTCGTTCAGCTCACTTGGAAGAGTCGTTCGCAAGGAGTCGTTCGATTAAACGAGGGCTGCTACCCGTATCTCCGAGCTGCGAATTGCGGCGCTCTTTACTTTAGCGTGACACCTGCATTTGTTCATGTTCATAAAATAGAGCAAAAAATGCTATGAATTACACATTTTCGACTGCCGACGGCATGCTGCTTAATTGTGGCGCGGCGGCTTCAAACAAAAATAAAATAAATATTAAAATATTGGAATGATTTATGGCTTTTCTTGCAGGGCGTTTGAGTTTGGTGGGTACCGAGACCGACACAATAATATACTAATATAATAATACCTAATACTGAACCAGGCTTTTAATAAATCATTTGATTTGATTTTTGGTTGTTTTATGCGTTAGTTTGTGACTTGAGTTTTAACCTACCCGCAGTATACACCTCTGCTTAAAAAACGCTGTAGCAGATTTCCGGCAAAGTAATTAATCGTTAATCGTAAAATAATAGTAATACCAAAGACGTACAAACTGTGTAATGTATTACCATATAGGCCGCTAGATGCTCCACCACTCTCGTTCTATTATACGACTCCGACTGAGCCGCTCCCGGCTAGCGCTCTTCGCGGCTCGCGCTCTCCGAGTTGTCCGGAACTCGCGAAAGCATGGAGTGGAATTTCTACGAACGGACGAGAGCCAGCCAGATATTTTAACGAGCGGTGAACGTCTCGTTCAGTTGATGGGAGCGGCTCATTCGCGACTCTTTGAAAAGAGTCGTTTAAATCGAACGACTCGTTCGCGAACGACCCATCGCTATCTGACATGTTGAGATGAACGAATGTAATGAAGTAAGCAGGGGGGGCGGACGCCTTCGGCGGCGGCGGGCTTGCTGCTTTGGTTTTCTTCATCTAGACCCCATTCGCAAGAAGTAGCAAGACCGCCGCCGCCTTCGACGGCGGCGGCCTTGCCACTTCATTTGCTTCATCTAGACCCCATCCGCATGCCTTGAGAAATCTATTTTGTGCAGCACCCAATGACACCATAGTTTTCAGCGTTGGTGTAATTCCGGGTTTCGAATGACAGCAACTTGTTCCCCTCCCATTTCATTACGACATTCGTCGAATAGAAAGGCGATGGCATTATTTGATAGATAACATTTTTTAGTAACATCTTTGGGTTTAAATGTTCCTTCGATAACTATCCGATATTCCAATCTCTATAGGGGCGTTCGACCTTAGGAAAGAGTACGCGTCTGTTCTGTCTAAAACTCGCTTAATATTGAATTTTTTTGTAAAATAAAAGAAATGTTAAAGTAGTATGCGACTACACCAATCTTTTCGGTCATATGTACTTTCCAAGTTAAATCGCTTGAAATACTTTACTTAATGTCTGAAATGAGATTTCGGTGTAACACGGAAATCATCAAACAACAGAAGCAGCTTCCAAGAAGCATATATCTTATTCGCTTCTGGGGATTAGACGACCTTGTGAAAACTCGTCTCAGGGGTGGACGTCCTTAAGATACTACACATAGGTGCAGGCGCCATATTGGTCATATAAAATTGTATGTTAAATGTTCTGAAATGATGTTAAGAAAAGGATCTTTAACTTAAAATAAGTTTTAGACACTTCCAGGGAAATTATCGAAAAATGTTGATCGGAACGTCCATTTTTCCACGTCCAGAATTTGTCATCCTTGGTCATCTTTGCATTTTTCACTAATTCAGTGTCAAACCCAAAGTGACATGGAATATCTAAACTACGATCAAATATTTTATAGCCCTGAAAAGGGCTGATTTTGTCGGGGGATGGATGGGTCGGGGGCCGTTGGTTTGTTGGGGATCTTGTTGTTGTTCTCGCAGGCGACGCTCTATCTGTCGCTCGAGCTCTATACCGAGCATCGCGTGCTCCCACCTAAGCCACAAACTCTCTGCGTTGTCGCTGTCGCTTTCCGATAAATCGGAATCCCCGCTGTCGATATCTGACAGCGTTATTTCAACCGTCGTTGAATCCACAGAATCCGATTCATCGGCATCGACTTGGACGTCCAAATTTTCACCTCCGACGACGTAATAATTCCAACTTGTGGAATCCGACGGTCCGTGAAAGCCGTTATATCCCAGCCCAGGATACTGGCAGTCTGATGAGGAGTCGGGTTCTTGCTGTTGTTGTCCTTCCATGATTGCGAACTGAATGAAGAACTTACGACCGATCCTCGCTTTTTATGCGTTCGCAGTCGTGGTGGGGGTAAATTCTTTCTTGAATAAACTAGGGTTTTATTCAATATACCGCACACCAATAATTGTATGTATTTTTACTTCATGACGACAGCCCACAACGATAATTTTTACATATTTTGAACATTACGAAAACTCTACATCCCACTAGCTTTCACAATTTTTTACAAATATCTACCTAGCAAACAGCCTTCTCAATACAATTTTTGGTTAAAAATTTACCAAAATTAAAATCTTGGTGGGTCGACAAATATCGATTTTTTAGAACTTAAATTATTCGTCTCGGAATTAACTAAACGGATACAATTTTTAAGTTAGAAAAATAACCTAATAACCTTTAACTTAAAATAAGTTTTAGACACTTCTAGGTAAATTATCGAAAAAAGTTATGCAAAAATGTCAATGCCAATTTTTAAACGTCCAGAAAATGTCATCCTTGGTCATCTTTGCATTTTTCACTAATACAGTGTCAAACGCAAAGTGGCATGGAATATCTTAAACTACGATCAAATCTTTTGTAGCCCTAAAAAGGGCGGTTTTCGCGGTGGGTAAGAGGGGAACCTAGAGTGGTTGTTCCCCTCTCGCGATCTGCACCGATCGTGGTGCAGCTCGCCGTCTTCGCGCCTCCAATCGAGTGCTGCGACGGTTCCGGCGACGCTCCGTTAGCTCTTGTAATAGAGCCGCCCTTTCCTCAGGACCTAGCAGCATCTGTGGTCCTTGCACCACTTCCACGGGCTCTGTTGGAGCCGGCTCCGGTGATGGCAGCGGTCTTGGTACCGGCAGTACGGTTGCCGTTGCCTTATTTGCGTTTTTCAAACGCCAAGCCTCCCAATACTCACTTATTTTCGACTCCCTTGTAGTCCTTAACATTAGTCTGTCCCAGTTCATGGCTGGTTGATAAATGAAAAATGTGGTGGGTGCTCCTTTTAAAAGCATTTAGGGTGGTGGTGGGTGAGAGTGGGGGAGAGAGTGAGGCTAAACAGTTCTAACATATCCTTTAAGAGTAACAAAAATATTTCCTCAAGAAGAGATTTCGTGTTCGAAATATTTTGTTACTCTGAAAGGATACGTCTGTTTTTGTCATACGTTAGAGCTGGTTTTATATTAGCCAACGTTCTATGTGAAAAACGACAAGAATTCTGATGTATCTTTTTGAGCGTATTAACTCAGAGTGACTTTATTTTTAAAAATATGTTTCTTGATAGAAAGTCATGTCACTTTGAATAAATAGAGGCATATGCGTTCTTATCATACATAAAAACTACAAGCTAAATCTTGTAAATGCCCTTTCTCTCGCTATTTATGTATGATTTAAACACATAATGCGTCTCTCACCCAAAGTAATACAATTTTTCCATCGAGAAATATCTTCTTTAGGAAACATTGTGTTTAACTACAAAACTACTATTTTGTGGCCTAAAAAGGGCAGGTTGTCAGGGGGCAGGCTTGGTTGTTATATGAGGACCCTTATTTGTAATAGGAATTTAAGTCCTATTGCAAAGAAGGCATGAGTTCCGGTGAGAGACTGTAAGCAGTCTCTCCCGACACCGATGACACCTCGAGTGGTTCCGCATACGCTCACATCGTGCCCCAACTGTAAAATGGCACGATATGAATCTCGCACCGATCTGGCCCCTAAATCATGTGTAGCAGTGTATACACAAGATGAAGGGTCCACATTTTACGTAGGAGTGCAAGATGCAATACCTAGGTCTCAACCTACGCGTGCGGCGTACACCCCTATGTTGCGCATTTGGTGCAACTGCCTGATCGTCATCACTGGAATAACCATTATCCGAACTTGATGACATCTTGGCTTCGAGTGAATTTAATTTTCTAAATCACGTCTTATATACATTCTTTTCCCCAATCCTCTCCTAAATTTCTGTCTATTCTTCATCACTTAACCTTATTTACCAAAGCCCCACATTTGAAGTATTAAAATAAGCCAATAGTAAAAATAAAACTCAAATATGTCGTTTGCAAGTTTATTTTAAATATGTAAAGTACATAATTTGGAGAATTATACAACTTCAAACTAATATATTGATTTGTTAGTAACAGAACCATTAAGTATATTGTAGCTAAAAATGCATCATGAATAACTAACGCGTACACTTTAGTGTCTTTAGGAAATTTACTCTTGCGTGTTTCAAACTTCAATTTTACGTCCACTGTGGACGTCCTAACGGCTTCTGGCTGGTGACTGCAATCGATTACGAATAACGGATTTTTCAGATAGTCGGCAAACCCAATCATAGGATCGCTAAGTTCCCGTTGGCAGTAGCTAGCTTAAAAATTCTCATAATTATAATAGGCTGCGGCATACAGTTTCTTTGAAAAATCTAAATTCCATCTTTCATAGGGAAATACGGTAGAGTTAAGATAGAGCCTAATATCACTTATATCGGCCGTTGTAAATTGTGTGCTATCTTTTTCTCTGTTGTCGGAAAAGTACTTGTCTGAAAACCAATAATCAAATATCTCGGTTTTTCGAGACTCATGCTAGTTCTTAAGGCCCATACGTCTGACGATGTTTGTCTCAAAGCAGGTAGCTCCTAAAGATCCCATTTACGGTAAGCCATTGGAACGTTTACGTTACTTCCACCTTTATTCATGCGTATCTTTAACTTCTGTCGATCAACTGGAATAATGTGACGAATTTTCCATTCAATTTTTTCAATTGAAATGTCTGCATCTACTTCACCAATATAGCAATTGTTGAAAGTGCGGGCAATAATTAAAATCAACTCTTTCTTGACGTTAAAAATACCCTTTGAACAATCCTCAGCAAAACCCATGAGATATTTTAGAGGAAGCTTGCCGGAGAACACGTTACTTGTGGAATCTAGTATACCTTGATTTGCTTCATATAGACCCCATCCACATGCCATGAGAGCTCTATTTTGTGCAGCACACAATGACACCATAGTTTTCACCGTTGTAGTAATTCCGGGTTCCCGAACGACAGCAACTTGCTCCCCTCCCATTTCATAACGACATTCGTCGAATAGAAAGGCGATGGCATTATTTGATAGAAAACATTTTTTAGTAACATCTTTGGGTTTAAATGTTCCTTCGATGTAAATGTAACTATCCGATATATCCAAAATGATATCTTGAAAGTGTACAGGTATACGAATTTCATCAGAATTGCGGAATGTTGGAGAACCGTAAGGTTTATATGTGTGTTCTTGAAAACTAATAATGGAGTTATCAAAACTTGGTTCGCTAAAAACTTCAATTTTGTCACTGCTAGCGGCCATCATTTTTTAATTTTTCTCACTTTCAAACCGATCGATTGTAGAAATTTGCAATCTTTCACGGAGAGCTGGCGATTGCTGTGCGGATGTGCTTTCGATCGTCCGTCTGACTTGTGAATGAACCTTGACTGTGTTGTCTGCTTACTTTTATGTCGTTTAACTGAATCTTGAATTGTTGACAGCATATGCAGTTGACGGTTAAAGCAAAAACCCATTATACGATTTTTTCAACTCTAGTTTAACTATAATTTTCTCACCTCGAAAATCGATCAAATCACCGCTATCGTCCAAGATGCGTTGAGTAATGTTGTCGATAAACTGACGACCATCCGGCATTATCGGCATATAAATATTATTTTGGGGTTCTTTGGAGATTTTGTAACCAGGTTCAATGTCAATATCAAATTCAAATAACGTATGACTTTCCAAAGAATTCAGGTATGCTCCGGAAATTATATTACAATCCACATGTACAGTGCGCACTATGTCCACGATGGTACTTGATTCGTGTCTTTGTCCACCTTGCAGCAACACAGAGCCAAATCCGAGCACTTTGCCGATGCTGTTGCTCCATTGAAAATCGATGCTATATTTTGACTTTAGCTCACATTGTAACGTATTATTATTGGCAGTTAATGAAAATAAATCGTGCTTTGCATGACTCTTTTAAAGCGGTATGCATGGCTTTTGCTATTTCATTAATTTCGTAAGCTCCTGGTGGAATCCTTAAATACTTTGGTATCACTGTTTTAAAATGGGTGAATGAATTATTGCTTTCGTCGATATTAAAAATCGAATTATATGTGTAAAATCCCAGTAGTGCAACTCCATATTTGCCTGTTGTATTTAACTCGATGGGTGGGTAAAAATCCGCACCTAAGACACTTTAATGTCCTGTTAGAGTGAATGTGTAAGACATGACTGACGACGAAACTATTTGTGTAGTTATTTTATTGCTGTTTGCAACAGTTAAATGGATTTAAGCTGAAGCGTTGCTTTATTCCTTTGGACATTTTTAAACTGTTTTCTGCCTTTATATTCACATCGTTAATTTTGCAATAACAACACAATATTTTTTTTGGTGTCGGTCCATCGCCCTCATCCGAATCTGAATTATTGCTATTATAATGTTCGAAACAGTATTGATATTTCAATATATCGATGTCACTTTTTAGGTGATTAGGTAACCTATCCCAAACTAGTGCTATTTCATTTAGAGCTAATGCAATCAACACTTCTTTGGGCGTATTTTCTAACTGTTCAGCTGTAATCCTCCGACTTCACGATATGTTTTAAGTGATAGCAACATTTTGGTGTAGTTGTCACGTTCCATTTGGGGTGTCAAAGACATACTTTTTATGATTGTAAAAGAAACATCAAACACAAATGTCCACACCAGACTGTTCCAAATTCTTGTTGATGGTCGTATGCATAGCAAATTTTCTTCGTCGCTTCGGAACCCATCTGCAGATATCGTACCAATTCCATAGGTGGGGGTAAATCACCGAAACTATTGTAGTATGTTACATCAGAATTGCGTTTTCTATATGCTACCCAATGAGTCCCTACACCCGACATACTATCCAAATTTATAATGGCGGCCTCATAACGTTTGGGACCGCGTACAGGTAATGAATCTCCCATATATACGCCTCGAAAGTGTGGTATTTTCATTTTAAGGCGTACTTTTCTATATCAATATTGGATAGTGGTCTTTGAGGTAGGGATTCTATTAGTTTTTTGATTTCTTATTTTTGCCGTTGTTTATGAATAATCCCAAACCTGTGCGATATGGTTTCAAATATAATCCATTTCCTCTTGAACTTAGATGTAAGCCGGTACCTATTTTTTCTGCAGTCGACTTTTTTACTTCTTTTATAGCACGCACGATGCCAGCTGCACCACCTGCTAATGAACCTAAGGCCGATAGTCCTGCAAATATTGGTATTAACGGTAATATCCCCCCAGTCTATGGAATTGGAATGATTCTAGGCGTGCGAATTTTTCGTTTGCCACCAGCTATTCTTAGGGATTTACGTGCAGCTACTGCAGCTATTTTCGATGCTTTCATGATATTTTTCTCGATAAGTTTTTGCCCACCAGCTTTTAGCAATTCTGATCGAACGGGTCGTCTAATAGATGATCCAAAATGTGCTTTGTGTACTCGCTTATGCTTACCGACACCTTTACCTTTAGTGTGGCGGCGGCGGCGCTGGAAGCGACGTTTACCTCTAATGGATGCTTTTCTCGATTTTGATGATGATGATACACCCATGCCAAAACGTTGCTTCGCTTTCATAATGTTGGTTACCAACCAAGCTGCAGCTTTTTCACTAGCGCTAGAGTCTTTAGATTTTACTCTTTTCCACGCGCTTTGCTCAAGCTCGTGATCTGCTTGGTGGCGAGCACTTAAATTTTCACTATTACGCAAATAGGCTAAATCGTGTTTTTTGCATGCGACACCCAAAGAATTAATTCCTTGATCTCCTCTTGCCACACGTTTTACTACTTTCGTCCCAGGCCCACAATACTGATAGCCAGGAATGTGTAACTCGAACGGTCAGGGGCGGACCGTGACTTTTGGTTGGGGGGGGGGGGGGTTGGTAGACAGAACCATTTTTTTTATATAAATATGTATATACTACCGTGCTGTATAATGTTTGTAATAACTACTATAAGAGACCAATGGGGGGGGGGGGGGTTGACCCCCCCCCCAGCGGTACATCTCTGCGAACGGTAGCATATTAATTACTGAATTAACAATACCGCTTCCAGTCTTACTTGATAAACGAGACCGTCTACTTCGTCTGACGAGCGACATCTGAATGATAGTTTACGTGAAAGTTCAGTATAAAATATAGAGTTTGTTAAGATGCGTATCGTCAATCTTAAACAAAAACCTACCGTCGATAATCTCGATGTAAAGGTCGGATCTGGACAAGAACAAAAATTATTTAAAAGACATGGTCCTTTGCTACACTCATCTATTCGTGGATTATTAATAGGACCTTTCAATTGTGGAAAAACAAATGCTGCGATTTCGCTGCTTACTCACCCCTCGGGACTGTGTTTCGAAAATGTTTATATCTACTCAAAGTCGCTCCATCAACCAAAATATGAATATTTAAAGAAAATTTTATCACCAATCAAAGGTCTTGGCTACTACGCTTTTAGCGACGCAAATAACATTGTGGAACCGTCAGATGCTAAACCTAATTCAATATTTATTTTTGATGACGTTTGTGTGAGAAACAGGACGTTATAAGATCGTATTTTAGCATGGGACGTCACAAAAATGTTTGCCTTTTACTTGGCGCAAACGTATTCTCGTGTTCCTAAGCAGCTCGTCTGGGATAATGCCAACTTCATTATTATGTTTAAACAAGATGAGATGAATATGAAACATATATTTTCCGATCACGTTTCACCCGACCTGACGTTTACACAATTTCAAGAGATATGTGCTAAATGTTGGGATAATAAATATGGTTTTTTAGTTATTGACAAGGATAGTGATGTAAATTCAGGCAGATACCGCAATGGATTCGATAGTTATATATTCCTATAATAATAACTTGGATAATCATTTCATCGTTGAACGGTGCTTTGAAAGCATCATGAATGAAGAAATCGAATTAAAACGAAAGCAACTGGAAACTACAAATGCGGTTAGAAAAAAATTTAAACAAATTAAATCAGCTAAAGTGCAGAATGAACATGATTTGGAAAAGTTTTATGAACCAGTTTCTAAACCATTAGCATCTATATCTAAAGCCGTAACGCAGAAGCAGCAGCAGTACGCAACTAAAAAGTCAAGTACTACGACTAAACCACAAAGTTGGAGTAGCAGCAGCTCGGTGGGACTAGCGAAAATGTTTGAAGAACATCCAACAGACGCGGATTTTGAAACATCTACACCGATTTCGCAAAAAACACAAATTCTTACACCAAAACGTGGAAATCGTGAGTCACTGTTCGAAACCCCTTCCCCATCAACGATAACATCATCTCACACATCATCACACACATCAAATGGTAGTATTTCATCCGCAGAAAATATTCAAGATTATCTAAGTGGATTAAAATTGGAGCCATCCCATTATGATACCGTGTATGGTGTACGCTTTGGTAAAAAAGAAAATAAATCAACAAAATATATTGACAACTTGGTGGTTCGTTTTATAACAAACGGAAAGATGGTGTTATACAAGAACAAAACAAACATTGCTGAATTCTATGGAACAGCTGAGCTTTACGACTTAATTTTTCTAAAAAATCCACCAATCCTAGATAAAAAGATCAAATTAGTCTAGATGTACTTCGAAAATACCAAACCATTTTGAAATTGACGGATGCGGCATACGCGACGGTTATGACAAGAAACGTGGTTTAAGGGAAACACGATGGAGAAAATATTTACGAATCATAAAACCGCTAATTACGGGGACTAAACTGGGCGGTGGTGGTGTAGGAAGAAAAAAAGTCAACAACAAAATCCAACTACCAGTAAACAAGCATCTATCTTCGAAATCATCTGAATATGTTTATTGGAATAAACCTAAGGAGTTAATGGATAGGTTACGATTATTGTGGGGGTCAAAAGTAGCTGGACATACCGGACATGATAATGAGATCATGTCGATTATGGAAGAGCCTCGAGAGGAAGGAATAATATGTTAAGTTTTGCACGTAGTTGCCATCCTCAGTGTCTGATAAGACGTGCAACCTTATAATATGTATCCTAGCCAAGAAAAAATTAAAGTCGTAAATGAATTACATAGAACAGCAAGAAAAACTTTTGTTAGAAGACGTACATTCATAAAAGGATATCGAGATTTGTGGCAAATTGATTTGGCGGAAATGCAGCAATATGCTACTGACAACGATGGTTACCGTTACATTGTTGTATGTATAAACTGTTACTCCAATTTCGTGTACACCAAAGCAGTTAAGAATAAGACTGGTGTTAAAGTTGCGAATGTCATGAAAAGCGTCATTGAAGAAGCATCATATGCACCAAACAATTTACAGAGTGATCAAGGAAAGGAATTTTATAATAGCACCTTTCAAGCACTCATGAAAAAATATAATATAAACCATTATTCCACATATATCACGAAAAAAGCGGCAATTGTTGAGCGTGTTATAAGAACTTTGAATAATAAGTTATATAAGCAATTCTCGGCTAGAGGTTCATACAGATGGTTACAAATATTACCAGCTATAACGAAGACCTATAATAACACTAAACACCGTACCATTGGAATGAAGCCTAACAGTGTAAAAGAGGATACCCCTATTAAAGCATATGACTATTTGAAAATTGTTCCGAAGAAAAAAAAATTTCATTTGGGTGACATTGTTCGCATTAGCAAGTACAAAGGTGTATTTGACAAAGGATATACGCCTTCATGGTCAGCAGAACTGTTTGAAATAGCAAAAGTTAATATTACAAATCCACCTACATACTAGCTGCAATCATTAGAAGGTCAACCTATTAAAGGATGATTTTACGAAGCAGAACTGCAAAAAACAGCTAGCCCTGGTGTTTATTTAGTTGAGAAAATTCTTAGAAAACGCAAGAAAAATCGAAACGATCAATTGTTTGTAAAATGGTTAGGTTTTCCAAATCAATTTAATTCTTGGATAGACACATCAGATATTGTATAAATATTATCAAATAGTTTTTACGTTACGTATGTATGCATTATAAATAATAATAAACATTGCTTTTCATAATTATGCGTTTTATTTTTAATTTATTACATGTAACAGTACAATTATGTTTTTAAATAGAACTTTATCTAGGTTGGCTTCCATTTTGGTTTTTTTATCCTTTGTCTTCGTTGTGCTATACCGTGCAGCATGCGGATGAATTTGATACATATTTTCCTTAAGGTACGTAATTTTGGCCTCATCATCGGCAACATTTTTTTGAAAAACTGGTACTAGCACATTACTAAGTATGGTATTTATCTGCGAACCAAGATGATGAACTTCCAGAAGGACATATTCTTTGGTAGCAGCACCATTATCATTTATCGGTTGGGCAACATTCCTTAATAATTTTCCCTCTATATCAAAATATCCATCTGAAGTAAGTTTAAATCCGATTCCGGGCAACCCTCGCGATACATTGTTACAAACAAGAGTTTTCTGCCGACCAAATTTATCAATTGGGTTGTTAACACGACCTATTTTAAAGTAAAACTAATTTACTGTCTTTATCTTCAGCCTATATATAAATAACATAACTAATAAAAATTCATTTTACAATACACCATGAAGCAAGTAAGATTTGATGAAGAAAGAAATATTATCCACCGTATGTCTGTTTGGCGTTTTGCATATAGACAAGCCCGCAAAAGTAATTTTCAGCAACTAATACTTGATAGATATCGTTTTCAAAGGAGAATTGGAAAAATGGATGCAATGCTAGCAAGGTTTTTAGAATGGAACCACAGAAATAATATATATTAAGAGCGATTTATTAATTCAAATGTATGATGAACAATAAACATATTTAGTACAAAATTTTTTTATTAAGATTTAAATAATATATCCACACTATCATTAGAAAAACGTACTTATTCACATAAATTTAAAATTACATGATTATCATAAGAAACTTTTACACTATATCTAAATTGTCTCTATTTTTTCGGAATTACCAGCGCTCCCCTTCTTGACTGAATTCCATGGTCTCACTACTATTACGTTCTGATGAACCTCCTCCCCCACCTCCTCCTTCTAAGAAAACACGACTTTGCGGTGATTCGTTAATTATTTCTAGATCTTCAAAATTGCTTGAAGAAGTCCAGCGCTGCCCTTCCTGGCTGAATTCCAGCGTATCTTGATTATTATGTTCCGAGACAGTGAGACTTTGCAGAGATTCACTAGAATTTTCACGAGATATTTGTTGCGGTGATTTCATCCCATGTTTCATATGGTACTTATTTTGACACCATTCACAGAAACCCATTATTCCACTAATAAATTCCCAATTTTCGCAATTGGCACACATCTGACGACCGTTTACAGAGAATCGATGAACAACTACAATTTGACGTTCACTTTTTGGTGACTGCATTTTGAGGAAATAAATTACTATGTAGGATTCTGAAAGTACTGAATACAGACTGAAACAAGAAATTTGTGTGCCTCTATTTGTATCTGTTAGGTGACCTTCAAACCCCTCCACTCTCATATCCGATGTAAAATCGAGGTCATCATACACAGAATAGACATTTTTCTTTCTCTACATGCGCGTAATACGTCCATTATTCAGACGCTGAATAGCTTTTTCTTGATTAAACAATTTTGAATCAATTTCCTTAAGTTTTTTTGTAACAGATTGTAAAAAATCTTCATTCACCTTTTCAGCAAGCTTTTTATTCATTTCATTAAGTTCTTTTTTAACATATTGCAAAACATCATTATTCACTAATTCACTAAATTGTTTAATTATTTCACGCCTTTGTTCAAGAACATATCCCAGATTAGCGGCATCCCCTGGGTTCTTTGGCGGTGCTACATTAGTTAAAGATTTCCCTTGTAAATCTTCATTCACCTTTTCAGCAAGCTTTTTATCCTTTTCATTAAGTTGTTTTTTTAACATATTGCAAAACATCATTATTCACTAATACACTAAATTGTTTAATTATTTCACGCCTTTGTTCAAGAACATATTCCAGATTAGCGGCATCCCCAGGATTCTTTGGCGGTACTACATTAGTTAGAGATTTTCCTTGTATATTATATTGACCATGATCGGTCAATCTAAATCCAACTCCTGGTTGTCCAACAAGAACAATTTGATTTTGCCCATTAAATTTTTGACGCCCAAATTTATCAATTGTGTTGTTAACCCGACCCATTGTTAACTTAAACTAATGTGATTTTTGTGAAAGTTGCCTATTTATAAAAAAATTAAACAATAATTTAGGTACATAATCATTTATTTATCATCTCATGCTATTATATTATACAATGAATTAAAGATTTTCTTCATCTTCTTGAACACACTCCATTTTGTCATCGCTAACAGTAGCCAATGCTTTACTATCAACTTCATTGGTGACTGCTTTATTTCCAAGGTCATCAAGAATAGTGGTATCATCTGCGGGAGCCAAACCATATTTTGTAGCTAATTCATCGGGTAAATGAGGCACGTCGAATAGGTAGTTTCCCAATTCTTCATTTATCATTCCAGAGCAAAATTTGTCCAGATCAATGGTTCCATATAGGTATTTCTCGCACATATGTGCTCCAGACTTGAAATTTACATTGTCTTTCATATACTTCCTATACTGACTTTCACTAAAACCCACATCGGATTTACCATAATTTGCAAAGTGTAGTATTTCTTCAGCCAGCTCTCTTAATTTACATGATAACCAATTAACGTACATATCTCGATTTTCAATGACAGTAGGGCAGTCACACATCTTAAATAGAAAATAATGGACATGTGATTGTGTGTGAGTGTGTGTTTTTCGATATATACTTAACAAGAGCTATTTTATTACATTTTAAATCAACATTAAAAAAGCCTAACCAACAAATATTACAAACAACCAACGCTCTAGTATTACCTCCAGAGAATACATGTGAGCTTTGCCCCAAATAAGTTAAGGTGTACTGATCACCGGAGTTATTAATCATTTCAATAGTATCCTCTGTCAGAATTTCAGCTACGTGTGATGATCAAAATGTTTCAAATGTTGCTTTATGTGTTGGATCAAACAATGTGACGACAATAGCTTTTCAAAAACGTGAAGCCAAAGAATTAATTTTTTTTATCATATAAATTTTGCCCACCGTTAATGTAGAGAATTTTCTACGTTCCAGAAATTGAATATCTTGGTTCATATCATATTGTTAATTTCGGCTAACGTCCGGTTTGAAATGCTCATGATTTAAAATGCAATAACAACAATTACTGTCAAGTACCTTGAATAAATACTTGTAGAACACACCACAAACACAATCCTTTATATGCCAAAGCAGCAGCTAACCCATACGATGTATGTGTGACTATGAAAGCTATTTTCGAAATGAGCCATATTTATTAGGAAGTAATCCAAGGTCAAGTATTTATTTAGGGTGGGAGGAATACATCCGACGACCTCGAAAAATGCATCACAAATGTATCCATGAAATAAGCGTCGTCCACCTGGTCATCACCAAATAAAGAAGCCGCTGCTCGCGCTCATTGAAAATATGCACCGCAAATGTAACCTTGAAATAAGCATCGTCGACCTGGTCATCACCAAACAAAGAAACATCTGCTCGCGTTCAAGGCCAAATTCTTGGTCTTGACCTTGGAATAACACCTGCGCATATGAAGGTCAAATATCAATACCACAGCTGGGCGTTCAAGGTCGACCCTACTGCGCATGCGGAGACTCACGATACATCATATACCTCTACTTTCAATTAATCTTCGACTGGGGTGCCAGAAACCTTGTTCAGTTCAACGCCTCCAAAATTCAGTCTTGCTCCCTGTCACACAAAAAATCCGGCACAACGTACACAATCCACATGAATTGCCTGGCCCTATAGAAAAATGAAACGTTAGATCTTGTTGACATTTCTTTCGAATATGATCTCAGCTGGAACAAACACATTCGGCATTAACACAAACCGGGAGCTAAAAAGCTTAGTTTTCTCTTTCGAATCAGAAAATAAACAACATTAAAATTTATTACATTGGAAAATCTCACATCAGTGAAGTTCAGTATCCACTTAGAAAAAAAATCCATACAAGAGAGATTATTGATTTGTTTAACTTATTTTAATTTATATTATACGAGGTGTTATGAAAATGGTTTAACATATTGGTAAGGGTGACTCCTCGGGTATAGTCTACAGACATACCCAATACTTTTTCTCCTCAAATCGCCAATTTGTTTATTTTAAAAAATGCCCAAATCTGACGCTTCTGAATAGCCTGACGTCATGGGCTCTAATATTGTAAAGAGGAAACAAACGATCGAGCCGCGGCATTGCTAAACTTAAATATTATCGTGACATCTCATTTTTTTATCAGTTTTAGTGAAAACCGAAAATAATCCAAAGTATTTTTAATTCCAAAGGTGCGTTTTACCAAAAATGTGTATTTTAATTTAATAGCAATTTCTTTACTTAATATGGAAAAATATGGACCACTCGTAGAATCGGTTAAAATTGTAACCAGAACGAAACAGGCTATGTCATACCGCCAACACAAAGAATTATGGCTAACCCTACATTTCGTCATTAATGAGATGAGCATTATTCCTACTAGCTTAAACTTTTTGCTAAAAAAGAGATTAAAATCAAAACGAAAAACACTAATTGAGCGCAACTACACAGTATTTTAAAATTATAAAAAAATTTCTTTCAATATAAATTTTGTCAAAAAAAAACATTATTCTGTTACACACGGAAAAAAATCAAAAATCAAAAATGTCAACAATTATGGTGCTTTTCATTTTGTACTAGTTGTAACATTTTCTCAGACAATTGTAAAAATATTTATTCACAGGATGCAAAAAAGGTTATTTGCCAGTTGTAATTTGTACCATTAAGTTGTGTTTGAGTCATTGTAGTACAATTTTAAACTAATACTTGTAAATATAATTCGGATTCTATAAAAAGAAATTATATGTATAGTATTATTAATACTAAAATTTTATTGCAGAAAATAGACAGTATTATCATAAATTCTTTCACAATTTGTTATACTAATTGAAACATGATATTGGCAACAAATTGTAGACAAAAACTTGAATTATTTCTCTACTTTTTGTAGAGTAAATAACCTTTAAAATTATACAATTTATAACAAACTGAATACATTTTTAAAACACAAAATTTTAATACGTAACAACTGAAAATATTACTAAGCACAATTTTTTAAAAAATAAAATACACCGAAAAGTATAGAATACAAAACAATTTATACTGACTTTAACGGTAGGTTAATATAAATAAATACAAATATACTATTTTATTAATTGATTATTTTGTTCAAGCAAGCACAAGTTTTAGTGTAAATTTTACAACAATTTGTAGTAAATGACACAACATATTAAGTTAAAGCAATAGTAGCTAAATGTAGCAGTAATTTGGAATTTTTATGAAAGAAAACTCTTTATAATATTTAAAATTTACTACGATTTGTGAACAATTTTATAGGTCGCACCGACAAGCCAGGCGGCGATGCCGATGCTGCGATATTTTAGTGGTTTACAATACAGGTTACTGTTTATTATTTATTAGTATCACTTCGTTACGAAAGCATTATTCATTGTTGTCCTGCGTGATGATTGTATTTAAAATGCTAGAAGATAATGTCTAAATAATAATAAATATTGTGTGGTGTCTAATTACAAAGTTCAAAGATTTATTTAAGTAAATTTTCGGACGAAGGAAGTCGACACTCAGCTATATGAAAATCCGCTTTAGTGTGACTTCATTATGTTGATTTATCTTTTAATTCTTTATTTGCATCTCACCATGCATGTTATGAAGCAAATTTTATTCTAGTGTCACGTTTTAAAAGATAATAGGTACATTTTTTTTACCAAACAGGTCAAATATATTTTTTAAAACTACAGTGGCAACACTGCCTTCTCTTTCGGGAAAACTCGGCTGATATCGGCAATGACTCGAGTGCATTAGTACGGAATGCAAAAATTTTGCAGGTTTCAACCCTTTCTTTTTATATCATTTCTAGCAGGCACTGGTTTTATGACTTGCTGGATTATGTTAGATAAGTAAATTTCGCGCTTTTGTTTCCTTTTCGCTGCAATTATTTTCTGAGAAGTTACAGGTAAGTTTTACCAGTAGATAATGTACTAATATTGGTTGTTTTGGGGCCTCATTTACATCTTATTTGCAGTGTTTAGCAATCGGCGAAAAACTTTGCATGGGCAGTATGGGCACGGGATAAAATGGCCGACAAAATTGTTAACCGAATGAGGTTTTGTACACTTCATTGATGTATTTAAGGGTAAGAATAATATAGTTTTTAAAACTATTAATAAATATTTAACTTTTGACAATATGTTTTGTTGAGACAATATTAACTTCAATATAACTAATGTGACAGTGGTCAAGAATAACACTATTATTGAAAATAGCATAGCAGTTTTTTCCGTGCATCAACGACGATTCTACAAATATATTTTTAGTTAAAAATCAAATTTTTTTAAAATTTAAAACCTTTGGCAATACACCTAGGTAGGTACGTGACCCTGCAAAGGGATATCCTGCTTCCTGCATCCAAAGTGGCGGTTACAAAACAGTTTTATTATATTGCCATTGTTTGTCTTAAAGACAAAAAAGCCATCCTGTTAAATGACCCTAAAGTCAACTAGTTTTCGAAATATTTGCCATTTTGGCATGCAGCATATTTTTTATAGTGGTTTGAGTGCTATTTTATCATACTAAGTATATTTCAGGAGATATGCGAAGGAACCTGAATCAATACGGATTAATTTCTTTAAATAACAATGATTTGAAACTACAAGTACTTAATATAAACGCAGATACATGTAAGTGTGTAATATTTTCTTTTTTTTTTTCAAAGGCTTTAAGTTATAAATAGATCAGTTAAATGTCTACGAATAAAGAATGCCTAGTTATAGGACAAAAAATGGGACCTGCATAGTGCACATTATTGATGCAATTTTTTCTCTTATAATTGTTATATAATTTGTAAAACAAAGCTTAAAAGATAAATTCAGATTATAAGATACTCATAACGAGGTGTGGAGCTTTTACATTTTAACTTTAATAAATGTTTTATTTCAGAAGGTACCGTCAGTGAAAAAAATTTTTTAGCTGAAAAATAACAGTCGTTCATTTGGACAAGTCCAAGAATATTAGAATAGTACATCAGTTCATGCAAGAAAGTTTTCCAAATTAATGAAAAGGTATTATGTTTCAACTAGATATTATGCTTTATAGAAAGCTGTCATGTGGCCACATTAAACAGTTTAATAAAAAAAAAGATTTTATTTCTAAAGTAATTTGTTTTATTTAGGTAATTATAATAAATTAATATAACAAAATGAAAGGGTCAAAACAGCAGCCGATCAATGAATTTTAGAATTTCTAAATCTTATAAGATTTCGAAATTCTAATATTGTGTAGTTTCTAGCTTCTCCAGAAGTTTTAGCACCCTAAAATCTCTGTTATGGCACATGGGACCCGCATTAAATTTGGTAGTAGTTAATAAATCCATAAAATTCATCTGAAAAATAAATTTAATTTAATTTTCTTTAATTTTAATTTTTTTCACAGCAATAAGTCCTTTTTTATCCTCTCAAATCTGATTAGGGTCCCGTATGCTATAATTATAATTATAGCATACGGGACCCTAATCAGATTTGAGAGGTTAAAAAAGGACTTATTGCTGTGAAAAAAATTAAAATAAAAGAATATTAAATTAAATTTATTTTTCAGATTAATTTTATGGATTTATTAACTACTACCAAATTTGATGTGGGTCCAATGGGCCATAACAGAGATTTTAGGGTGCTAAAACTTCTGGAGAAGCTAGAAACTACACAATATTGTATTAACTAATTTACTACAAAGACGTGTTAATTTTTAAAACAATTTTGTATTTTAATATGACGCAATCAGGTAAAATATAGCAACAGCAGTGGAAAATCCGGTGCAATAATTTTAAAAGTTTTTACAACAGCGCTGTACCAAAATGTAACACAATAGTTGCAAAATAGTCATAGCTTTGTAGTAAAGTATTTCAGACAAATTGTGTAAAAAATATCAAGAATTTAAAACTCATTTAATATAAATAACAGGAAAAAGAAAAATTACTGTAGTAAATTATACAACAAATTATTAAAACTACTCGAACAATATATTTGATTTTTTACTCCTATGTTTAAATTATTTGCACCTAAAAATTGAACTCCATTTACAAAGCATTATTTTAACGACTTTACTACAACACTCTTTTAGATTTTAAACTTCCTTGTCTACTTTTCTGTTGTAACTTTTGTTAGATACTCGTACAATTAATTCAAAAGGAAACGAACAATATCATGAAGCAATTCACAACAAATTGCTCTTGTCCCTATTTTTAAAACAATTTGGAGCAAAAGTCTCTACATTTGTAGTAAAACCTACAACAATTTTTTTTCCGTGCACGCAGCACGCTCAGAAAGTTGTTATTCGCCCTTTCGTCAAGAAAGTTGTCGTAACTTACCGATTTTTTTAAAAAGACCCCCTAAGTGAGTTTTTATAAAGTCGAGATGAATCTACATAGCTCTCTTACACCCGCAAACGTTACATAACACGTAAATATTATTAGTGTTCAATTTAATTTAATTTTCAACCAGATTAGGATAATTTAGGAAACACTATAATCAAAGCACAAACGAGATAAAACTGGATAAAATATTAATTAATAAAGAATCGACGAAGACCATAATTCTAGGAAGCAAAAAGAAACTACATTATTACTTAAAACTAACTTCCAAAGTAAAGTAAATATTGATAACATTTAAATTATATTATGCAACCCATTTACACGCGTGTTTGTATTGTTGCCTATGAAGTAGAGCACGTTGAAATAAACAAGCACCAGACAGGGGTAAAAGTATTTAAAACAATTAAATATTCCATCGCTAATCGCAGGAAGTTTGTTTTTTGTTTCATATAAATGCGAATTGCAAAATAGGGGAATTTCACATTAAAATTTGAATCTGATAAACCTAAACAATTATGTAGAACAAAACAAATTTTCTTTGATGTAGATCAATATTCGCGATTTGCAAATATTGTTCTCAATACATGTTATCTCGCTCTTGCTTCTCTGTCCCCGTCTCTTTTTTCTTGCTTCAATGCTGATTTTCAAACCGAGATCCTATATTAGCGGCTTTCGGCAATTCACCATTTTTCATCGTTTTGCTCGAATTTTTGACAGGCACGTGTCGCACTATTTACAACAATAAGCCATGTGCCTCTTAAAAATTCCGAGAAAAACGATAAAAAGGATTGATTTTTTGAACGCAGCTATTATTTCGACACAACTTTTTTTCTATCTCTTATGCAACAATAACTATTGGTAGTTTTTTTTTAGGGGGCCTATACTTTATCACGTCAGGGGTAAAAGTATTTCAAACAGTTAGTTATGTCATATAACGTATGTAGGCGGACCGTACCTATAAGTTGTGTTGTTTAATAAATAAATAACTTTTTCTACAAACGTGTTAAAAATGCATTTTTTGTACAACTGTCAAAAAAAGTTGACATTTTTTCATCGCTATCGATACGTAAACCTTTTGTTTTTTTAACAGTGAAAAAAAGACTTTTTTTCACGGTGAAAAAAAGACTTTTTTTAACTGGAAAAATGATTTACAAAAAAAACGATAAAACATTACTTTTTAAAAAATGTATTGAATTTTTTTGTACAAATTTACTAATTAATTACCAACTACCAAAAAATCTCATTTGTTACAATAATAATTGATGGTGAAGTTCGAACAATTGCTTCCAATATTAATTCCCGAAGCTAGTCCACCTTGCTGCTGATCAGAAACGCTAGATATTCCTTGAAAAGTTGAGTCCACAATTGTATCAGTTATATTGATTTGTTTGGAAGTAGAGGAACAATTTAATTTATTAGAAATATCAATTTTATTACTCAAACTATCTTCTATATATCCTTCTGCTATGGCGGCAGATTTCCAACCACCGTGGCGTTTTATAGATGTCATGTTACCCCCTGCATTGGCTAAGAGAGTTGCAGAACTCCTCCTAAAACAGTGACCTGTGTAGCTCTTATGCAATTCTTTTCCCAGCCATTTTGCAATCAAACTAGGAATTTCCCCTATTTTATTTATTCCCACATGTTGGTCAACACATTTTCCTCTTGAATATTTTAAAAATAATCTCTTTTTGTGTGTATGGGACGGCCTTAGTACTCTATACTTGCGATATATCTCAATATAATCAGAATTTGAAACGGTAAACATTCTTGGGCAATAGGTCTTTGTATCCGGTATTTTAACAATCAATATAGACCCGGTATCTTCAATGTCATCAATAGTTACCTTCAATAATTCTTCACGGCGGCAAGCACCGCTGATTCCCAAAATTAACGCAACCTACAATTAAAAAAATATTGAAATTACTGAAATAATACAAAATTTTGATCATCTGTACCTTATAAAGTAAATTTGTCTCATCATCAGCTTCTTGAATGAATTTATTAATATCGTCTCTCGATAAAACTTTAGATTTCTTCCCTCGGTATCCGACGTTTTTGTTCTTAATAAAAGGCACCAATTTTGAAAACTTCTTTATATCAATATTTTCTTTAACATTCAACATACTCTTCAACATTGAGTAGACACTCCATAAAGTAGAAGGTTTTACAGTTTTTGATTTCTCCTCAAAATAGCATATAAGTACCTTTTCAGACACTTTTTGTATATTTTTCTTGCCGCACCATTCACGGAATTGGTTATAATTTTTCTCGTATATAAATTTTGATTTCGCCGGTAACATGTTAGCTATAGCCGAATTTGCTATATCGGCTATATCTGAAGGAATCTCGCTATCACTATCGTAATCTACATCCATTTTAAGTACTTATACTATTTATTTAAAAAATTGCAATAAATATGAACAGCTATCAACGTATGACAACAAAACAAGCAACGTGCCAACAAACCATTTCTATAGTAACGACAGGGCTGTTAACTTGATTATGTGAAATTATATGGTAAAATTTTTATTATAATATACAATTTTACCGATTAATTCAAACTTTCAGTTGTACAAAAAATGTTGTTTGTATTTCGTTTGTGAAATTCGTGTTTTAATGGCACATTCGAGAGAATTTTTCGCCTCGACCTGCGGTCTCGGCAAAAAATTGACACTCTCATATGCCATTAAAAAAACACTCACTTCACGCACTTAATACAAAAATAACTATTTTAACACGCCGCAGATGCCTTAAAAATGTCACTTTATGGCACTAGTGTTAAAAGTACTTTATAGCACTAGTGTTAAAAGTAATACTATGGCAACTACGACGCCAACAATGGTTGTTGGTTTTTTTTGATAAATGTCAACTTAATAATTTTATATTATATCTACGATGCTACTTAAAACTATGTGTTTCCAATATGTTAAACTTTCTAAAAATTGTAATTGTGTTTTTGTTTTTTATTGGCGTTTGTAGAAAAAATTTTGTATGATGTTTGTGTTAAAAGTACTTTTAAGGCACTCATTTGAATTGCAGAATTCGCTTCGCTCATTCTGCAAACTTTCAAATTCGTGCCGTAAAATTGTACTTTTAACACTTATATCATAAATAACTATTTAGTGTTTCAGTGCTACAAACCTGTTCTATTTTCTGATGAAATCTTTCTACAGGAAGTGTATTTACCGTGGAAACTTTGTGTTTAATTTTTGTTAATTTTAATTAGGTATTAGTCGAGTGTTGGTTTCTTGCACTAAAGGCTGTACTCTGTTGTTAGTGTGAATTTGTTAGCCTAAACATTTTCAAAAAAAGTGTATTTTAAAGGAATTTTACTTTAAAGTTAACAAAAACATTATTTCTTATGCTAACTTGTTGCATTGAAAAAATTATTGATAGAATTGGCAACTTATTCGTACTGTGTGTTTATTGCCAGTGGCGGGTACTGTACCATCGGTTAGAGAAAGTTTAAGGGGCGATTACTAGCTTATTAATTGGGAAGTGCCATTTATGAATATTTTTCTCCAATTTGAATTCATGCCAGGATTTACCCGTTTCAGTATATGCAGTTAATATCATAACACTCTGCATAAACATTAGTTAAAATATTCCTGTTATATTTTATGATCACAGATAGTATGTAGTCAAGTCTTTGAAGAGTGATCGCTCTGTATACTTCTACTTGCCAAGGATTGAATACGTCAGGAAATCTGACAACAGCAATATGAGGCAGGCGGGAAGACAGAGAGAAATTGGCAAAGGTCGACGTAAGATGTATAAAAACATTATGTTGTGAAATAGTTTGTTCTTCTACTTTTGAATAGAGTTTTTGCTAGCAAGGGTGCCTTTTAATATATAGTCTTTATCTCAGAAGTGGGATAGCGTCAAAATACACCCAAAAAGCCCGTGTGAGTGTGTCCCAGTTTTGGTGAAAAGTAGCTTTAAAATTGTGTGTGACATGACGACCCCTTCAGACCCGGAGCTCAGCACACGTTCAGAAACACCAACTATAACCCAGTCTGTAGTGAAGGTTATGGCCAAGGAATTTCAAGAGTTACGAGCGTCAGCAGTGAGTACAGGTTCAATTAATGTTGATTATAGCCCAAGGCCTAACAGGGGATTTTTTAAAGATGATCGTTTAATTCCTGATTTTGACCCGCAGGGTGAATTAAACATTAACGATTGGTTAGATAAAATTAACCAATATGCCCATTTATATCACTGGGATCAAGTCACAATAACAATAATTATAATTGGGAACAATGACAGGAAATGTTAAAGGCGACATTTCGAGCTAAGGAAAAATTTTCAAAATTATTTTATGATGCTGCAGTTTATAGGAGTCAGCCAGGACAAGATCTAAATACATACTGTTTTTTACAGTTAAGTAAAACAAACAAGCTTAGATTAAATTTTTCCGACAGCCAAGTTTTTGATTGCATTATAGCAGGTATAACCGATAAAACAATTCAGTTAACTGAGTGAGTAGCTAATTGTAAATCATTTATTGAACTGACTGAGCTCGTTGCGAGCATTCCTGCGACCAGTAAATCTCAATTTTATTTTAGTGAACCCAGTACAAGTAAAGCCTCTTATGTACAACACAAACGCAAATTTGAAACGAGTTTTAACGACACCAACCAATTTGTACATAATAAAAAACTGAAAATTAAAAACGGATGTTTTTCCTGTGGCGAATTGGGTCATAAGCGTTTCGAGTGTCCCCAAAACAATTCCGGGTATAAAAAAGAAAAGACTAAGTGTAATTACTGTCATAAATTAGGTCACTTAGAAGTCGCCTTTAGATCTAAACTAAAATCCATCAATTTCATTTTTAAAACAAAAGGCAAAATTATTTACATTAAAAAAGCAAAATTAAACAAACACTGTATTGAAGCTTTTATCGACCTACTATCCATTTCTAAAGTTTTGACCCCTCAGTTTGGAAGCTTGTAAAGTAAAAAGTACAATTTTAAAAAATATAATTTTCACATATTTCGGTAAAGTTACTTGTCTCTATTACACATGTAAAACTTTGTAACCGTAGATGCCTTGGTGCTTTTCTAATGGGAAGGTAATTATAAAATTGTCACCATTTTTTCCCTATTTCATCAATTACTCAATTTTAAAAATTTATTGTGCCTTACTGGTACTCCCAGGCCTAACTAATTTTGTACAGGCGATAAAGTGAACCTTACTTTATTCCCAAAAAATATTATTTTTATTTTTTTGTCTTAGGTTTGGTAGTAATATTCAAAAAATGATGGTGGTTATGTAATTACTACCAGTAATCTTACAGCAAAAATTTTTGTTTTTTTGTATTACATATAAAGAGATGTACCTTTACGTTTAACGAAAATTTTGTTTTGGCAGTTGTCATAAACCTAAAAACAAACAATTAATTTGTGTAAAGGATAGCAGCATTGAGCTTGCGGGATGGAGCGGGGCGTCGAAGGTGCAATAGTATGGGTGTTAAGGTAATAATCATTAAAGTAATGCAATATAGTGAAGGCTTTTATTTTTGTGCTCTATATGATAAATTAGGTAACTGGTAAAATTAAGAAAAAATAAGTATATGCATTGGTAAATATTTACATTTATTTGTATTTAACGATGTTCGATTGTTTTATTAAGATCTATACAATAGGCAAAACGTGTGTAGTAGAACAATAGTAATTTACAAATATTACTTCAAAGTGAGTAACGTAAATAGGCCAATTAGATTTATTCATGTATAATTCACCTAAAAGAAAAACAATATTTGTTATGTTCCCTTATTTTTATGATTCGCATATTTGGAAAATTGTAACAAATGCTGTGTTAAGTTTGTCTGCATTTGCCTTTGCTTAATAATAAAAGAAATATGTGAAAGTGGCCTGTTTACGTAGAATCACATCTGATTTAACTTTTAATGTACAAAGCCCTGGCAAAATTTATTTAATTCTAAAACTAAAAATAACCTGCTTGGATTACACCACTCTTTTTTACCGAAGAATACCTACACTTATGGATCGTTTTCTCCTTCTTCATCATTACTAAAGTCTTCATTTGGATCATCATCTTCATCATCTTCATCTAAATTTATAATTAATGGTTCTACAACAACATCAACTAAGTGGTCTTTTTCTCTGTAGGATTCCTCAATTTTATTAGCGTGTCCAACGCAATTTTCCCAAACAGAATTTGGCACGTTCTGCATCGTTTCAAGACACAAATTTAGTACATTTGTGATTTTAAACGTAGTATTCAATTTTGCCACTTTATTTTTCACATATGCCCAAATTAATTCAATTGCGTTGAATTCACAGTGTGCAACTGGCAACCATAGAAGCTTTACATTATCATTACGTAACTCCTTTACAATTGTATCTAAAAGATACGTTTTTGGAAAGTGATAGTTCTTGCATAGGTCTAAAAGCATTGGTTTGGTTAATTCATTAAACGTTGTAAATCCATCGGGCAATCTTGCTTTTCGCTGGGACATCCATTCTATTATTTTTTGTTTTGTCCAGGCAGTTGTAGGATTTCGAAAATTAGGATCCAACATTGTGTGATACGGTGCTTGGTCAATTACGATTACTGATTTGTCAGGTATTACGGAAAGCACTGTTCTAAACCATTCTTCGTAATGTTGTTTATTCATCTCGTTATGGTAATCCACTGACGCCGCACTTTTTTTCCCAACGAAACACTTCAGGCAGCCATCCAAAAACCCATTTTTACTACCAATATGTAAGATAATAACCCGTTGTCCTGATCCTGATGGCCGTTTTATTCCACCTCTAAAGCCATTAATTTCCTGTATACCACCTCTGTATTCATCAAAATTATCCCGTTTTGTGGGATTAACTCTTTCAACCCAGCCAAACTTCCTTGAATGATTTGCACCGCACCATGTTTCATCTGTATAAAATATTTGCCAAGAATCTTCACGATATCTCTTTATGGCGTATAAGAATTCCGCTCTTCTGGCAGCAATTGCGTTTTGTTCCATTAAAATTGGTTTATTAATTAGTTTTTTATAGGAAAACCCAAGTTCTTTAATCCATCGGTACAAAGTCATTTCTGAAAATTCTGGTAAATAATCGACATCTTCTTTCAATTTCTGGTAAACTTCTTTTATAGAAGGAAACCGGCGCTCCAGGTAAAAATTTAATATTGTTCTCCTTATGACGCCCTGCAAAATCTCATCACATTCCAGTCGGGGCCTTCCACTTCTCCCTTTTGATGGTATAATAATACCGGAACTTTTTTCTTCCGCAGTAACACGTTTAACGGTGCTTTCACTAATACCCAGGCAATCCGCTGTTCTTTTAACCACTTGCTCAACCAAAATATTTTCCAAACCGTTGTCTTTCTCTTGTTCAAAGTACGCTCTGACTTTTAATATAATATTTTTCATTTGTTCGTTGCACTGACGAGACATTTTAACTTATTAGACTGTAGTTTGGTACCGTATTTTTGGTTCAGATTACATCAGGTATTTATATAAATTCGAACAAGATAATCTTAAAAATCGTGTGAAAACAATAATAATTTCACATTAATATCTACCACTAGAACCAAAATTTAACTCAACAATAAGTAGATATAAACAACCACAATCAACTAAATAATATTATTTAACAAATATTTTCAAGACATAACAAATAGATTAAATTCTAAACAAATAACAATACATGGACCTACGGACTACAGAAAGATAAGCCTGACCTTCACGACGAGGCAACCGTCCTGTGTTTATGTCGGTAAAGGCGTTTAATATTTTGCATCTCTTTCTTATGTCGCTTTTAATATTTATTACAATTTTTACAAGAACTAAAGGTGCTTTTTTTAATTTTGTGTAATAAAATACATTTGTATAATAATAAATACGTCTACGAGTGTAAAGATTTTTTTTAAGGTTTTAAATTGTCCACAGTACAGCTGATACAAAAGCATCATTAAAAAATAAAAAAATACAATTTTAGACACATACTACCAATCTCTTGCGAAAGTATAGATATTTTTCTATCTACCTTCAAAATTGCATTTAAATAGGGAAAAAATTAACCAATATATAGACATGAGAAAATCGTTTATCAGTATTAACGCAGTAAAATCGTTGTTTTTTTCTACTTGATTTTGAATAACTTCAATATCGTTTACACTACAATAATACGTTTTTTGGAAGAAACTCTTGGATAACGTCCTAACAAGCTGTAATTTTTTCAGTTTATTCTGCCCCGTGGTTTTTTTGTTATTGACCCTCAGACTGAGGGGTCAAAACTTTAGAAATGGATAGTAGGTAGCGATTCGACTTTAATTAGAGAGTCGATAGCGCGCAAAATAAATCTAAAAATGCAAGTATTCTGAAACTACCAAACTTTATGCTTGTCGGCGACGTTAGATTTTTAGCTATTATTTTAAGAAACATAATATTTAGTCGATAAGTTGGTGCCGGCGGGTCGGGTATCGACTTGCAGGTGTCCCATAAATTTAGTTTGGGATAAGAAATAAAGGACGCACTTGACTTTTAAGAAGAAAAATGTCGGGTTGAGTGAAACTGAGCCGGCCTGTATAATTGTTATGAAAGAAAGGGAGAACAGTTATTTGTTGGTATTCAGCGTAGGCGGGACCGGCTCCGGATTGCTAGTTCTTTATTTCTTCATTTTACCAAAGACAAGTTATAATTATCAATTATAGTGTTATTGACCGATTTACTACCTATATCATTTGTTGTTTAGTGTTACCTGTTGTTCGATATAATAAACCTATAACTAGTGCCTATCCACGTGTGTGGAGGAACAACCTTTAATTTCTCCGTATCTGACATCAGAAGTAGGATTACCTTTACAGGCAGAAAACGTCCAAGAAAATGGTGATGTGACGGACAAAAGTTTGTCAACAAATCAAGTTGAGGTATTGTTGAAGAAATTTAGTGATTTACAAAGTCCTGCAGGGACGTCATCTCAACAAGTGCAGCTGCCGAATTTTGACCAAAGCTCAAAAATAGCAGATACGGAGGGCTGGTGTTGTTTGGTTCACGAATTTGTAAAAATTCACCAATGGGATTAGTGACAAGCCTGTCAAACGCACTTAGTTCCCATAGTGGCAAAACGATCATAATTTTACATTAAAACTATCATGTGTTCGAAGAACAAAGCCACTGTCATTTTCAGTCAAAAGTATCGTTGTTTATATCCAAAATTATAGTGTTTTTACTTTAAAATCTATGTATCTCGAAACAAAATGTTACTTGTTTTTATGTTAATGCCACGGTGGTTTATACCGAAAATAACTAAATTTTCTTTCAAAACTAAGTATTTTTCTTTTAATGTTTAGGTAATTTTAGTTCAAGGTGAGAAATTTTCAAAATTAGTTCATGCTTCTTTTCATTTAAAATTAGATAATTTTGAAACAAAATTGCGCTACTTTTCATTTAAAATATATTACTTTCATTCCGAGAGTTATATAGTTTTGGTTTAAAAAATGTGTAATTTTGATTGAAGAATAACTCTTTAAAATAAGAATAAGTATTTCTTTGAATGTAAACTATCGCTAGCATTGAACTGAAAGCACTACCAGTGGCGGCTCCTGAAATTTTAGATGTGTCGTATCTCAGTTCCTACGCATGTGATCCACACCAAATTATAGGATGATACTATTGGGTACTCTAGAAACATTTTCGTAAAAAAATATTTAATTTGAAAATTTGGGAAAAAAGTTAATTTTTTTGGCCGCTTCACCAGAGATCTGAGAAAGTTCTGAAGAAAATTTTACTTCCAAGCTTTTTTCATAAATTTTATCAGATTTTATCGACAGGATTCAAATTTTATTGAATCACCTCTAATATCTTGAAATTAATTAGTTTTTGAAATTTTTGTTGAACTTTGAAATGTTATTTCTTTAAGGAAAAATAGAATTTGGAGTTTGTCGATAAAATGTGATATACTTTATGAAAAAATATGCTGAGTAAAATTTTCTTCAGAGCTTTCTCACATCTCAGGTGAAGCGGCCCAAAAAATTAAGTTTTTTTCGCAAATTTCAAAATTAAATATTTTTTCACGAACATGGTTGTAGAATACCCAACAGTAACATTTTATAATTTGGTGTAGGTCCCATGCGTTGGAACTGAGATAAGACAATCTGAAATTCCAGGAACCGCCAATGAGCACTACAGATGAAAAATTTTACATAGCATCTTACTGCTATATCAGTGACTATTAACTAGGCATAAACTAGGCTGTAAACTATATATTGGTGTGATAAATATGTTTCACAAAAATAAACAGCTAACAGTTTTATCACTTCTACTTTACAGTCACCGTAGCAGTAAAACGATATGAAAAAATACCTATAATAGTGATTTATATGCAGTTGGTGTAAAAATTACATTGTATTAATAATTGATCATCCTTTAATACTCAGTAACTGTTTAAAATTATTTTTATAAACCCTAAATTTTTTTTCTGAATAAATTGTTACTTACGTAAAATTTAAATTATAACACTTGAAATAAGGGAAAAAATGAAATAAACTTTTATTGGAACAAATATTTATTCTAAATCAACCAACACAAATAAAAGGTCACCCAGAACCACTAATATAGAGTAATATGTGCTCGGTAAATAACAAAAAAAGGAAATTGGAAAAATTTATATAAAAGGTTAAAAGTAGACCGTTAAACGTCATATCTTATTTAAAATTTTTACCCAGAAGGAAACTTTTATGAATAAAAATACATTAACAAGGTTAATAAAATAAACAACTAAACAAGGAAAAATGAATAGCAAAATAAACAACACTGAGTCTTACTCAGAAACTTAAAGATCTTCTAACAGCTGATGAACTGTAGTGGGAAACGAGATATACCTGTCAGAATATTTTATATAATGTTTTTCATTTTGCCTTAACAAAACTTTATATACTCGAATATGCTCACCATATTCTAAAACGTCTAAGGCGGAACCTATAAAAACTACATCTTCATTAGAATTTTTGTCTACCAAAATATGCTCTATTTGGCAAAATTCAGGAAAATTACCAATATTTAATACCATTGTATTCTAAATAACTCGTAAGTAAAAAAATTGGAGCAATTGCTCAGATTTGGATTAAATGAATAAACAATATCATCAAAGGACCAAAATCTATTACATTACTAAATCCCCTTCTACTCAAAAATCGTTGGAAAACTTTAAGTTACATTCTTGTTGCAAGTGAAAAAGGTAAGTTTTTACGTCTTCTTACATTGTGCGCATATGTTTTGAAATCTTTATGTTTTCCCTAGTTTCTTTCACAAGAAATTAAAACTTAAGTATTTTAAATCACTGACCATAGGACATCATCACATCACCACAAAAATCGAAAACGAAGGTTATGCACTTCCAAACCGGCAACCAGGACGAAATAACTATGAGCGATCAGTGCGAGCACCAATAATAAATAAAAGTTTGTTCACGTTACAGCACGCAACCCCAGTCCATATAATAAGGCTGTTTAGACACCTAAGACACCGAATTCAAAACACAGTTATGTTGATTTTCGTTCGGTAGAGGCATTGATATACAATTGAGAGTAATGGAACACACTGCGGGTTGTCTAGACTCTAGATTTCTAGATGGACGGCACAGACACTAACGGGCTGACGGCTACATGCAAAATGACACGAAATATTGCAATGGTTTAGAGTTTAGATTCTTTCAAAATTGCCATTGTTTTGTTCTAAGTAAGTTGTCTATCCTTAACTTCATTAAAAAATCATAGCGATTCTGATAGTTTTAATATTAGATCATTAACTAAAATGTGAGCTAAAAGTAAAATGATTGTTCTTTTTAAAATAAGCACAGCAAAATTTCTGGTTGAGGTTACTGTAATTCTGAATGGAAGTTAATTATTTTGAACTAAGAAAGTAGCTAAGAATACTGTAACTTTCTTGTTAAGTTACATATGTTTTTAAATCAAGCATACTCTTTTGAAGCAAAATTAATTATATTTCGATGAAAACTATATTTCCAAAACTATCAGTATTCTCATTTGAAAATCGATTTTTTTGTGTGCGCTGACTGGCTTATTCGCTGTAGACCCCTAGGTAAAACATGGGAGGATATTCGAGCCGAATTTTTTTCATCCTTTTCCAAACCTACAGATATGATGGATCTATTTGATGAAGCTGTCAATGGACGACAACCTTCTGGCAGTGAAACAACACTCCTCGACGAGGGTTGAACGTCTTGCGTTTAGCGTTTAATTAAAAGCCGAGAAAGTGACGAAGCCTTAGCTACCTTATTTGCTTGTCATGTAGTGAGCAACCGATCTGGAATACTGCGTAAACGGCTACAAGTGGATACACCAAAAGACCTGAAGAGTTTTTGTATCGCTTTACGTGGTTCTTTAGGTAAACGGCCGGCGCTATTTCAGGCAGATCATCAAATCAGTCCGAAGCTTCGCACTATGGACGGAAATCGAAAAAAGTTGGTCAAAATTATTTATGCCAATATTATGATTTTACATGTGTTTTAACAATGCATCTAACGTCATTTTAAATAATTTTAAATCCAGTGGAACGTCTAATATAGAGGGTGATTCAAGTTATATGAACAAATCTTGAACACTAACAACATACAATTTGTTACAAAATAAGGAAAGCCAAGCAATTAAATACAGATTCCTTGGGCTAAGATAATGATACTCTCCTTATGCAATTTAGCATTTCAATACCCCCTTTTCTATATAGAGGGTGTTAAAGTTAAGTTCAAAAAATCGATTTCTGTTAAAAACTCCGGTCCCTTTTAAAAAGTTGGCTAAAATTTGGCACTGTTTTTGTCGAGTTAAACCACATAATTTGTTTAATTTTAGTCAAATTGTGTAAAAAGGTACTGTGAAAGTGGGAGGCCATGAAGGTCTTTAACTACCCCAACTTTTTTTGTGCACACCTCTCTTTAAAAAATGTAGTGTTTTGTATTGGGCGTTTATTTATGCTTTTTAAACAATAAATGGGTTCCTGAAAATTCTAGTTTTAAAGGGTTGTAACGGAAGATACTGTGTTCTAATATTCTTAAAAACCGTAAGGTGTAATTTTTTAAAAACTGGCCTAATGTGTATGTTAAACTTACCCCCTCCTCATACCTGTTCGCATCGCCCCCGCTCCCTTATGAAATAATGAAAAACACCCCAAAATGTCATTTTATGGCATGATTAAACAAAAACCTATTACCGATCCAGTTAATAATTCTAAAAGTTATCAATCCCCACCCTTTTTACCCCCACTCTCTGCGACATTATAGCTCAAAACCAATCCGAAGCTTTCTGTTATGGCCTAGAATATGTGTACCAAATTTAAAGTCGATATACAAACTGTTCGAAATTTATCGCGCGCACATCAGGCACACACAGACAGACAGACAGATACACACAGACACCAAAAAAAGTTGAATTTATCGAAGTTTTAAAGCCATTCGGATGTTTTCAGGCAAAATAAATGTGGAAATTTTTTCGCTGGTACAGTAATTCCCCCCATTTTGTGATGTGGAAGTATGATCAAATAAATCCTACTAAACAAAAGCAACATTTAAAAAAATTAGGGGCAAATTGGGGCAACTTTTTTAAAAAAAATCCTTAACTGGAAACTACAAACAATGAGAAAGACCAGGAATCGCTACCGAACTCGACCGAAATCCATACTTTATTACTAAACCTTTTATTTAGGTGTGAAAAGTCTGAGCCTTTTTACCTGCCCAAATTTAAATTTTAATTTAGGGGGCAGTGAATATGAAAAATAAAAGTATTTGCTAAAATAATATACACATACCTCCAGGTAAAGACTCCATGATGAATTATAAAATATACTCCAAAAACTGGCTGAAGATAATCAAGTTTTCACTGGCCGAAAATATCACAATCCAAAGTGCAGACGTACTATCGCGCAAAAGGTTGAAATTAACACTTAAGTTCTTAAGAACTGTGCCAATCACTGAAAAATTATACCTGGGGGATTAAAGGGTGTTTATTAAATAGTAGTTTACCCAGGTATTTGTGGCGAGTTCTTAGAATTTGTTCTCGGCTGTTTATGACCAACTTTTTTCGATTTCCGTCCATAGTGCGTCGTGCTTTTACCTCGCAGGATAAAAGTGATAGCCCGTTTTCGGGAACGTGCCGTACTTGTGGACGAGTGGGACGCAAGTCTTATCAGTGTCGAGTGAAAAGTCCTGAGCGAAAGCCTGATTCGAGGTCTCCTAGTGTTACCTGTTTTACATGCGGAAAAGTTGGTCATGTAACAACGTATTGTCCTAATAAGCAGCGATCCATAAGCAACAAACCTGAGGAGAAGAGAGTCAACTTGGTGGAGATACAAACTTTCCCAAAAGGACAATTAAAATTTAGAAATGGTAAGATTATAGATTTTCTTTTCGATTCTGGCTCCGATTGTCCGTTAGTTAAAAATAGTAGTTCCATTTTACTTGATGGTAAATTGCAAAACTGCTTAATTTCTCTATAGGGTATTGGCGAAAATTGTATACTTTGTACTTTACAGAAGATAGTATTAGCTCAAATTCAAAATATTCCAGTTGAACTTGTATTGCATATTCTACATGATGATATTGTGTCATCTGATATTTTAATTGGCCGAGATTTAATCGCTCAAAATATAAGTGTTTGTTATAGCCCGCAGGGATTAAGTTTTACTCGTGGAAAATCTGTTGAAAAATGTGAAAGAATCCCATTAAATTTTAAAAATATTGACACTGATCTAAATGAAAGAGATAAATTACCCTTATTTGACATGTTATCGAAATATCAAAATAATTTTGTTAAGGGTGTTCCGACTAGTAGAGTAAATACAGGTAGTTTAGAAATTCGATTAAAGGACCCCAATAAGTTTGTTCAGCGAAGGCCGTATCGCTTGACCCCAATTGAAAGGGAGATCGTCCGATCCAAAGTTTCTGAGTTACTAGAGGCGAATATTATCCAACCTAGTTGCTCGCCGTTTTGCGAGTCCTATCACATTAGTAAAGAAAAGGGACGGAACAGACAGAGTGTGTTGCGATTACCGTGAAATAAACAGCAATACAGTCTCTGATAAATACCCCTTACCTTTGATAAGTGACCTTATTAATCGTTTACATGGTGCTTACTACTTTAGTTCTTTAGATATGGCATCCGGATTTTATCAGATCCCTGTTAATCCAAATAGTATTGAAAAAACTGCATTTGTGACACCGGGTGGTCAGTATGAGTTCCTGGCTATGCCCTTTGGGCTTAAGAATGCACCACCTGTTTATCAGCGAGCAATTGATAAGGCACTTGGTGATTTGCTGTTGTTTACATAGATGATATACTCATACCATCCGTTTCCGTTTCGGAGGAAATTGAGCGGCTTAACCGCGTTATTAATACGCTAGTCAAGGCAGGTTTTTCATTTAATCTAAAGAAGTGCAAATTCTTAAAACTCGAGGTCGAGTATCTTGGATATGTCTTTCGTGGCGGTCAATTGTATCCAAACCCTCATAAAGTCTCAGTCCTTAGTAATTTACCAATTCCAAAAACTTCAACTCAGGTTCGTCAGTTTCTTGGTTTTGCCTCCTATTTTAGACAGTTTATTCAAAACTTTTCTAAAGTAGCAACACCGTTGTACCAGCTTACAAAAGACAATGTAAAACAATTAAATGGTTACCAAAACATCAGGAAGCATGTGACATTCTTATTAAAGCCCTTACCTCTGAACCGGTACTTTCCATTTATGACCCTGGCTTGCCTATCGAATTACACACAGATGCCAGCTCTGTAGGGTACGGAGCGGTCTTTTTACAAAAAAAGGATTCTAAGTGGCATGCAGTGGCGTACTTTAGTAAACGCACCACGGAAGTCGAGTCAAGATATCACTCATATGAGTTAGAGACACTGGCAATCGTCAATGCCGTTAAACATTTTAGACACTTTTTATATGGAAGACACTTCACCGTTGTGACAGACTGTAACTCTTTAAAGGCTTCTCGAAATAAAATTGATCTAACGCTTCGAGTTCACCGATGGTGGGCATTTTTACAAAGCTTTGATTTTGACATTCAATATCGCGAGGGGGTTCGCATGAAACATGCCGATTTTTTTTCACGCAACCCCTTGTCTGATGTAAATAATTTTACGAAATCATCTGGCGAATGGTTAGACTTACAAAAGGATTGGCTCAAGGTTGAACAACATCGAGACGATGAAATTAAGAAACTTATTACAAACTGGAAATCTCAGCAACTCATCTGATTTGATAAAGACTTACGACATAAGAAACAATGTCTTGTTTCGCAAAATAGAAAGAGACAGTAAATCAAAATGGTTACTAATTGTTTCCCGTTCTATGGCTTGGTCAGTAATTAATCATATTCATGTCGATTGAAAACATCTGGATTGGGAAAAGACTTTTGATAAATTGTATGAATTCTATTGGTTTCCAAATATGTCAAAGAATGTTAAAAAAATATGTTGACAATTGCTTAATCTGTAAAGCTTCTGAAGGTAAATCTGGTAAGTCTCAAGTCCAGTTGCACCCCATTCTCAAAGTTTCCAGACCATGGCATACTATTCATGTAGATATTTCTCGCAAGTTAAGTGTAAGAGTGATAAAAGGGAATATGTTTTTGTTATCATTGATGCATTCACTAAATTTGTTTTGTTGTATCATATTACCACGCTTACTGGCAAACAAGCAGTTGAATCATTACGAAATTTCACGCACGTGTTTAGTACTCGGTTCCGAATAATTTCTGATCAAGGAAAATATTTTACAAGCTCAGAATTTGAAAAGTTTTGTTCTGATAACAATATTGAGCTTCATTTCATCGCGCACAGTGCAAGTCGAGCCAATGGCCAAGTCGAACGCGTTATGCAAGTCTTAAAAAATGTTTTTACGGCTATTGAGGTTGAGGGTAATAAAACATGGCAAAAAAGTTTAGGGGAGGTTCAGTTAGCGTTAAATAGTACTAAACATAAAACTACTGGATTTAGTCATGCTGAATTGTTATTTGGAACAAAAATTCAATCCTTACAGTTAAACTCAATAGTTCATGAACTAGTTTTGGCTGAAGACAATAATGTTTCTCTGTCTGATATCAGAGAAAAGGCTAGCGAAAACATCGCTAATGTCGCAAAATACAATAGAGAGCGATTTAATCTCGGCAAGGCCAAAATTAAGCCGTTTAATGTAGGTGATTTTGTTTATGCTAAAAGTAACGAAAGAATGTTATCAAAATTAGATCCTAAATTTAGAGGGCCATATAAAATAATTAAAATTTTACCAAATAACAGGTATGAAGTACAAAAGATAACTGAAAAAGGGGGTGTTAGTAAATTCGTCCACGATCAGTTAAGAGCAGTGCCGACTGGTCAAGAGCAAGAACTGTTCGATTTTGAAGAAAATAAAGATAGTAATTCAGAATGACCAGTGTCGGCGAGTGGGTCACGAGAAAAACATCTTTATTTATGGTTATTTTTGTTAAATGTAAAATTTGAGCTTTCATGAAGGTGTTTCGAGTCTATATCATGTTGCGATATGATATAAAATAGCTGTTGCGATAGCTGTTGGGAAGATTGCTGCGGTAATCTGTCCTAGAAGCTGCTGTGGTAGCTTGTGTCATTGTGTTTGCGAACACAATGTTCCTAGTGTTGCTGTGAAAAAGATTGCTGCGGTAATCTGTTCTTGGGACTGCTGCGGTAGCTCCCAGTTGTGGTGTTTGACGTCGATTGTTGTAATGACTACTGCGGTAGCTGGTTAGCGAAGTTGAGGATTGCTGCGGTAATCTGTTCTTTGAGCTGCTGCGGTATTTAAGAGTTGTAGTGTTTGCGAATGCTTGTAACAGCTGTTTGACTAATTACTGAATGTCAGAATGGACGACTAGTGGTATTAACTCGTGATAATTTGGTTTCAGATGGACAACAGGAGTAGTACTGCACGAGGACGTGCGACAGGTCAGAATGACCGTGTCGGCGACGTTAAATTTTTAGCTATTATTTTAAGAAACATAATATTTAGTTTATAAGTTGGTGCCGGCGGGTCGGGTATCGACTTGCAGGTGTCCCATAAATTTAGTTTGGGATAAGAACTAAAGGACGCACTTGACATTTAAGAAGAAAAATGTTGGGTTGAGTGAAACTGAGCCGGCTTGTATGGATTGTTATGAAAGAAAGGGAGAACAGTTATTTGTTGGTATTCAGCGTAGACGGGACCGGCTCCGGATTGCTGGTTCTTTATTTCTTCATTTTACCAAAGACAAGTTATAATTATCAATTATAGTGTTATTGACCTATTTACTACCTATATCATTTGTTGTTTAGTGTTTGATTGGGTTTGATTGGGATTGTTGTTCGATATAATAAACCTATAACTAGTGCCTATCCATGTGTGTGCTTTCTTTGTTTTTATACAAATACTGGAGGAGGAACAACCTTTAAGTTCTCCGTATCTGACATGCTTTTAACGGAGAGAACTGCGTCATTCCGAAATTTGAGAGTCGAGTTGATGTAACTATTGACGGCATTACTATAAACACCCATTTATTTATCATCGAAGACGCAGAAATACGGCACGATTTGCTTATTGGGCAATCATTTACAGAAAATGAATCTCTCATACTGATTAAAACGGAACATTCCCTGAATTTCTTACAGCTCCCAAAACATTAGGGATGTTACGGAATAGCTTTTTTGTACCTAGCAGGACCTATACCTCTTCCAAACACAAACCTATTCCAAATACCTATTCCAGGTCTAACCTATTCCGCATCAAATTTATATGATGGGTGACAAGCGGCCGGCGCTATTCCGGCTGCGTAAGCATTAAGCATATTCAAGTGATATTCGAGCCGTGAATTTTATTACTTTTATTTTTAAGAATATTTGTTTTTTTAATAATAGTTCTATATTTTTGGTTATTTTTCTATTTTTTAATTTCTTCTGATGAAAAATATAACATCCTATCCCTATATCTCTTATATTTTTTTAGTGACATAGGTAGATAGATAAATCAGGGTCTTTGATTCGTTTCTTTTCTATCACACATCTACATCTACAGTCCATTTATTTTACATATTATGAAAAAAAAAACGCGTTGCAAATTTCAATCAGCTGCTTCGATAATAGGTAACCCATCCGATTTAAGAAAATACCTATTTCCTATTATACCTGTACTCGAATTGTACCTGTAACCGACAACCGATTTCACTGAAACAAGAGATTCCAAACGCGACAGTGCGACGTAACCCGTCGCGGTGCCAGCGGAATTGGAATAGGTATATCTGATACTACTGATACCTGGTAATAGGTACACAGTACACGGAATAGGTAGGTGATACCTATTCCAAAATAATAGGTCCAGTTCCACTGTAACATCCCTACAAAACATGACACTTCAACTTCAGGTTTTGTAAACAGTGTTGACTCTATTTTATATAAACAAGAAACCAATAATAATAATTTAAGTAATTTTCTCTGCGGTGATATTTCTCAGGCTAACAGGAATAATTTGTGCACATTATTAAATGAGTTTAGGGATTGTTTTTGTTTTAATTTGAGTGAATTAGGAAAAACGAACAGTATAGAAATGAAAATAGAATGTATTACAGACAAACCAATTGTTTATCGGCCATATCGTTTATCAGCTTCCGAAAGGCAAACAGTAAAAAATATTGTTAACGATTTATTAGTTAATAATATAATACTGGAGTATACTTCACCTTACGCGAGTCCTGTACTATTAGTCGCAAAGAAAGATGGCTCCCCAAGAATGTGCTGCGATTTTAGGGCTTTAAATCGGATTACAAAAAATGATAAACAACCTCTGCCGCTAATTGATGACCATATAGATCAGTTAGGTGGCTATAAAAATGTTGTCACTCTAGATTTAATGTCTGGATTTTATAAAGTGCCTTTAAGCACAGATTCAATAGAAAAGACGGGTTTCGTGACTCCGGATGGACATTATGAATTTTTAAGGGTCCCTTCCGGGCTCACGAACGCCCCTACCGTATTTCAACGCTTAATGAACCTTGTACTCGGAGAAAGTGCACTCGTATATATAGATGACGTAATAATTGCCTCAAAAACCATTCCAAAATTGAATATTTGGGCCGAGAAATATCGGAAGAAGGGGTTAGACCAGGCTTCAGTAAAACATTGGCTATAAAAGATATGCCAACGCCTTGTAATCTAAAACAAGTTAGACAGGTTTTGGGACTAGCATCGTATTTTCGTAAATTTGTTCAAAACTTTGCTTACATTACCGAGCCGCTAACTAGACTTTTAAAAAAAGATTGCGTTTGGTCATGGGGAAAAGTGCAAGACGAAGCGGTAGCAACGGTAAAACAAATTTTAATTAATAAACCTGTTTTAAGTATATTCGATCCTGTTTTAAAAACCGAAGTACATACGGATGCTTGTAAAATCGGGATTGCGGGAATATTAATACAAGTTGACGAAAATAACAAAAAGCATGTAGTCGCGTACTATAGTAGACAAACGACGCCACTGGAACAAAGATTCCATTCATATGATTTGGAAACGTTAGCTTTAGTTGCGGCGTTAGGCCATTTTCGTGATTACTTATTAGGCATACATTTTAAAGAGGTTACTGATTGTAGTGCTATTCGTAGCACGGCTGTTAAAAGGGATATAATTCCGCGGATAGCCAGATGGTGGATGGAACTTCAAGATTATGATTTTGAAGTAGAATATAGGCCGGGTAGCAAGATGCCTCATGTAGATTGTTTGAGCAGAAATCCCCCAAAAGAAGTCAATTTAAATGTATGCAATATAATAAACATAACCGAAGCCGATTGGTTGTTAGGAGCGCAATTACAAGATGAGGAAATATTAAGAATTCGTGATATTTTGTTATCAAAGATTAAAACGTCTGAAACCAAATTATATTTCGACAACTATGTTCTATATATAGATGACGTAATAATTGCCTCAAAAACCATTCCAAAATTGAATATTTGGGCCGAGAAATATCGGAAGAAGGGGTTAGACCAGGCTCCAGTAAAACATTGGCTATAAAAGATATGCCAACGCCTTGTAATCTAAAACAAGTTAGACAGGTTTTGGGACTAGCATCGTATTTTCGTAAATTTGTTCAAAACTTTGCTTACATTACCGAGCCGCTAACTAGACTTTTAAAAAAAGATTGCGTTTGGTCATGGGGAAAAGTGCAAGACGAAGCGGTAGCAACGGTAAAACAAATTTTAATTAATAAACCTGTTTTAAGTATATTCGATCCTGTTTTAAAAACCGAAGTACATACGGATGCTTGTAAAATCGGGATTGCGGGAATATTAATACAAGTTGACGAAAATAACAAAAAGCATGTAGTCGCGTACTATAGTAGACAAACGACGCCACTGGAACAAAGATTCCATTCATATGATTTGGAAACGTTAGCTTTAGTTGCGGCGTTACGCCATTTTCGTGATTACTTATTAGGCATACATTTTAAAGAGGTTACTGATTGTAGTGCTATTCGTAGCACGGCTGTTAAAAGGGATATAATTCCGCGGATAGCCAGATGGTGGATGGAACTTCAAGATTATGATTTTGAAGTAGAATATAGGCCGGGTAGCAAGATGCCTCATGTAGATTGTTTGAGCAGAAATCCCCCAAAAGAAGTCAATTTAAATGTATGCAATATAATAAACATAACCGAAGCCGATTGGTTGTTAGGAGCGCAATTACAAGATGAGGAAATATTAAGAATTCGTGATATTTTGTTATCAAAGATTAAAACGTCTGAAACCAAATTATATTTCGACAACTATGTTCTCAAAAATGGAACGGTCCATAGAAAAGTATCTGATAAAATATTTAAATGGGTAGTACCTAGAGGAAATCGATGGCATATTTGTAAATTATGCCATGATGATTTAGGCCACTTTGGCGTCGAGAAAACTCTAGCCAAAATACAAGAAAATTACTGGTTTGCAGGAATGCGCAGATTTGTAATTAAGTATGTCAATTCTGGTTTAAATTGTTTGTATTATAAAACTCCATCGGGGAGAAAACCTGGCCAGCTTCACCCTATTGAGAAAATAAATGTACCATTTCATACCATTCACGTAGACCATTTGGGCCCTTTTGTTAAGTCTGAAAAAAATTATACGCATTTACTCGTAATTGTTGATGGTTTTACAAAATTCTGTATAATTGAGCCTGTTCGTAACACAAAAGCCAAGTACGTAACTAAAGTAATCTCGAACCTCATTGACATTTTTGGAGTCCCCATGAGAATAATATTCGATCGAGGCAGTGCATTCACATCAAGGTACTTCAAGGCCTTCTGCTTAGAATATGGAATCAAGCATGTCTAAAATGCTGTAGCCACTCCAAGGGCAAATGGGCAGTGTGAGTGATTTAATCGCACTATATTGGGTTCACTGGCAGCGCTGAACGGGGGCATGGAAGACGACCAATGGGACACACACGTGAAGACGGTCCAAAGGGGTATTAAAAGTACAAAGCACCGAGTGATGGGAGTGACACCGTCCGAAGCCTTGTTTGGGTGCAAGCCTAGAAGCACGGCAGAATCTATTTTGTTGAATGAACTTCAAGATGAGCTTAAACGAGCTGATCTCATAAAATACAAAATACAAGCACGTGTTACCTTGGAGCAAGAGAACCAAAAACGCAGGTTTAATGCCAAAAGAGCACGGGCAAGGGAATACCAAGTTGGAAACCTTGTGATGGTAGCAAAGACTGATTTTCCGGCCACTGGTCAAAGCAAGAAATTGTTGCCCAAGTACAAGATGCCTTATAAAATTACAGCAGTGCCACCTAATGATAGGGATGTAGTTGTTAGTGTGAGCCGCACCGAAAAACACCCACTATAATCTGTGTGGACAAAATTAAACCATTGGTTACTTTATAAGAAAAAGTAAGGAAAGTAAATACTAAGTTAAAGTATTGAGTGTGTAAAGTATTCGATATGTGTCATTTTAGGGACATACAAAATACTCGAAGCATACTAAGTTAAAATATTAACGTGTGTAAAGTATTCGATATATGTCATTTTAGGGACATACAAAATACTCGAAGCATACTAAATTAAAATATTGAGTGTGTAAAGTATTCGATATATGTATGTCATTTTAGGGACATACAAAATACTCGAAGCATACTAAGTTAAAATATTGAGTGTGTATTAACTTGTGTAAAGTATTCGATATATTATGTCATTTGAGAGACAAAAAAAAGGGGTGGTCTTTTCACAGGATGACGACCGAATTGAGGACAATCCGGGTGGTCAGGACGGCCGAATGTAGTCAAGTATTTGAAGAGTGATCCCTCTGTATACGAGTACTTCTACTTGCCAAGGATTGCATATGTCAGCAAATCTGACAACATCAATAGGAGGCAGGCGGGAAGACAGAGAGAAATTGGCAAAGGTCGACGTAAGATGTATAAAAACATTGTTGTGAAATAGTTTGTACTTCTCCTTTTGAATAGATTTTTTGCTAGCAAGGGTGCCTTTTAATATATAGTCTTTAAGTAGACCATGCATCACTTCATATCAGTGTAATTATGTTTTAAAAATATTTTGTTTCCTAAATTAAGGATAAAAACATGTAACAACATATACAGTTCTTTATTAGAAGCATTAACAGCAGGTTGAAGAAAAAACATTTAATTCGTGATTAGCTAACAACGTGTTAAATTTAATACGTTGTTAAATTTTGTATTCCTATCAATGGTAACCGACTTGCTTCGATGCAAATTTCTGACCGAATCGGATCTAATTGTATCACATCGACAAAATGGGAGCTGATAAAATGTCAGATTTTAATGCCAACAGAGCGTATTTTTTTGTATTTCTTGGAAATCGAAGTTATTTTGTACGTTAAAATGGGAAAATATAAGTGAATAGGCAAGGCCAATAAAACAATTACACAAAGAAGAAAATAAACTTCTGAACAACTTCTTCTAAGGTAAGTTGAATGAAATCATTGAACCATAAAATAGCGTACAGATACATAGCCAGCAAAATTTTTATAATTTTTATGTTAATTTTTAAAATTTGCGTTAAAAATGCTTTGCATAAAAAATTCAGCTTTGTTGAGTACTATCCTTTTACCACTATTGTCCATTTAATTATGTGTTTGTTTTAGGTACATTCAAATAGGATTGTAATATTTCTAAAGAATATGAATTCCTAACCCTAAAAATCGGACTTTTGATGAAAGTGAAGCACCAAAACATACTTCCCTGATAAACCTACATGTAAGGAATGAAGTCCTAAATGAATGTTATTTAAGAGATTATTCTAACCACAATATTCAGTGAAATATCTTACTGCCGGGGAAAAATTTGGAAACGAAACCTTTGTTGTTATTTTCTTGATAAGGTAAAATATTGTCATTAATATCTTAGTCAAATAGTTACTTCTATCACTAATACGTGTTACTTACGTTACAAACTTCTTGAGTACAATTTCGTTTCTTATTTTTACCTCAAGTTCTGTTTTTATACCCGTAATAGCTTATATATATAATGCGTACTATATAACTTTTGTCAAGTGAAGCTTGATGAAAATAACTCAGAAAATAACTACCTACCTCTATGGATCTATTATTTTTAAACCCACAAAAGAGTTTGCTATTTAAACCAAGAAAGAAGTGTTAAAGAAGACTGCGTGATTGAAGAAAAGTAAGCAAAAGGAAATTTAGCAGAATAACTATATTTTTTATGGAAGACTGTAGTACGAAAACCGTTTTAATTATAATGCTATAAGGAATAGTTTATAACCAAGAAGAATCCAGCAATAGAATATTATTTTTGCACAGGTCTAACAAGGTATATTTTTTGGTAAAATCCACATTATAAATGATGAACTTTGTTTTTCCTACATTTTTTATTAATGTGTGTTAAGGTAGGTACCTGCTTAGTAAGCATTATGATAAATTAGATACCCATCTGCAATAAAAGTGTGACAAAATTTTACATTCCAATACAAAGAAATTGAAAGAAAGGTCCTTTCTTCAATATTTTAAAATAAAACTATACAGGGTCTTAGTGAATAAGTGCGACAAACTTCAGGGGGTGATTCTATATGAAAAAATAATGATAGTTTGCTATATAACTTTTGTCCGCAAATGCTTTGATTTCCGAGATACAGGGTGTTAAAGTTTTTATTAAAAAGTGACGATTTATTTATTGCTCTGAAACCCATCGAGATATGCAAATGAAATTTGGTAGGTTTTAAGAGGTAGTTATTGCGCATTTTCTGACATGCAATTAAGAATTTTATGTTTATCATTGGCGCTCATAAGGGTAATAATCTTAATTTCTTTAAAGAAAAAAGTGGTACGCCACTGAGATATATCAAACTAAAAACAATTTTTGAATTTCTCATTCAATTTGTGATAAAAAATATCTCTTTCCTTTTTTTCGTATTGGACGCCGTTTTTATGCAAAAAAATAAAACATCTTAACACGTATTTTTCATTTCTTTAATACATCATCTAGTAGGCTACTGTCAACATTCTGTTAAATACGAATATTTCAACGAAATGTCAAATTATTAGAGTTTCTTCATTTTTAAGCTTTTAGTTTGGTATAGCATTAATGTTAATAAGTAATTAATTTTTCTTTTATCGAAAAGAATGGAAAATTATACAAATGCGGAATTGTCAGATATGCATTTTGTCTATGGTCGAAGTAATGGAAATGGTCGGCAAGCTCGACGATTGTATGCTGAGTTGTATCCAGGACGTAGAGTACCCCATCACACAATATTTGCTCGTCTGCACCAACGTTTGCGCGAAAATGGTACATTTAAGAAACAAACGGCTGACTGCGGACGCCCTCGAGAAGTACGAACTGTGCAACTAGAGGAAGCAGTTCTCGAGTTAATTGCGGAGTCACCTGAAACAAGTACTCGAAAAATTGCCAACATATTGAATGTAAGCAACTTTACTGTATTTAAAATTCTTAAAGAACTGCAATTGTATCCGTTTTACATTCAACGTGTGCAAGCTCTACTACCTAGATACTTTTTTCCGCGCCTAGTTTTTTGCCATTGGATTCTTCATCAAATCGCTCAAATTCCTAATTTTTTAAATGGCGTTTTGTTTACTGACGAGGCTAATTTTGGACGACAGAGTATACAAAATTTCCATAACAATCACTTATGGGCTGAGGAAAATCCACATGGAATCTGTGAAGCTCATTTTCAGTATCAGTTTTCAGTAAATGTATGGCTTGGGGTAATTGATGATCATTTAGTCGGTCCATATTTCCTCCCACAACGACTAACAGGCGACTCTTACCTTAATTTCCTGCAGGAAGAGCTACCTGCTCTTTTAGAAGAAATCCCTCTACAGCTGAGACAACACTTCTGGTTCATGCATGATGGCGCACCAGCCCATTTTAGCATTAATGTACGTAATCACTTAGATACAGTATATCCAAATCATTGGATAGGTAGGGGAGGTACGAAAAATTGGCCTGCTCGATCGCCGGACTTAAATTGTCTAGATTTTTGCATTTGGGGTTTTCTTAAGTCGTTAGTTTATTCCACTCCCATCGAAAATTTTGAAGACATGAGGAATCGAATTATAGCCGGCTGTGAGACAATAAGAAATACACCAGGAATATTTGCGCGAATACGACAATCAATGAGGCGAAGAGTTGAATCTTGCATCACGTCTGAGGGAGGTCATTTTCAACATTTGTTGTAGCTTTGCGCCTATTTATTTATTAGTGTTATTTTCTGTTATTGCTCTGCTTTAATGTTATTGTATTAGATAGTTTTTAATAATGTATTAAAGAAATTAAAAATACCTGTTAAGATGTTTTATTTTTTTGCATAAAAACGGCGCCCAATACGAAAAAAAGGCAAGAGAGATTTTTTGTCACAAATTGAATGAGAAATTCAAAAATTGTTTTTAGTTTGATATATCTCAGTGGCGTACCATTTTTTCTTTAAAAAAATTGAGATTATTACCCTTATGCGCGCCAATGATAAACATAAAATTCTTAATTGCATGTCAAAAAATGCGCAATAACTAGGTACCTCTTAAAACCTACCAAATTTCATTTGCGTATCTCGATGGGTTTCAGAGCAATAAATAAATCGTCACTTTTTAATAAAAACTTTAACACCCTGTATCTCGGAAATCAAAGCATTTGCGGACAAAAGTTATATAGCAAACTATCATTATTTTTTCATATAGAATCACCCCCTGAAGTTTGTCGCACTTATTCACTAACACCCTGTATAGTTTTATTTTAAAATATTGAAGAAAGGACCTTTCTTTCAATTTTTTTGTATTGGAATGTAAAATTTTGTCAAAGTAACCATTATTTTATCAAAAGTGTTACCAAAAACATGACTTTAATTATAGCATATTGTTTAATTAGTTTAATTCATCGATAAGTAAGTGCTCTCTTCGTTAAAAACAAATGAGAAAGTAAACAACTCTTTGGTTTTGTAGTGGCAATTGTCATTTTAATTCTTGATTACCAAAAAATTTGATCAATTGCATAAAGAAAAAAATTAACGCTGTGGTAAACTGAATATCTTTTGTTTTTAACAATGAATTAGGATTTAACGCTTGATTAAAAGTTTTCTGCAAGTAGTACAAATATTTCCCTTAAGGCGGCATTCTACACTGGCGCCCACGTTGGCCAACTTAATTTCATTTTAGTACAATTTTAGGCTTTAGTTTTCTTTGTATGAATATTGTGACAATATTAACCGTAGATTCATATTCAATAGGTATTTTTAGCATATCGATAAAAGTTTCAAGATATTTTGTGATTTATTTTAGGAAAATAATATATAAAAAGAATACTAAGGTCCTAGTGACAGAAAAAATACCACCATAGATCTTTTAACATATTAATCTTCTGATTGAAATCATTATATACGTTGAAACTTTAAATTTAATAATTGACTGAAAGTTGCTCGCAGGATATGACTCTATATTTAGTATACTTATAATGTTATTGTTAAAAATTTTAAAGTCGAAAAGCCATGTCAAAAGGAAATTGGGTTGGCCAGCGTAGTGGCCTTAAACAACATTTACTTTGTTTTGTTCACAATTTACTTCAAGATTTAATTTATTTATCTCATAAGAATCAACCAATTATATTATTATATAGTTTGAAAGCAGGAAAATTGTGTATTGTTGAACTATGGATATATTTTTTTAGTTCTTCTTCTTCACAGTCGGGTTTTTATTGTTTAATAATTTATTTCCAAATTTTATATTGGTCTAAAAGCTGTTCTTCTTTTGCTAATGTCGAATGCGATGAAAAATTTAAAATTGTATTAAATTGTAAGTGCTCAAAACGAACGTACACACATGCAGATTGACTCAGCGCCGGACCTGGACCGGTCAGATGGTGAGAAGAATCTCTGGACCCCTTCTTGCCAGGGGATACCCTAGAGTTTTAATGATAATGTGTACAAGCCTTTCTTAGGCTGGAAGAGTTTTTCGGCAGTACTTTTGTACAAAGCCGTGGCCCTGCTGGCAGGAGAAGTCAGGTGAAATTTTCTTATATGTTGTCGTTCGGGCAGGATAAACAGTTACTGGCAGAACATTTGTTAAAGTGACTTTTGTACTGCTAGTAACTGCATTCCTCGCATTACTAGCCAAACGTACTGATGTATTACATGTTTTTTTACAGTTATAAATAAGTACGTGTATACTTTCCATTTCATTTTGTTATGCTGGGGCACACCTACGCATTGTGTGACGCCTAACGTGATACTTAAGGCGTAATTAAACACAAGTATACACCATAAATTAAGGCCTTATTTTATAACTACAATAGTTAATATTTACTACAAATGTGGTAAAACCGTAAAACTACAATAAAACATTAGGAAGTTATTCGACGTGGTGAGTTTTTTTGGTCCAGTACCCAGGCTTTTGGTATAAGTACTTACAACAAATTTTTTTAATAGAGGAACATGCATCGGAGGCAGTTTTGTAAATGGTTCTCTTATTTTTCTATTCTGTAACATGAGTAGAATAAACCACATGTAATCACTTCGAATAACCATTTGTTCCATATTTTTATCCATATGCAGCAATTTGTCAAACCATAGTTCTATCATTTTTCTTTCTAAAAGAATTAAAGCCGTATAAACCACACAGTGAAGACTAGATTGTATTCAAGAGTATACTTAATAGTATGATTATTTAAAAAGCGGGCCAAAAACTTAAATCTCAAAAGTAATTTTAAGCTTTAGCTGAGGAATGTTAATAATTAATATGATTTAACGGAATATTTGTAGCTAGAGTAACGAAGAGCATTTTGCGATCAAGAAAAAGTTACTTTACTAAGCCCTATTGGTATACAAGGTTTCGAATTTGACGGAAATTAAAAATTTCCAATTACTTATTTTCATTATTGAAATAATATTTAGTTCCATTAAGCGTCATTACATGTCACATGTCTTAATTAAAGCGGGAAACCCCATAAAAAGAAATCCAGAGGCGTTATATTGGCAAATCTCGCTGGCCACGGGTTGGCAGAATATCGTCCAATCCACTGGTCTTAAAATTTCTTATCCAACAATTCCCGAACTTCCAACGTGCTATCAGCGGGAGCACCATCGTGTTGGTTAAACAATTCTCTACGCCATTCTAATGGTACTTCGTGTAAAAAATTTAGTATTTCTGTATCTAGGAAGTGTAAATAGCTTTCTGACGTTAAATTTAGTCTGAAAAGGAAAGGTCCAACAATTTGGGTGTTTAATACCACACACCATACGTTTACAGTAAAATGGTACTGGTTTCTAACCTCTATTAAGAAATTTGGGTTCTCGTCCGCCCACCATCTACAGTTCTGTGAACTAACCACACAATTAGATAAAAATGTAGCCTCATCGGTAAAAAGAGTATTTTTAAAAAATGTCTGTCTTTTTCCCTTTTTCCTTCAATCCAAAAACAAAAATTCAGTCGAGCGTCATAGTTCCTGTCTTGTAATACATGAACAAATTTTGGTTTATATAGGCACGAAATTTATTTTTTACTAAAACTCTTCTCATCGACAGCTCTGACATTCCAACATGTTCGCACCGTTGAGACAGCGGCATAAGAGGGTTTTCCACAGTGGATATCATGACATCCAAACTTGCATCTTCACTGGTAACAGGCGTGCCATGAGGAACTTTGTATTTACTATCAACACAATCATATTCTTTAAATTTACATAAAAGTCTTGCCACTGTTGAATATTGAACATTTTTCCAGGGTGTCTAACATTAAATATTTCTGCAGCATGACGCGAACTTTGATAATTATCGCCACATATTAAAACTAACTCAATTTATTTTTGAAGAGATAACTTTTCTGCAGCCATTGCACATTAAAACAATATCATCGCTTGACAAATAGACAAATTGTTTATTTCTTTCACAGCCACATATGTAAAAAGTCAGTAGGAATAAGGTACATTGTGTCTGAATTTAAAACCATTAGATGTTCTTGTTTCGTTAGCACATGCCTACCTTTTAGTTTTGTGTAATAGATTACGCCTTTAGAGAGTCTTTTAATAATAGATAAATCCATAAAAATTAAGATACTGGTTAAAAATATTAGAAAATCACCTACGCGACAGTTAGGATTCCCCTAAAACAACAATTTTCAGTTACTTCTCAATGAAAACGTACTAAATAACTGGAGATCAACACAGTTGATCGTAAAACATTTATTTAAGGGAAAAAGATCTATTTTAAAGGCGGAAACAGAAAATTTATTAATGGTAGTATTTTTATTGACAAAAAAGTGACAATTCTTAAATTTTTCCTAATCACCCCCAAATTATGTACATGGCTATAAAATTAAATTATAAACACTTTTTTGAAATACAATGTTTCGATATTTTTACAAATGAAGTGAATTTTGGCTATACAAACCAAGAAAATTTAAATTTCCCGCCAAATGACAAATGACAGTCGACATCACAGATTCGTTTTTTGGGTTTCAAGTGATGCAGAGATAAATGGCCAAGTTGTTTTATTTCCAAACCTAATAATAATTTTTTCCCATATTATGTCGCACACTTTCTGCCTGTCACTGTATAAAGTTTTTATATTTCAGTGGTATAAAAATCAAATCACATTCTGTCATATAAATGTTACTTAAAATTGACAACATAAGATTAATGTTTTTAATCGGTTTAAATATTGTATAACTATAGTACGTCTAGAAAGTATCCGGAATTTTATAGTTTTAAGAAATTTCATGAAACTACCTAGAAAGTCCTGGGCCTCTAAAATTTTGTGTGCATATTGTCAGGGTTTCATGGATAAAACAAAGGACTATTTTATATGTCAAATACTGTTATTTCCGAGAAGTTTAAAATGGATGTAACAATGTCGCAACTAGTAAAAAGACGTTTTGTAGAAAGTTTGAACCGAAATGGAGTTCATGAAGCGAAAGAACGTGTACGGTTTGCAGGCCTAGGACTGAAAAAAGTTATGTAGTTATGTCATATCCATAGAGCTAGTAGTTTTCGAGATACATCCAATTAAACATCTCAAAATTTGAAAAATCGCTGTTTTATCCAAGATTTTAGTACTTTTTAATGAAATCATTGCTGAAAAAATATATAATATATAAGAATGAAATATATAAATATACAGGGTGTCTAAAATAGGTGATACCACTATTGCTATCTCCGAAATGGTAAAAGATACGAGGACGGTTAAATTAGAGAAAATGTGCCATTTCTAGTCCCTATTCATATTCCGTTTACGGAGTTGCCAAATTCTCTTTAGTTTCTTATCTACAGGGGATTTTTAAAAAATAGTCAAAAATTTAATTCTTCAATATCTCGAAAACTATTATAGTTAGAGAAAACTTGTTTTTACAAAAATCACACGATTTTTTACCTTCTCTAAAGTAACGTTATTGTTTTGTTTATACCATTTGTTTTTACTGAATTACTGATACTAACTTGTTTTTTTTTTCAAATACGGACCTGGATTTTTTGCTGCATTTTTTTGAAAGAATACTTCATACCCTTTACAACTATGTATCGCTTGAGTATGGTTTTCGACGTTTTGATCAGGAATAACAACATCATCAGGATTTTCTATCGATACGGACCTGGGCTTTTCCATGTTAAGGCACAATTTCACAACCTATCGCTGTGGTTCAAATTATTCAACTGATTTATTTTAAACTATGTTCATGATTACTAACCAGAACCCTTTGGTCATTAAAGTTTGTCAAATTGCACTTAAGCCAACGAGTTATTGCAATCAAAAGTTTAGCAGACTCAGATCAGATATAATTAGCGACCTTTATTAATAGCACCTAACTAGTGGTTAAGTTTACTACATATTGTAAAAGGCACCCTTGATGATGCGTCTTCATTATTTACGTTTTGAATATTTTCGTATCCAAAAATCACCTTTCAGTTCAAAAGATAATAATAAATAATCCTATTTTACCTAATGGTTTCATTTCTGCTGCAACTCATTCTGCTGGTACAGTTGAATTACTATTTACTGGCTTTGAAAATAAACCATATTATCTCAAATTAAAGACCTTTAACTATATTCTAGCATAAAACCACTGCCATTTACTGGGTTCGGATTATAAGGAATTCGAATCTAAAATCCGTTTTCTGCTTTATTTTTGGACGACATAAAAACACACGAAGCCAATCACGCCTCTAAGAATTAATTATTAGGATTTGTTATAATTAAAACTAAGCTTATGCTTTTCTCAGGCGTTGGACCAATTTTACAAACTTGAGGGTCCTGGTTAGTAATCATGATTATAATTAAAAGTTACCAGTTAAAACAATTTAATCTATAGTTACTGATTCTGACCTAATTGTCGCCATAATAGGTCGTGAAATGGCGCATTAACTTGAAAAATGCCATGAATATTTTAATTTTTTTCTTCTTGCATTGGTTTTTTGCCGCCAATATGAATTTTTTTTGCCTACTGTTGTTACTGCGGCATACTAATGCAAATTTATTTTCTAAGTGCTTATTTAATCTAAGTTAATTTATTTTTTCTCAATCTCGCTTAATCGATAGAGCCTCCTAAAATGTATTGGCTTCAACAATCCATTTTGGCCGGGGAGAATGTTTCGTTTTGATATGTTTCTCCAATTGCGTTAAGTCTCTAATAAGAGTGGACTAGACACTGAACGGCTTGGAGAATCGCGCATACGTTTTCTTCAGTTTTAAAAGTAGAAGTACAACCTTCACCCCGAGAAGGTACTCACGCGTAATTTCGCCTTTTTCGCTATTTCTCACAAGTTGAGTGATTGCCACCCCCTATGGGTAACGCTTTTACACCCGTCCAGTGTAGTGAACGATTTATGTAACTATGTCGAAATAACTGTGTTGTAGCAGCCTCCAAAGGTACCTTGCGAAGCACCGCTGGAATCGCCGAGCTAGATCAAGACACCAAGAGGTAAGTCGTTTCAGTGTCCTCTTTGATACCGCTTTGTTTAACGCAATTGGGAACCCGCTTTTTTTCGGTGTTAATCACCACCTGTGGATGATACAAAATTCCATTTTTTCTCTCCAGCTCATACTGAGCTACCGCCGCCTAACATTGGTCCTTCGACGACGGATTTCTAATAACTTTCGAAAACAACTTTTTTTTTAATATTTTCTTAAAAACGTTGCATGTTGTGATTTTCTTCTAAATGTTAATTCTACACATTTTTAAGGAAAAATTTCGAATGTAAGGTCTCATTTTTCGAAAACTTATTAAAATTTTTTTAATTATAAATAAAATAAATTTGCATTTGTATTATCGCCATTTTATGCCGTATAGAAATAAGTAGTCGTAGCATTGAATAAAAAAGACTTATCGCTAATCTTGTTTATAAGGATTTTAAGTCTTGGGTAAACTGTTGGATATCTTCCAGTTATCTATTGTAAGTCAGGTATAAGTTATTGAGTACTATAAAGATCAATAATTTTTGGTTTTGCAGCTTTTTGAAGACGATTTAGTACTGTCTGTTCTTTTTACAGGGTACCGATTATCCCTAACTAGTTATTCTAACTCCAAGTTAGTATTATTAGAGAAGTTTCGCAGACTTTTTTAAATTACCGCTATTTAATTTTATATTAACAGCCACTTTGTTTTGCATTTAATTTAACTATCTAACAATGGCTGAAGCTAGTCTTAAAAAAGTGAAAAAATATAGGTACCAAAGGAATAATTGCCTGTCGGAAATTCAAATTTTGCTTAATCTTGCTCAGCGTGCTAAAACAGATCAATCTATTGTAAATCTATTTAAAGTAAGAGGTGCTGATCTTGACGCCCTTAAAGAAGAGTTTCTTAGATTCCATCAGGACATTATTTCAATTTTATTAGGCGACGACCAGGCCGATCTGAATATTGAAAATACTGTATATGAGGGATTTCTCAGTGATTTCTTTGCTGTTAAGACAATTTATATGGAATTATTTGATAGATATTAATCAAGCTCATGTTAATAATTTATCACGTCAATGTTCGAACCAAGGCCCTGTGTCGCAGGCGCGTTTACCTAAAATTACAATTCCTATATTTAAAGGAGATTATAAAAATTGTGTGACTTTTATTGATCTTTTTAATGCTTTAGTTCACTCTAATGGGGATTTATCTGATGTTGAAAAATTTCATTATTTAATTTCGTCATTAGAGGGCGCTCCGCTCGCACTTGTTCGCACTTTGCCTATGACAGCTTCTAATTATACGACTGCTTATGATATTCTTGTAGAACGTTATTCAAATAAAAGACTTCGTGCTCAAGAGCACTGGCAAACTCTAGAAAATACGCAGCCTTTGACTTCTAAAAACGCTAGCGGTTTACGAAAATCGCAATTAAAACCTAAATCGCAAAATACACGCACATTGTTGACTCATGATAGTGCTAAAAATAAAAGCTTAAAATGCACTTTATGCAAAGAAAATCACATCTTATATCATTGTCCGCAGTTTAAGAAGAAGTCACCACAAGAACGTTTTAATTTTTGCAGCAATAATCATGTTTGTTTTAATTGTTTAAGTAATCTACATGATATAAAAACTTGCAAATCTGTTATGACTTGCCGCACTTGCAGTCAACGCCATCATTCACTGTTACATCTTCCTAGATTGAATCCATCTTCTTCCAGCCAAAGTACCAGTTCTTTGACAACGCCACCGCCGCGCCGCCGCTTCACTTACCGCTTTCCGGAGTGACTTCTAATTCGCTCTCGCCGCCACAGACATTATCTGAACCACTGTCCTCAAACAATCGTTCAGAAAGTTCTTCCTCTTTTGTGGGTGCAGGAATGCTGCATCAACACGCTTCTGTTCTCTTAGCTACCGCGGTTGTTGAAGTTTTGGATAACCAAGGTTGTTTTCAATCGATGAGATGTTTATTGGATTCAGGAAGCATGACTTCTTTTATCACGCAAAGTACCGTGACTCGGTTAGGTTTGCGACAAGATCAGGGTCACTTTGAAATTAAGGGACTTGGTCCTATGCTCGTAAAATCTAATAACGGTACCTACTGTACCGCTTAAAATTCGCCCTTTTGGCAACGCTAATATTAGTTTTTATACTGACGCTATAGTTTTACAAACAATATGCGATAATTTGCCTAGTCAAAAAATTAATATTAATACTTGGTCGCACCTTCGCAACTTGAATCTCGCTGATCCTAATTTTTATCGCCCTGGCAAAATTGATGCTTTGTTAGGTGCCGATATATTTTCAAAAATTTTATTAGATTCTCACATTCCTGAAACAGACACTGAACCCTCCGCTATTAATACCCTTTTTGGTTACGTACTAATGGGTAAACATAAGCAAAATCTTTCTGAAACTTTATCATTGTTTTGTAACAATTTTGAATCGTCAATCGATTCTACCATTAAAAAGTTTTGGGAAATTGAATCTATCCCCGCTCCTACCACATTGTTGTCCTCAGATGACAAACGATGCGAAGATCAATTTATGCTTACGCGTGTGCGTAATCAGGATGGTAGATATATTGTGACTTTACCTTTTAACGATCACTCGCCATCGTTTACAGGTATGCGCGAGCTCGCTATCAATCGATTTTTATCTCTGGAACGCCGTCTTTTAAAGCAACCGAACTTATACTCTCAATATAGTGAATTTATGAAAGAGTACTTAGAGCTTGGGCATATGAAATTAATTTTAAATTCCGAAATCTCACCGACTAGTTACTACATCCCTCATCACTGCGTTTTACGCCCGGATAGTTCAACGACTAAACTCCGCGTTGTTTTTAATGGTTCTGCCAAACTACCAAATCAAATGTCTCTAAATGATCACTTATTGACTGGCCCTAAACTTCAGCCTGATATTGTAAATAGTCTGCTAAATTTTCGCTGTCATAAATATGTGATATGTGCCGATATAAAACAGATGTAAAGGATGATTCTAGTAAATCCTACTCAACATGTTTATCAACGCATTGTTTGGAGGTTTTCACCAGAGGAACCTCTCCGAGAATATGCCCTGGTAACCTTAGTGTATGGGTTAAGCCCATCTCCATATTTAGCGCTTCGTACTTTACGTCAGTTAGTTGACGATGAAGGCTCACATTTTCCAAACGCGTCTTACGCTATTCGCAACCATACCTTTGTCGACGACGTAACTACCGGAGCTTCTAATCTCGAAGAAGCTAAGCGTCTTAAAAGTGAACTTATCAAACTTTTAAAAAGGGGATGTTTTGAACTTCGGAAATGGTCCAGTAATTGCCTTCCTTTGTTGGAGGATTTACCTTCAGAATACTTAAATCAAAATCTTATTTCATTCGAGCACGAAAGTACTGATGCCCCTTTAAAAATCTTAGGTTTGCAGTGGAATTCAACAAAGGATTGCTTTTCATTTTCAATCTCTCCTTTAGACCGCCCATGCACAAAACGTAACATGTTATCTGAACTAGCCAGATGTTTTGACCCAATCGGTTTCTTAGCCCCGCTGACCTTCTATACTAAAATACTTCTGTCAAACCTCTGGTCGCTTGGACTTTCTTGGGATCAAAGTCCTCCAGACGACATTGTTCGAACCTGAAAGCAATATAATTTAGAACTTCGGCTCTCATCACAGCTCCAAATTCCCCGATGGATTTTGTCGGACGATAACGATGTTCACCAGTTACATGGCTTTTGTGATGCCTCATCAAAAGGCTATGCTGCGGTTGTCTACTTACGTAGGATTCAGTCTGATGGCAGTATAGTCACGCAGTTTCTCTGCTCAAAAACCAAGGTAGCTCCGCTTAAAAGTACCACCATTCCACGACTCGAGCTATGTGGAGCTGTTCTTTTCGCCAAACCTTTATCGTATGTTCTAAATGTTTATAAAAATGCCCTTAAGTTTGAACAAATTTACGCTTGGTCGGATTCTCAAATAACTCTCAGTTGGATTCGGTCATCTCCACAGAGATGGAAGACTTTTGTGTCAAACCGTGTGGCCTACATTCAAGAAAAGTTATCTCCCGCTTCTTGGCATTTTGTTCCTTCCAAAGACAACAGTAGAGTGTTATCACCGGTACCAGATCAGGATATATCAGGATATATATCCAAAAATCCCCCCACTCTTCACCCCACCAAATCCCCCCACTCTTCACACTACCAAAATCCCTCCACTCTTCACCCCACCAAAATCCCCCCACTCTTCACACTACCAAAATCCCCCCACTCTTCACACTACCAAAATCCCTCCACTCTTCACCCCACCAAAATCCCTCCACTCTTCACCCCCCCCCCTTTCCTCTCCCTACCAAATCCTACTCAATATTTACAGTATTTAACACAATTCAGATCATGTCTTCAGCAGTCCCTATTGATTATTCATGGGACGCAGAACATTGCGAAAGCTATAATCCACAAGAGTACATAGAAAACAATTTAATAATAATCAATCCACCTTCAAATCTATCTAAGAGTGCTAAAAAAAGGTTCGAACTCAACAGAGAAAGAAAGTTCAAGAATTGGAAGCAAAAAACTATGACTTGCCCAACAGCAAATGTAATGTTTAGTCATGTAAGCGGAAAGAAAACCTTGCAGGATTTTACTACAGATGAACTAGAAATGTTACCTTTGGAATATCTAATTAATTATGCAGATCCTTTGGAACTCTTGGATGTATGGGGAAAATTACCAATGTCTTATAAATCAAGTTTTGATCTTCAAATTAAATTGCCATGTTTTTTTCATTATAATCGTCCTGACTGGAGCACACAATTCGATGGTCCTCCTGTATCCCAGAAATCATGTTTCGTGTGCTATAGACATAAAGTAGACTAATGTAGATAAACTCACTGTTATTTTTGTTCAAAAATAAACCTGTATTTTAATATATGTTTTATAAATGTCAAACAAATAATTAGAAGTATTATTCATTAATCCATGGATTTACAGCATCCCACCACTCTTCACCCACCAAATCCCCCCACTCAAAATCGTTAAACATCATTACGCAAAGCTTCACTCATTTCATCGTAATACAACGCGTTACTTAAAAGGGTAAGTGCGGTTAAAACGCAAGTGTTGTACTAATTCGAACAATACACGGGTCAATACAGACCCCATATGTAGAGCGGTAGACCCGCCCAAAACAACAAATTTTTTATTTGTGGGTTCACTATTGGAGTTGTATTCTTAAAAGTGGGTGGGTTGGGATGTACACACCAAAGTACATCTCCTAACACTCCGTGCGCATGTCTAGCAAGCTCGGTGTGCGCGTGGTACGCATTTTGGTCTACTGTGCATATAAAAAAAATGGCGGCTCAAAAAAAAAAAAAAAAAAAACTCCCAGACGAAAAAAAAATGGCGGCTCAAAAAAAAAAAAAAACTCCCAGACGAAAAAAAAATGGCGGCTCAAAAAAAAAAAAAAAAAAAAACTCCCAGACGAAAAAAAAAATGGCGGCTCAAAAAAAAACTCCCAGACGAAAAAAAAAAAAAAAAAAAAAAAAACGCGGCTCAAAAAAAAAAAAAAACAACTCTCTGACGAAAAAAAAAACTAGGCGGCAAAAAAATCCCCTCTCCCCTCTCCCCTCTCCTCTCAGGAGCTTCCAAAGGAGCTACCAAATCCTACCACTCTTATATCAAATCCAGCTCCACGGGAGCTTCCAAATGAACTTTAAAAACTCCCCCACTCCTCTCCCCACTCCTTTACATCTGCGCAATACGGATGCGCATGGGCATGCCCCGCCCACACGGATTCTCTTTATATTCTCTTTGCGCTTCCCATTCTGCAGTCGCACCTTGAGCTCGACAGTTGTGCTTTCTCCTTGTTAGATATATATCCTCAGCGGTTAGTTAGCGTTGATATTATATTAATTGTTTAGTTTGCAAAAACAGTATTGTGCAAAGTGTTGTGAGATCAGTTAAAAATATCCCAAGAACTGTTGAATAAATATCAACCTTTTCTGCTTTTTTGTTCAGTTCTCAAGATGTATCAGTGCAGTGAATGCAACAAGAGTTTTATTCATCAATCGAACGTGTATAGACATAAAAAAGAATCGTGTGCCATGAGGCCATCTTGTTCTCGTAAAAAAAGAAAGGCTAATACCCAGGTATGTGATGTATCCATGAAAAAAGCTAAAATAGAAGACAGACCTCCAATACCTAAACTTACTTTATCACGATGTAAAGAGTGTGATACTTGGTATGTGAAAAATAAACTTGCTGCGCATTTACGGTCAAACCTACATAAAAGTGCACTTAAAAGTGACGATAATGTAAAAATTTTAACTTCCGCGTTTAAAAACAGGATTGTGTCTTACATGCTGCTTCCATCGAAAAAGTACGTGGACATTGAAGAGTTTTTTGATGAAGTACAACAAAAGTTTGTAAGTTTACTTTCCGAAGAGTTAGTTAATCATATAAGTGTTAAGATTAATGTAGAACTATTTGGACAATATATTTTACAAACAAAAGAGACAATCGCAACTAAATCGTTTAACACAAAAAATAAGGTCATAACTTCAACAACAGATTTATCTGATATTTATAAACTATTTTTGTCTGAAATTAAAGAAAAGATGTCAATATTTGCGGAGAATGGTTCAGGTTGGGCGTTGGAAAAAATATTACATTTGGAGCTTAATATAAATAAATTTAATCCAATTTAGAGCTTCATAGCTTGGGGGCACAAACATATAAGTATTTTGGAAGAGAAATCCAAGACATGATGATCAAGTTAATAATGTAATTGATATTCTAAAAGATTTAGTTCGTGACGAATATAAAACATAAGAACCCTGGAAAAATATTTTATTTTGAAAATGGCTCTGCTACCAGTAGGAGTTCTATTTCTATCAGCATTCGTTAACAATACTTTGTTCATACAAGTTGATCATAATGTTCGAGAAGCATTTATTTGTCTATCTGTTAATAATGTAAATAATGATAGTTGGCCTTCAACATGGAAAAGAATGAATATAAATAATGGTTTATTTACCCACAAAATAGATGATAATATTATAAATGATTCTACCATTGTACAGTATAAGTTAAGATTATATTATTTCAATAAAACTTCAATAGTGACACAGGAATGGAATCAGTTGTATAGAAAATCTTGTATAGAAGAATGTAATTCAAATGTGTGTCTAGTATTATTAAGTATATTGTTAGTAGTGTTTTTATGTTCAATAGGATATATATTATTCAAAGTATATTTGTATTATAAATAAAATTCAATAATAATAAAAACATATATACAGGGTGACGCGGATCTAAATGTACATACGATACCATAAGAGAGAGACCACCTTGGGGGTTCTAAATCACCCACATTTAGTAGTCCAATCTCTAACCTTTACCGAGATACAGGGTATTTTATAAGTTTTGCCTAAAATTTATTTTTGTAATATTTCTGTAAGCACTTGAAATAAAAAATTCATAATGGGTAAGAATATTTTGTACAATTTATGGGTTTAAAATGCCATATGCAAAAGTTCTAAAATCCAGGTCCGTACTTAAAATAAAATTAGTTTTTAGTTTTTTTTAAATTCAACACCCTGTATATCGGAGTTTTGAAACTTGTAATTTCTACTCCAAACAAGCATAGACATATGATTCTATTGACATGGTTTTCAAAGTTGCCGCACTTACCACGAAGTCATAACAAATAGGCGTTTTTAAGAAATCAATGAGAAAGTACATTTCAAATAAACAAAATCTGCTAAAAAATAGTTGGTAGCCTTAGAAAAGTGTCCATATTGACTAGAAATATTATGCACTACTGGTCGAATTAAAATGGCATACGAAAGTGATAGAATCCAGGTCCTCACTTAAATAATAGGCCCATTTGTAATTTTCGAAATTTGACACCCTGTAGATCAAATTTTGAAAAACAAATGCATTTGGAACGAGCATAAAAACTGAAATTATTGACATGATATTCAAAGTTGCCACACTTATTACTTTATCGTAGAAAATAGGACTTTTGAAAATCTACATTTAGGTAAATTGTTTTATTAACAGTATTAATGGTTAAAAACAATAAGGCTTGAATTCAAAAAATTGGGAATAAATATTAATACCTAGAAGTGTGAAGAAGTCAATGGCGGTCATTTTGAAAATCTTCTAAAATAATTTATTTTATTGTTAAATTATGTGTTTTTGAGGAACAGTATGCCTTGTACTATGTATGATTATCTTTGTGTTATTTTAATTAATTGTTGTTGATTTAGGTTTATTTTAAGTTGTTCTAGGTATTAATATTTATTCCCAATTTTTCGAATTCAATCCTTATTGTTTTTAACCATTAATACTGTTAATAAAACAATTTACCTAAATGTAGATTTGCAAAAGTCCTATTTTCTACGATAAAGTAATAAGTGTGGCAACTTCGAACATCGTGTCAATAATTTCAGTTTTTATGCTCGTTCCAAATGCATTTTTTTTTCAAACTTTGATGTACAGGGTGTCAAATTTCGAAAATTACAAATGGGCCTATTATTTAAGTGAGGACCTGGATTCTATCACTTTCGTATGCCATTTTAATCCGACAAGTAGTGCATAATATTTCTAGTCAATATGGACACTTTTCTAAGGCTACCAACTATTTTTTAGCAGAATTTGTTTATTTGAAATGTACTTTCTCATTGATTTCTTAAAAACGCCTATTTTTTATGACTTCGTGGTAAGTGCGGCAACTTTGAAAACCATGTCAATAGAATCATATGTTTATGCTTGTTTGGAGTAGAAATTACAAGTTTCAAAAATCCGATATACAGGGTGTTGAATTTAAAAAAAATTAAAAACTAATTTTATTTTAAGTACGGACCTGGATTTTAGAACTTTTGCATATGACATTTTAAACCCACAAATTGTACAAAATATTATTACCCATTATGAATTTTTTATTTCAAGTGCTTACAGAAATATTACAAAAATAAATTTTAGGCAAAACTTATAAAACACCCTGTATCTCGGTAAAGGTTAGAGATTGGACTACTAAATGCGGGTGATTTAGAACCCCCAAGGTGGTCTCTATCTGATGGTATCGTATGTACATTTAGATCCGCGTCACCCTGTATAATAATGGTTTTTATTCATAACAATACCTATAATTATATAACAATTTTACGTTTGCTAATGCACAATGCCATGGATTCACATTTTTGTGAAAATAACATTCTGGAATTTTCTTAAATTTACTTAATTTTGGTTCTTGGGCAATGGGAATAGCGTATATGAAATCTTCATCCAAAAACTTTTTTAAGAAGTTGATTTTTTCATTCCCTTTCACGTAAATTTTGGGCGATTGGTAAACTTCTAACACATGCTTTAAAATATTATCAATTTCATTAAGTTCTATATTTCCAAATTCCCATTTTAGTCCATGATACTCTTCGCCCCATTTAACCATTTTGAGATCGAGAGCAGATAACATATTTTTTTGAAATGGTGATTTAAACAGATAATTTGAGCAACGAATACCATCATAAATCGCTAATTCTTTTGGAATGTATCCAAAGGAACTGTTATATCCTTGAATGTCGATAAAAAGTTCTGTCTTACACTCATTCATGGTTAGTCGCTAAATGATGTTTAAATCTATAAGATTAGTGTTTAAATCCCCACACCACTCTTACTACTCCCCACTACCACGCTTATTATCCCCACTACCACGCTTGCTTATTTAAGCACTCACCCACAGTTCTACAACCATTATTTCAAGCAAGCATCTGAAAATGTATCAACCAACAAGCCAACAAGAGTTTAGTAAGAAGCGCAATGCAGCTCTCATCAATGAAACCATCTACTACATAAACAAATCCAAATCCAAATGGGTCAGCATTGGATTTTCCTTAGAGAGAAAATATATTCCTGTTGTTAAAATCTGTGGCTACAAATATAATCAAAATGTGATTTTTAATGAAGATCAATGGATTTCCTTCCTTACTAATCAAGGAATTATGTTAAGTTTCATTTATTCCAACAGCACCGGGTGGCAACCCATGAAGGGAAATGGTTATGAGATTCACTTTGTGTTTATTGGTGATGCAAGAATAATTAAGATTACACAAGATGGAGGTAATGAAGTATTCCTTGCTGGTGATACCATAAATGAATTAGTGAACTTGGCAAATTTAATCAAATATCGTGTTGATATCTTAAAAAACCAGGAATTTTCCAAATATTACAATATTTTAGTTAGTGGAATCTCTATGAAAAATGGCGATTTGTTAAAAAATGTATATGATGTTATTTCACCTATGGAAAATAGTTTAAATGTTTGCTGTGTTTTAGAATTATTAAACTTTTACTCAGATTGTGTTCTGGAGGATGTAGAAACATTCGTATGTAATGAATTTGTAAAAAGTTGTATTGAAAATAAAAATGTATAGGTATATTTTTCTTTTTATTCCGCCCACCTCCTAAATTAATTTTTAAAGCTCTGAACTTACTTTAAGTGTCACATACTCATACAAGATGTGGTTAGCATATACATCTCAACGAGTAGCATATAACCTAACAAGCGCTATAGATAATCTATCACAACACTTTAGTAACTTAAAATTTGATGCTGTCCATGAAGCCGAGTATGGATTCGAAAGATTTTATACATATGATATGGTAAGAAAGTATGAAAAAGCTGCAGAAGCCTGTAACATATATTTTCATACTTCTGATCTCTCTCTTATGTTAACCGCGTGGCAACCCATGAAGGGAAATGGTTATGAGAATCACTTTGTGTTTATTGGTGTTGCAAGAATAATTAAGATTACACAAGATGTTGGTAATGAAGTATTCCTAGCTGGTGATACTATAAATGAGTTAGTGAACTTGACAAATTTAATCAAATATCGTTTTGATATCTTAAAAACCAGGAATTTTCCAAATATTTCAATATATATAGTAGTTATGAAAAAATGGTGATTTGTTAAAAAATGTATATGATGTTATTTCACCTATGGAAAATAGTTTAAATGTTTGTAGTGTTTTAGAATTATTAAACGTTCATTCTGATTTCGTTGTGGAGGATGTAGAAACGTTCGCATGTAGTGAATTTGTAAAGACTTGTATTGAAAAATAAAATTTTAAAATATATTTTTCCTTTTTATTCCTCGCACCTCCTATTCCTCCCACCTCCTATCCTAAATTATTATTTAAAGCTCTGAACTTATTTTAAGTCTCACATACTCATACAAGATGTGGTTAGCATATACATCTCAACGAGTAGCATATAACCTAACAAGCGCTATAGAGAATCTATCACATGACTTTAGTAACTTAAAATTTGATGCTGCCCATGAAGCCGAGTATGGATTCGAAATATTTTATACATATGATGAATGCATGGATATGGAAAGAAAGTATGAAAAAGCTGCAGAAGCCTGTAACATATATTTACATACTTTTGATATAAGAACTTTTCTGCAAACCATAAAGGAAATGGGATTTGAGGAGCATTTGGGTGAAGTAAAACAGTTTATTCCACAAGACATCATTGAAGAAATATTTGAAACCTAATTTATATCAAATAAAAAACTTAATTTCATTTATGTGTTTTATTCAATCATTAAATAATTATTATATAAATTGTATACATTAGTAAGTGCACATATACATGGTGATTTAGAATGATAAAAACAATGAGCTTCTCCTTCTTGTAACGATGGATTTTCATCAAGTTCCATGACTGGTTTTAATGAATATTTTCGAATGTATTCGGATTTCTCTCTCCTTTTTACTACCTCTCCTATACCACCTCTCTCTTATGCTACCTCTCTCTTATGCTACCTCTCTCTTATGCCACCTCTCCCTACCACTCCTCTCTCTTATGCTACCTCTCTCTCGCTTTTACTAGCTCTCTCCTCTCTCTTATGATACATACCACCTCTCTCTCTTATGTTAATTTCTCGCTCTCTCCCTATGCTACTTCTTGCATACAAGCTGCCGTTTTACCATTTGTTTCAAACATTACATAGTTCTAACGTATAAAAAAGAATGTACAAGAAGGTATAAAATGTCTATTTTTTCTGAATTTGGTTTCAGATTTTTCCAATTTATCTTTATAATATTGTTTATTACCTATACCAAATTTAAATTAGATTTATCAGCCACATCGCCAGCTAAAAGCTTGGTTTTTCTCTTCCGAGCCAGAAAACGATTTCTTCCATGCCTAATTACACACTCTTTATGTTTCCCAACTAATACCTCCAAATGAGAGCCATTCGACTTATCATTAACTCAGTCCTCCCAAGAAAACTCTCTTATTTATTTTCTATCGATACTTGCACGGATTTTGCTTTGAAGACCTCACCGCTATAATTATCATCCTTAATTGTTTATAATAGAACAACAAAAGGCGTGTTACGTATGCAAGGACCTCCAGATTATGGATCAAAATTGTCTGCAGACGTTTTTCCCTGCCCCATCCCAATCTTCAATCCTTTAAATCCTGTGTCAATAGATCACATTTTCCTTCTCTCTTCAGACTCCCACGACACATTAGTACTTAGGCTTGAAGTTTTCGTGGACTATCTCAGATAAAAAAGCCAAGTGTTTCACCTTTATTTGTGAAAAGACAATATTTTGATGTGGAATAAATAATGCATTTTTGAGCTTTTTCTAAGACCGATATCTTTCAAAAATCTTGCTCTTGATGGTAGTTTTCGACTGAACAAACTCCTGGCAACGCATAACTGGTCAACTAGAACACCTTACTTTAAACCAATACTAAATCTAAACTTTCCTAGTGAATCTGAACGTTTATGTCGACAACACCAAAAAAGTATTAATCCAGTACACTTTGACGCTAAGAAATGAAACATCCTTTGAAGCTATTTTTAATAAATTTGATATTAGATCGATACACTTAATTGTAGCAGCTCGAAAAGGCGGATTAAAACTTTGTTCTTTAACTTGATGCATCCCAGAATAATATAATGACAACTTGTGTTACTATCTTTATTTAACCCATCAGTGTACATCTTACCTAGTAAAAACATTATTGCATTCACAACTAAAACTATTAATAAAACTCAATTCCAAGTTGCTCCAGTTCTCTTAAAATACTCATAATTTCAGGTGTATTAATGCCATCCGTATTATTCTCTTCCAAACATCGAAATTGGTCTATCATGTCATTGACATCTGTGTACTCTAGGATAGGACTCTCCGTCTAACTTCCTGAAGCCCTGCTCCCCATTTTTCTACTTCGTAGTTCCCATCGCTAGTGTCTTCGATTAATTTTCTCCTTTGGATTTCGTTTTGAAATTTTAAAAATTTTAAATATTTCGTATTTTTCTTTTTAGCCACTATATTATTCAATTCTTTATAAGTGCTTCGGGGAGGAAATAGCTTTTTAATAATATTTACATACTTCCAACCAGACGATGAACTAATGCGTTCACACCGTTTAAAGTTTCTTTTGTGGGCATTTGTTAGAACTAAAATGTTTCTATATTGTAAGAGGTCGTTATCGGTGTACTCTACAGGGTGTTCCTCAGTCAGGAGATTTAGGAGGCCATCTGTTAACTTAAACTCTTTCTCACTAATAATTAGAGTATTTCCTTTAAAAATAGCTGGCACATTTCCAAGAAACCAACTGGAGCACACCTCCCGAAAACCAAACACGTTTTTATTTGACATTTCCATCAACTTTAAAGTTATTTTGCTGATAGCCATCTTATCTCTTTGACATCTAACTTGATAATGAAGCTTTCTTAGTGATAGTAGGATATTTATTAACACGTAATGGTGTCGTAAAATAGACGTAACATAGACGTAACATAGACGTAACATAGACGTAACATAGACGTAACATAGACGTAACATAAACGTAAAATGGTATATGGCCTGTTTTTACCTGGTTTTCAGCTGGTTTTAGCTGGTTTTTACCTGTTTTTAGGAAGAGTCTTTTCTATCAGTTAAAAAAATAGAATATTTCTTAACGAGGGAGAAAACACAATTTACACTCGTGTGGCATCACCCCTCGCCTTCGGCTCGGGATGATGCCACACGAGTGTGGCGTTAGATCATCCCTCGCCTTCGGCTCGGGATGATGCCACACGAGTGTGACGTTCGATCATCCCTCGCCTTCGGCTCGGGATGATGCCACACGAGTGTGGCGTTAGACCATCCCTCGCCTTCGGCTCGGGATGATGCCACACGAGTGTAAATTGTGTTTTCTCCCTCGTTAAGAAATATTCTATTTTTTTAACTGATAGAAAAGACTCTTCCTAAAAACAGGTAAAAACCAGCTAAAACCAGCTGAAAACCAGGTAAAAACAGGCCATATACCATTTTACGTTTATGTTACGTCTATGTTACGTCTATGTTACGTCTATGTTACGTCTATGTTACGTCTATGTTACGTCTATGTTACGTCTATTTTACGACACCATTACGTGTTAATAAATATCCTACTATCACTAAGAAAGCTTCATTATCAAGTAGATGTCAAAGAGATAAGATGGCTATCAGCAAAATAACTTTAAAGTTGATGGAAATGTCAAATAAAAACGTGTTTGGTTTTCGGGAGGTGTGCTCCAGTTGGTTTCTTGGAAATGTGCCAGCTATTTTTAAAGGAAATACTCTAATTATTAGTGAGAAAGAGTTTAAGTTAACAGATGGCCTCCTAAATCTCCTGACTGAGGAACACCCTGTAGAGTACACCGATAACGACCTCTTACAATATAGAAACATTTTAGTTCTAACAAATGCCCACAAAAGAAACTTTAAACGGTGTGAACGCATTAGTTCATCGTCTGGTTGGAAGTATGTAAATATTATTAAAAAGCTATTTCCTCCCCGAAGCACTTATAAAGAATTGAATAATATAGTGGCTAAAAAGAAAAATACGAAATATTTAAAATTTTTAAAATTTCAAAACGAAATCCAAAGGAGAAAATTAATCGAAGACACTAGCGATGGGAACTACGAAGTAGAAAAATGGGGAGCAGGGCTTCAGGAAGTTAGACGGAGAGTCCTATCCTAGAGTACACAGATGTCAATGACATGATAGACCAATTTCGATGTTTGGAAGAGAATAATACGGATGGCATTAATACACCTGAAATTATGAGTATTTTAAGAGAACTGGAGCAACTTGGAATTTTTTTTACTAGGTAAGATGTACACTGATGGGTTAAATAAAGATAGTAACACAAGTTGTCATTATATTATTCTGGGATGCATCAAGTTAAAGAACAAAGTTTTAATCCGCCTTTTCGAGCTGCTACAATTAAGTGTATCGATCTAATATCAAATTTATTAAAAATAGCTTCAAAGGATGTTTCATTTCTTAGCGTCAAAGTGTACTGGATTAATACTTTTTTGGTGTTGTCGACATAAACGTTCAGATTCACTAGGAAAGTTTAGATTTAGTATTGGTTTAAAGTAAGGTGTTCTAGTTGACCAGTTATGCGTTGCCAGGAGTTTGTTCAGTCGAAAACTACCATCAAGAGCAAGATTTTTGAAAGATATCGGTCTTAGAAAAAGCTCAAAAATGCATTATTTATTCCACATCAAAATATTGTCTTTTCACAAATAAAGGTGAAACACTTGGCTTTTTTATCTGAGATAGTCCACGAAAACTTCAAGCCTAAGTACTAATGTGTCGTGGGAGTCTGAAGAGAGAAGGAAAATGTGATCTATTGACACAGGATTTAAAGGATTGAAGATTGGGATGGGGCAGGGAAAAACGTCTGCAGACAATTTTGATCCATAATCTGGAGGTCCTTGCATACGTAACACGCCTTTTGTTGTTCTATTATAAACAATTAAGGATGATAATTATAGCGGTGAGGTCTTCAAAGCAAAATCCGTGCAAGTATCGATAGAAAATAAATAAGAGAGTTTTCTTGGGAGGACTGAGTTAATGATAAGTCGAATGGCTCTCATTTGGAGGTATTAGTTGGGAAACATAAAGAGTGTGTAATTAGGCATGGAAGAAATCGTTTTCTGGCTCGGAAGAGAAAAACCAAGCTTTTAGCTGGCGATGTGGCTGATAAATCTAATTTAAATTTGGTATAGGTAATAAGCAATATTATAAAGATAAATTGGAAAAATCTGAAACCAAATTCAGAAAAAATAGACATTTTATACCTTCTTGTACATTCTTTTTTATACGTTAGAACTATGTAATGTTTGAAACAAATGGTAAAACGGCAGCTTGTATGCAAGAAGTAGCATAGGGAGAGAGCGAGAAATTAACATAAGAGAGAGAGGTGGTATGTATCATAAGAGAGAGGAGAGAGCTAGTAAAAGCGAGAGAGAGGTAGCATAAGAGAGAGGAGTGGTAGGGAGAGGTGGCATAAGAGAGAGGTAGCATAAGAGAGAGGTAGCATAAGAGAGAGGTGGTATAGGAGAGGTAGTAAAAAGGAGAGAGAAATCCGAATACATTCGAAAATATTCATTAAAACCAGTCATGGAACTTGATGAAAATCCATCGTTACAAGAAGGAGAAGCTCATTGTTTTTATCATTCTAAATCACCATGTATATGTGCACTTACTAATGTATACAATTTATATAATAATTATTTAATGATTGAATAAAACACATAAATGAAATAAAGTTTTTTATTTGATATAAATTAGGTTTCAAATATTTCTTCAATGATGTCTTGTGGAATAAACTGTTTTACTTCACCCAAATGCTCCTCAAATCCCATTTCCTTTATGGTTTGCAGAAAAGTTCTTATATCAAAAGTATGTAAATATATGTTACAGGCTTCTGCAGCTTTTTCATACTTTCTTTCCATATCCATGCATTCATCATATGTATAAAATATTTCGAATCCATACTCGGCTTCATGGGCAGCATCAAATTTTAAGTTACTAAAGTCATGTGATAGATTCTCTATAGCGCTTGTTAGGTTATATGCTACTCGTTGAGATGTATATGCTAACCACATCTTGTATGAGTATGTGAGACTTAAAATAAGTTCAGAGCTTTAAATAATAATTTAGGATAGGAGGTGGGAGGAATAGGAGGTGCGAGGAATAAAAAGGAAAAATATATTTTAAAATTTTATTTTTCAATACAAGTCTTTACAAATTCACTACATGCGAACGTTTCTACATCCTCCACAACGAAATCAGAATGAACGTTTGATAATTCTAAAACACTACAAACATTTAAACTATTTTCCATAGGTGAAATAACATCATATACATTTTTTAACAAATCACCATTTTTTCATAACTACTATATATATTGAAATATTTGGAAAATTCCTGGTTTTTAAGATATCAAAACGATATTTGATTAAATTTGTCAAGTTCACTAACTCATTTATAGTATCACCAGCTAGGAATACTTCATTACCAACATCTTGTGTAATCTTAATTATTCTTTCAACACCAATAAACACAAAGTGATTCTCATAACCATTTCCCTTCATGGGTTGCCACGCGGTTAACATAAGAGAGAGATCAGAAGTATGAAAATATATGTTACAGGCTTCTGCAGCTTTTTCATTCTTTCTTACCATATCATATGTATAAAATCTTTCGAATCCATACTCGGCTTCATGGACAGCATCAAATTTTAAGTTACTAAAGTGTTGTGATAGATTATCTATAGCGCTTGTTAGGTTATATGCTACTCGTTGAGATGTATATGCTAACCACATCTTGTATGAGTATGTGACACTTAAAGTAAGTTCAGAGCTTTAAAAATTAATTTAGGAGGTGGGCGGAATAAAAAGAAAAATATACCTATACATTTTTATTTTCAATACAACTTTTTACAAATTCATTACATACGAATGTTTCTACATCCTCCAGAACACAATCTGAGTAAAAGTTTAATAATTCTAAAACACAGCAAACATTTAAACTATTTTCCATAGGTGAAATAACATCATATACATTTTTTAACAAATCGCCATTTTTCATAGAGATTCCACTAACTAAAATATTGTAATATTTGGAAAATTCCTGGTTTTTTAAGATATCAACACGATATTTGATTAAATTTGCCAAGTTCACTAATTCATTTATGGTATCACCAGCAAGGAATACTTCATTACCTCCATCTTGTGTAATCTTAATTATTCTTGCATCACCAATAAACACAAAGTGAATCTCATAACCATTTCCCTTCATGGGTTGCCACCCGGTGCTGTTGGAATAAATGAAACTTAACATAATTCCTTGATTAGTAAGGAAGGAAATCCATTGATCTTCATTAAAAATCACATTTTGATTATATTTGTAGCCACAGATTTTAACAACAGGAATATATTTTCTCTCTAAGGAAAATCCAATGCTGACCCATTTGGATTTGGATTTGTTTATGTAGTAGATGGTTTCATTGATGAGAGCTGCATTGCGCTTCTTACTAAACTCTTGTTGGCTTGTTGGTTGATACATTTTCAGATGCTTGCTTGAAATAATGGTTGTAGAACTGTGGGTGAGTGCTTAAATAAGCAAGCGTGGTAGTGGGGATAATAAGCGTGGTAGTGGGGAGTAGTAAGAGTGGTGTGGGGATTTAAACACTAATCTTATAGATTTAAACATCATTTAGCGACTAACCATGAATGAGTGTAAGACAGAACTTTTTATCGACATTCAAGGATATAACAGTTCCTTTGGATACATTCCAAAAGAATTAGCGATTTATGATGGTATTCGTTGCTCAAATTATCTGTTTAAATCACCATTTCAAAAAAATATGTTATCTGCTCTCGATCTCAAAATGGTTAAATGGGGCGAAGAGTATCATGGACTAAAATGGGAATTTGGAAATATAGAACTTAATGAAATTGATAATATTTTAAAGCATGTGTTAGAAGTTTACCAATCGCCCAAAATTTACGTGAAAGGGAATGAAAAAATCAACTTCTTAAAAAAGTTTTTGGATGAAGATTTCATATACGCTATTCCCATTGCCCAAGAACCAAAATTAAGTAAATTTAAGAAAATTCCAGAATGTTATTTTCACAAAAATGTGAATCCATGGCATTGTGCATTAGCAAACGTAAAATTGTTATATAATTATAGGTATTGTTATGAATAAAAACCATTATTATATATATGTTTTTATTATTATTGAATTTTATTTATAATACAAATATACTTTGAATAATATATATCCTATTGAACATAAAAACACTACTAACAATATACTTAATAATACTAGACACACATTTGAATTACATTCTTCTATACAAGATTTTCTATACAACTGATTCCATTCCTGTGTCACTATTGAAGTTTTATTGAAATAATATAATCTTAACTTATACTGTACAATGGTAGATATGTTTTTTATTATTGAATTTTATTTATAATACAAATATACTTTGAATAATATATATCCTATTGAACATAGAAACACTACTAACAATATACTTAATAATACTACACACACATTTGACGTACATTCTTCTTCTATACAAGATTTTCTATACAACTGATTCCATTCCTGTGTCACTATTGAAGTTTTATTGAAATAATATAATCTTAACTTATACTGTACAATGGTAGAATCATTTATAATATTATCATCTATTTTGTGGGTAAATAAACCATTATTTATATTCATTCTTTTCCATGTTGAAGGCCAACTATCATTATTTACATTATTAACAGATAGACAAATAAATGCTTCTCGAACATTATGATCAACTTGTATGAACAAAGTATTGTTAACGAATGCTGATAGAAATAGAACTCCTACTGGTAGCAGAGCCATTTTCAAAATAAAATATTTTTCCAGGGTTCTTATGTTTTATATTCGTCACGAACTAAATCTTTTAGAATATCAATTACATTATTAACTTGATCATCATGTCTTGGATTTCTCTTCCAAAATACTTATATGTTTGTGCCCCCAAGCTATGAAGCTCTAAATTGGATTAAATTTATTTATATTAAGCTCCAAATGTAATATTTTTTCCAACGCCCAACCTGAACCATTCTCCGCAAATATTGACATCTTTTCTTTAATTTCAGACAAAAATTGTTTATAAATAACAGATAAATCTGTTGTTGAAGTTATGACCTTATTTTTTGTGTTAAACGATTTAGTTGCGATTGTCTCTTTTGTTTGTAAAATATATTGTCCAAATAGTTCTACATTAATCTTAACACTTATATGATTAACTAACTCTTCGGAAAGTAAACTTACAAACTTTTGTTGTACTTCATCAAAAAACTCTTCAATGTCCACGTACTTTTTCGATGGAAGCAGCATGTAAGACACAATCCTGTTTTTAAACGCGGAAGTTAAAATTTTTACATTATCGTCACTTTTAAGTGCACTTTTATGTAGGTTTGACCGTAAATGCGCAGCAAGTTTATTTTTCACATACCAAGTATCACAATCTTTACATCGTGATAAAGTAAGTTTAGGTATTGGAGGTCTGTCTTCTATTTTAGCTTTTTTCATGGATACATCACATACCTGGGTATTAGCCTTTCTTTTTTTACGAGAACAAGATGGCCTCATGGCACACGATTCTTTTTTATGTCTATACACGTTCGATTGATGAATAAAACTCTTGTTGCATTCACTGCACTGATACATCTTGAGAACTGAACAAAAAAGCAGAAAAGGTTGATATTTATTCAACAGTTCTTGGGATATTTTTAACTGGTCTCACAACACTTTGCACAATACTGTTTTTGCAAACTAAACAATTAATATAATATCAACGCTAACTAACCGCTGAGGATATATATCTAACAAGGAGAAAGCACAACTGTCGAGCTCAAGGTGCGACTGCAGAATGGGAAGCGCAAAGAGAATATAAAGAGAATCCGTGTGGGCGGGGCATGCCCATGCGCATCCGTATTGCGCAGATGTAAAGGAGTGGGGAGAGGAGTGGGGGAGTTTTTAAAGTTCATTTGGAAGCTCCTGTGGAGCTGGATTTGATATAAGAGTGGTAGGATTTGGTAGCTCCTTTGGAAGCTCCTGAGAGGAGAGGGGAGAGGGGAGAGGGGATTTTTTTGCCGCCTAGTTTTTTTTTCGTCAGAGTTGTTTTTTTTTTTTTTTTTTTTTTTTTTTTCGTCTGGGAGTTTTTTTTTGAGCCGCCATTTTTTTTTTCGTCTGGGAGTTTTTTTTTTTTTTTTTTTTGAGCCGCCATTTTTTTTTCGTCTGGGAGTTTTTTTTTTTGAGCCGCCATTTTTTTTATATGCGCAGTAGACCAAAATGCGTACCACGCGCACACCGAGCTTGCTAGACATGCGCACGGAGTGTTAGGAGATGTACTTTGGTGTGTACATTCCAACCCACCCACTTTTAAGAATATAACTCCAATAGTGAACCCACAAATAAAAAATTTGTTGTTTTGGGCGGGTCTACCGCTCTACATATGGGGTCTGTATTGACCCGTGTATTGTTCGAATTAGTACAACACTTGCGTTTTAACCGCACTTACCCTTTTAAGTAACGCGTTGTATTACGATGAAATGAGTGAAGCTTTGCGTAATGATGTTTAACGATTTTGAGTGGGGGGATTTGGTGGGTGAAGAGTGGTGGGATGCTGTAAATCCATGGATTAATGAATAATACTTCTAATTATTTGTTTGACATTTATAAAACATATATTAAAATACAGGTTTATTTTTGAACAAAAATAACAGTGAGTTTATCTACATTAGTCTACTTTATGTTTCTATAGCACACGAAACATGATTTCTGGGATACAGGAGGACCATCGAATTGTGTGCTCCAGTCAGGACGATTATAATGAAAAAAACATGGCAATTTAATTTGAAGATCAAAACTTGATTTATAAGACATTGGTAATTTTCCCCATACATCCAAGAGTTCCAAAGGATCTGCATAATTAATTAGATATTCCAAAGGTAACATTTCTAGTTCATCTGTAGTAAAATCCTGCAAGGTTTTCTTTCCGCTTACATGACTAAACATTACATTTGCTGTTGGGCAAGACATAGTTTTTTGCTTCCAATTCTTGAACTTTCTTTCTCTGTTGAGTTCGAACCTTTTTTTTAGCACTCTTAGATAGATTTGAAGGTGGATTGATTATTATTAAATTGTTTTCTATGTACTCTTGTGGATTATAGCTTTCGCAATGTTCTGCGTCCCATGAATAATCAATAGGGACTGCTGAAGACATGATCTGAATTGTGTTAAATACTGTAAATATTGAGTAGGATTTGGTAGGGAGAGGAAAGGGGGGGGGGGTGAAGAGTAGAGGGATTTTGGTGGGGTGAAGAGTGGAGGGATTTTGGTAGTGTGAAGAGTGGGGGGATTTTGGTAGTGTGAAGAGTGGGGGGATTTTGGTGGGGTGAAGAGTGGAGGGATTTTGGTAGTGTGAAGAGTGGGGGGATTTGGTGGGGTGAAGAGTGGGGGGATTTTTGGATATATATCCTGATATATCCTGATCTGGTACCGGTGATAACACTCTACTGACAACCCCGCAGATGTCGCTTCTAGAGGATTATTTCCGTCAGAGTTGTTACACAATTTCTTATGGTTTTATGGACCGACCTTTTTACGTGACAGCGCAAGTTTTGCGACTAATATACCGGATACGTCATTTGATTCCAATGTTCTTGAAACTGTAGGTAAAACGGAAGAACGAAATGTCGTTTATGCTGTTTTTCCTTCTGATGAGAATTTTCTTGACAGTCTTGTTGAAGATCATTCTTCCTTTTTCCTGATACAACGTACTCTCGCTTATATTTTACGCTTTATTAAAAACGCCAAACCGCGCGCTTTGAGAGTTTCAGGACCGCTCTCGGTCGATGAACTAACAAACGCTCTTTCTGTTCTCGTGAAGCGCACACAAGAAATTTATTTTGAAGATGAGTTTAATAGTAAATTTTTTTCCAAACCTTTCCGCAAACTTGGAGCCTTTTTGGACAGTCATAGGGTATTGCGTGTTGGTCACCGTCTAAAATACTCCACTTTAGCCTATAGTGCTAAGCATCCTATGCTTTTGCCTAGGAAATCTCCCCTGACCACCATGGTCATTAAATATTTTCATGAAAAACATTTACACGCAGGTCTTAGCATCCTGCATTTTTTGCTAGCTCAGCACTTTTGGATTCTTTGTCCCAAAAGAGCCATCCATTCTGTAATAAGTAAATGTATAACCTGCTGGAAGACGAAACCAAAATCATACCAGCCTCCCATGGGCAACCTACCTGGTTCTCGAATTCGTCAAGCTAAAGCCTTTTCTCACGTTGGTGTTGATTTTGGTGGCCCTTTCAAAATTTCAATGGGTCGATATCGCGGCGCTAAAATTTTTAAGGCTTATATACGTCTATTTGTGTGCTTTGCTACCAAGGCCGTTCATCTTGAACTTGTCAGTAGTCTGTCATCTGAAGCATTCCTTGCTGCTCTTCAGCGCTTTATAGCTCGTGGAGGCAAAATCAATTGTCTGTACAGTGATTGTGGTACCAATTTTGTTGGCGCAGCAAAAGAAATACATTCTCTGATTAAAAGTGAGGCTTCGAGCGAAAATATTAGCTGGAATTTTAACCCTCCTTCTGCTCCGCACTTTGGGGGACTTTGGGAGGCCGGAATTAAATCCGTGAAATCGCACTTAACCCGGGTAGTTGGAACCCAAAGTCTTACATATGAAGAGTTTTACACAGTACTGACCTTGATTGAGACTACATTAAATTCTCGCCCGCTCACGCCTACTAGTTCTGACATAGATGATATTAACGCTCTCACTCCACGCATTTTTTACTTTTAGAGCCCGTTTCTTCGTTACCGTTACCTGATATGACCAGTATTCCTCTTAATCGGCTATCGCGATATCAACTGTTGCAACGGATGCATCAAGATTTCTGGCGTCGCTGGCATAGAGAATACTTACATACGTTGCAACAACGCAGCAAATGGTTAGATCTTGATACTCCACCGAAAATCGGTGCATTAGTTTTAATAAAAACTGATAATACTCCTCCTTCTCAATGGTCGTTGGGACTTATTCTCTCCCTGAATACAGGGGAAGATGGTGTTGCGCGTGTCGCAACTGTAAAAACCGGTAGTGGCACGTTGAAACGACCTCTGGTCAAGTTGTGCCCTCTTCCTATCGACTGAAAGACATTTTTTTGTATATAGTTTATTTTCACTGAATATTTTAATTTTTTTCTTCTTGCATTGGTTTTTTGCCGCCAATATGAATTTTTTTTGCCTACTGTTGTTACTGCGGCATACTAATGCAAATTTATTTTCTAAGTGCTTATTTAATCTAAGTTAATTTATTTTTTCTCAATCTCGCTTAATCGATAGAGCCTCCTAAAATGTATTGGCTTCAACAATCCATTTTGGCCGGGGAGAATGTTTCGTTTTGATATGTTTCTCCAATTGCGTTAAGTCTCTAATAAGAGTGGACTAGACACTGAACGGCTTGGAGAATCGCGCATACGTTTTCTGCAGTTTTAAAAGTAGAAGTACAACCTTCACCCCGAGAAGGTACTCACGCATATTTTCGCCTTTTTCGCTATTTCTCACAAGTTGAGTGATTGCCACCGCCTATGGGTAACGCTTTTACACCCGTCCAGTGTAGTGAACGATTTATGTAACTGTGTCGAAATAACTGTGTTGTAGCGGCCTCCAAAGGTACCTTGCGAAGCACCGCTGGAATCGCCGAGCTAGATCAAGACACCAAGAGGTAAGTCGTTTCAGTGTCCTCTTTGATACCGCTTTGTTTAACGCAATTGGGAACCCGCTTTTTTTCGGTGTTAACCACCACCTGTGGATGATACAAAATTCCATTTTTTCTCTCCAGCTCATACTGAGCTACCGCCGCCTAACGGTACTGGTAGAATATCCTGATGATGATACTATTCTTCACCAAAACGTCGAAAAACATAATCAAGTGATACACAGTTGTAAAGGGTATGAAGTATTCTTTCAAAAAATGCAGCAAAAAATTCAGGTCCGTATTTGCAAAAAAAAACAAGTTAGTACTAGTAACTCCGTAAAAACAAATGATATAAACAAAGCAATAATGTTACTTTAGAGAAGGTAAAATACCGTGTGATTTTTGTAAAAACACCTTTTTTCTAACTGTAATAGTTTTCGAGATATTTAAGAATTAAATTTTTGACTATTTTTAAAAAATCCCCTGTAGATAAGAAACTATAGAGAATTTGGCAACTCCGTAAACGGAATATGAATAGGGACTAGAAATGGCACATTTTTTCTAATTTAACCGACCTCGTATCTTTTACCATTTCGGAGATAGCAATAGTGGTATCACCTATTTTAGACACCCTGTATATTACACATTGGTAAGCAATCACCAAAAATATTTCGTGTAATATGAAGCCGTTTCTTATTACCGTATGCTAGATTTCAATAATTTTAATAATATTATGGCTGAAGAAATATATAATAGATACTGGTAAATACATATTTACCAGTAATACGGTAATAAGAAACGGCTTCATATTACACGAAATATTTTTTGTGATTACTTTCCAATGTGTAATATATATTTTTATATTTCATTCATATACATTATATATTTTTTCAGCAATGATTTCATCAAAAAGTACTAAAATCTTGGATAAAACAGCGATTTTTCAAATTTTGAGATGTTTGATTGGATTTATCTCGAAAACTAGTAGCTCTACGGTTATGGCTTACATAACTTGTTTTGTAGGAAATTAAATTCCCTATTCCAAACTCCAATACAATTTTTGTAAAATTAGTGGTTTACGAGAAAAATAAAAAAAAACATGAAATTCGTGAAAAAATTGGCTTCAAGATTTTTTACTGGCGAGGTCGGTTACAAAACATAAATTGGCTACAGGCACTTTTAAAGAGGAAAGATTCCTCTATAATTTCCACCTATTGGCAATTAAATATCATGAAATGTCGCGAAGCTCTAGATAAATTGAAAAAAAAATTAAAATTTACGTGTTAATTAAATGGGAAATTTTCAAATTCATTCAGCGAGTACTTAAAATTACAATTAAGAGCTCATCTTTGGTGAGAATTTTTTTATATGTTTATAACATTATTCCGTCAATAGGCCAAAAAAAATAGTCGTCAAACGAAGCACCCTAATATATATATATATATATATATATATATATATATATATATATATATATATATATATATATATATATATATATATATATATATATATATATATATATGTATATATATATATATATATATATATATATATATATATATATATATATATATATATAGAAAAGATTTTTTCCTCGGTATAGTCACCGAAACGACATAATATAGAAAAATATATAAAGGTACAACACTTAGAGAGTTCATTTGGCCTCTAACATAAATTTAGCAATCTTTGCAAACGCGGCTGGTTTTTCTCTCCGGACACGTGTTTCGGCTACCTCATAGCCATCATCAGCGGAGCTGTATAACCAGAAAGAAATGAAAAGCCCTCATAGTTGAGACAGTTAAGACCGTCTTAGAACTATGGATTCCAAGTTGTGATGGAATGCAGTTTGCAAAGATTTAATGCTATTTGACTGTGAAATACCGCAGTGTGCTGGTATTTGTTAGTGTGTCACGCCATCTGTGTTTTTAGGCCGCAAGTTGAAAGCCATTCTTTAATGCAAGCGCTCTCGCGTTGATTAAGGATGGTTCACCCTTCAAGTGTTACACGTTAGGTGTCATCCGGTGATGGCACATTTTAGGTGCTATTATAATCACCGGTTTGTCCATTGTGTAGACCCTTTTTTCGACTTAACGAAGCTCTGACAAAAATGAGCAGTATCAACTATAGAAAAGATTTTTTCCTCGGTATAGTCACCGAAACGACATAATATAGAAAAATATATAAAGGTACAACACTTAGAGAGTTCATTTGGCCTCTAACATAAATTTAGCAATCTTTGCAAACGCGGCTGGTTTTTCTCTCCGGACACGTGTTTCGGCTACCTCATAGCCATCATCAGCGGAGCTGTATAACCAGAAAGAACCCCTGGTTATACAGCTCCGCTGATGATGGCTATGAGGTAGCCGAAACACGTGTCCGGAGAGAAAAATCAGCCGCGTTTGCAAAGATTGCTAAATTTATGTTAGAGGCCAAATGAACTCTCTAAGTGTTGTACCTTTATATATTTTTCTATATTATGTCGTTTCGGTGACTATACCGAGGAAAAAATCTTTTCTCCACAACCATTACAGAATGTAGAAATTCCGAAATCATTTTTAATAATAGAACATATACATTCTGACTCTTGAGTTAGAATATTTATTCTGAAACACTTACTTCTTATGTGTTTCGCATGTATTCTCATTCCATAACAAGGTACGGTATGAATATTCTGTAATCGAACCAAACGACATAGATTGCCGTGGATTTCAAAATTGTCAGTGACAGATGCCAATGGTGGCGGCGTCATAATTTTTGTCAGAAAAGCTTCAATTTAAATGAAATAATGAGTGAAAAATCGAATGAATCAGATATAGAATTTGACATTCATTAATTTGATTCATACTTTCTGGTCGTGGAGAAAATATAGTCTGTTACTCAGTTAGAATGAAAAAACTCAATACTCGTGGTTCCTCACGCTCGCTAGCGCTCGCGTTCGGAATTTTCCACTCGTATCGAGTTTTTTCATTCTAACCTTGTTACAGAATATACTATTCTATATTTGATACTGCTCATTTTTGTCAGAGCTTCGTTAAGTCGAAAAAAGGGTCTACACAATGGACAAACCGGTGATTATAATAGCACCTAAAATGTGCCATCACCGGATGACACCTAACGTGTAACACTTGAAGGGTGAACCATCCTTAATCAACGCGAGAGCGCTTGCATTAAAGAATGGCTTTCAACTTGCGGCCTAAAAACACAGATGGCGTGACACACTAACAAATACCAGCACACTGCGGTATTTCACAGTCAAATAGCATTAAATCTTTGCAAACTGCATTCCATCACAACTTGGAATCCATAGTTCTAAGACGGTCTTAACTGTCTCAACTATGAGGGCTTTTCATTTCTTTCTGGTTATACAGCTCCGCTGATGATGGCTATGAGGTAGCCGAAACACGTGTCCGGAGAGAAAAACCAGCCGCGTTTGCAAAGATTGCTAAATTTATGTTAGAGGCCAAATGAACTCTCTAAGTGTTATACCTTTATATATTTTTCTATATATATATATATATATATATATATATATATATATACGTGCATGGCTATCTAACTGGGCTCCATACGTTACACAGGCACCCAGGCCTCCACTGTAAAGAATAAAGATTTCCGTGTATATTGCATTCAAATAGCATTAAATAGTAAATGTCTACGTGAGCAACGTGAGAGGGGTAAGAAATAAGCATCCAAAAAAGATACAAATTTTTACTATACTTTTAAAAGTAACACGCCTCCATACATTTTACGTCTAGTAAGCCTCCTCTGTATAAATTTTTATGCGCACAGCGAGCGCATACGCCTCCGACAACGTTGCCAAATTTAAGTAACGTCTTCAACAAGGTGGCACGTGGTAAATTCGTTTTTTAAACATACCAGTAAACGGCTTATAATATTATTGTAAAATATTGGCGACTCCAATTAGGGAGACGGCAACACCGTTCTGGCCAACTAGCGGCCGTTTTGGTACTAGTATAACGGGGAATGTTTACGTTTTATATAACTTTTTTAGCATTTTTGAAACGTCGAATTTAGTATTATTTAAAAAGTTTTTTTCGGAGTGCTTAAGTATATATAAGTATGACTACGAAGTACAACAGAAACAATAGTAAAACTCAAAAATCATTTTGAAATACCTTGTGTAAACAGCAGTTTTTTGCCCCCGTCGTTCGGTAAATTATGCTCAGTGTTTCGTTGATGTTAAGGCATAATATCCGCCCAAGGTTATGAAATAGTGTACCATAACAGTTTTCTAGGTTATATTATTATTTTTGTGTAACAATTCATTGTAATTCTTGGATATTATAACGTTTTTTCTCATTTTTTCCAATGAAATGCGTTGGGGACACAAATTAAGAACGTGGCGTCCTCATCAGCCGATTTGCTAAACTACTATAACGGGGAATTAGCTGATGGCGGAGGAGTTCGAGTTGACGCTTGGAACGGTCCGAGAACACAATTTAGACATTGTATATTACTTCTTGCTTTGTCATCTATATAGGGATATGTTAAGATTGTTAAGAACGTATGTCTGGGATTTGTCGGCTCGGATAATTCGCCGCGCCTCTAGTCTAGCAGCCACTTTTGTAACTAGCATATCGGGGGTTGTTTACCTCTGTTTGTTTATTTATACCATTTTTAAAACCTCAGAATTAGTCCTATTTTGTAATTTTTGTTACAAAATCTAAAGTATATTGAGAAATAAAGAAGAAATGTAACAAAAACAACAAGCAGACCCAAAAATCATATTTGAATAACTCTAGTGGGAAAGTCGATTAGTGGCCCCGCCATTCGACGAACTTTTCAATGCCTGTGCATAAATATCCGTTTTACTCGTGTAAAATACTGTGCATTGACTATTTCCTCAGTTCTCTTAATATTTCTGTGTAATAGTTCCGTATAAGTTTCGCTTATTACATTTTTAAAATGCAAGATTTTTAACCTCAAAAGACCAAACAACAGATCGAATCAAGAGAGTGTGCAAAATGTAAGTTAAATGAAAGTTGAGTATGTTTAAGCTCACATCCCTTTTTATCAAAAAAAGCCCTAAAAAAGGAGTGACCATATCCTTAATGATGGAAGAAAATACCTATGGACAATACTAGAGACAAACCTCAATATGAGGAATATATAATAAGGTTTTCCTACAAATGAGTGACAGTGTCCTTCTTACATTTTACACTACGAGATTAATTTATTGTCTTTTGATGGAGGTAGGTAAATTCATCATTTATAACTAGTTAAGAATTGTGAAAATGTGTTTGTTAATAAATGTAACTTTTACCGTTTTAAAAGGCAATGTTGAGGGCAATGTATTACAATGTTCTGCGTATTCACATAATATATAAAGTACGATTCTATGCACTATAAAATTCTATTTTTAAAAGCAAATCTACATTTTTGTACTCCGTAATAAACCTAATGACTGGCAGACATAGATAATATCTTGGTTTCTATTATAGATAGACAATATAATATTGTCAGTGTTCATTTTTGAATGTTTTGATGACCACAAAAGTCTTACTTATTATATTAGATAGGTAATTAACCTATAGTTGATTCTTTTTTAAACTGCTTTAATAATGTAAAAATGTCCCTACATGGGGATTGATACCGGAGTTATACGAAGAGTTATAGTAAATATGAAGGAACAGGAGCTGATAAATATTCTAAAATTTAAGTACCCACTTGTGATTTATTATTAAATAATAAATTAAATACAATTTTGTTTATAAACCTAATTAACATTGAACTACTTTAAAATCGTCTAGTGGGTATTTTGGATTTTCAAGTCTCCTTACTTTACATGTCTTTGAAAATAGTTTTTGCAATATTTATAAATTTTTTTCATTTTAGGTAATTATGCTAGGCATGCAAAATTAAAAAGGGTTGCTACCAGAAATTACCAGTATAATCTCTGTTTAGTACAATTTTTGTGAAGCTAAGAAATGCAAGAAGTGAAGCATCAGTAGGTAAGTATGAAATTTGGTTATGAAAACGTGAGCGGGGAAAACAAACTAGTGTCTATATAATTTTATGAATCGAGTATTTTTACTTAGTTTTACAAAGTAGATATTTACAAAAAGTAATAATAAATTTTCTTTATTTATAAAATAGTGCATATATGTACGCAGCAATAAGACACGCATAGCAAAGTTTAGCCTCAGGCTACTCGAACAAAGCTGCTTGAACACTAAGATGTACTAGAGCTAATGTAGGTGAATACGCCTCGAGGCAGCCACCAAGTGCACTAAAAGCAGGTCTTTTTCAAATGTGCAGGTTTGTTACATGCATAGGAAAGAAGGAAATTTTTTACAGCACTTGATATAGGTATTTGTTTATTATTAAAAGCATATTTTTAAAGAGGAAGAGCAAAAAAAATACATTTAGTATAAGTACCTAATTAATTCATTTCCAAAGTCAAAAATTCATTCACAGTACACACAAGTTCCCTTTTCTAATTGGTAAATAGGTGAGAAAATTGAAAAAAAAATGCTTTACATACTTAATTTAAAAAACGTTAGTCTTGGCGAAAGGTTCCTTGCTTCCATGTGCATGTGGAAGAAACTAGAAAAAAACGTCTATTTTTAGAAAAGACCTGATTGTATTTTTACTCATTTTTTTTACCTGTGTGGCCTGCTTCAAATATTTTTTTAATATCAAATATGTATGTCAAATGCTGCAGAAGGTTCCCTTATGTACAGGTGAGAAAATTGCAAAGAAAATTTAGTTTTTGGGAAGACCTGCTTTCAGTGCATCTGTGTGGCAGCCTGAAGCCTAATTTCAGTTATATTCAAGATACTAGTTGGTACCTCCCTTTAAAAATGTATGTTATAATAATAATAATAAATAATTCATGTTATGTATAATGGTGTTTACACAAGTCAAGGTGGGATGTTTAACTATGTTTCTAAGTCTGTTGATTTGATAAAGGAGTACACCACCTTTTTAAAATTTTTGTATCAATATCAATATTATGTCAACTGTACATTAGTTTCTGGTTCTTACCTCAGATATTGTTCAATTCAACAGTCCAATTTTTCTAAACAACCCAAAGACAATTACGAGAAAAATAAGCGTCACGGGAGTTTTTGTCCTAAATATTAGCGGACACCAAGTGTATATACACCTAGTTCTGACCAATCATAGACATATGAAATGTCTTATGGTTCTCACTAACCGTGACTGGCTATACCTAGGTGTAGCCGATTAGAATAAGGTTATTAGACCTAGTTCTAGCCGACTGCGACTGGTGATACCTAGGTATAGCCAGAAATAGGTTACATCTAGCGCGCTCCTTCAATATTAGCTTACACTTAGCTGATACACCTAGTTCTAGCCGGCTGTGACTGGCCGGACCTAGGTGTATCTGGTTATAATGAGGTTTGTGATAGGTTACACCTAGGACTAGCCAACTGCTAATGGCTACACCTAGGTGTAGCCGCACTTAGGGTTCTACCCGTAACATATGTACTTATTATGAGAAGTTAATGACTAGAGGCTAAACTACGAGCCAAACTACCCCTGTTATTCAAAGTATTATAAAATTTTATTAAGTTCCTTAGCATTAATTAATTATCTTACATTTATAAGTTGGGGACAAATTCTTAGATGTTTTTAAAAAAATTCTTAATTTTTATACTCAGTACGCCACTGACTATCTTTTATTTTCACGCATTAGTAGAACTAGTTACTCTACAACTATTTGTGAAGAAATTAGAAACCTCCGGTAGGTATATTACTTTACCTCAGTGTTTTTATTTTTTTTTTTTAGGAGAATTATGACATCGATTGTTTCAATGAGCTTTTGTGAAGAAAATTGTGTTAATTTAAATTAAACATTAAAATAAACTTTTCATAAACATATTTTTATGTCCTGTCGATAAGCTATAAACTTTAAAGGCAGTACCGAGTACCTACCTATTTATTTAGTTACAATTTATATTTTTTTTTGTAAAAGCTTATCGAGACAAGCGGTGTCATATTTGGCTAAAAAATAAAAACGCTAATGTATATAATTACATATCAACTACAGAGTTTTAATTCGCAGATTGTTGTAGGGTGATAGTCCTAATGCGTAAAAATAAAAGATAGCCAGTGGCATACTGCTGCAAAGAGTAAAAAATTAGAAAAATAATACAAAAACGACTTTCTTAACATTTTGCAATCAAATTAGAAATTTATTCTAAGAAACTACTCTTAATAACACCTTTGAATATTTTTAAAAATTTAAAACAGAGCTAGGTAATTTACTCTAGTTATTTTCAGTTTTTTTAATTTCCCGCTCTAATAGGGATGACTTGTAATTTATTTATTGGAGGTTGTAGATGCACTAAATTTTACTGACAATTGCATTTTCAGGGAGTAATAAAAAAGTTTTCCATTTGTTTAAAACTCTAATATATATATATATATATATATATATATATATATATATATATATATATATATATATATATATATATATATATATATATATGTATTTATGATAAGAACTTCCCTCCGGGTCAAAACCCAGGCGGACCACCCTCCACCTTTTCTAGTAATATTTATAATACAAAATCTACATATATACGATAAGGGGAACCCAGAGAACCGGTTTCTTAAAAGAGGGGTAACGATTTTTTAGTTCGATTTTCTCATATATGTAGTATGAAAAAACCGTTCCCTATGACCTCCGGGTGATATATGCCTCTAGTTGTAAAATCTTAACTCTCATACCTCCAGCAAGGTTGTCAAATCTTTGGAGGATGGTTGGTGCAATTATAATAAGTTGTATACAGCTTTATTTTTTGAACATTAATGTACTTTAATGAAAATTTAAAATGTATATATATCGAATCGTTGGCATAAATATTACGTTTTCATTTATAGTATATTTTATGAGTATACTAAATGCGACATCATATGAGATATATAATAAGACCAAGTAACTTTGTTATTTTAAGCGGTTAAGGTTAAACAAATTTTTCTTTAACATTTGGTTTGACTAAAAGTAATCCATGTTTCGATATTTTTAGTGTTCCGTGAAACGGAACACTTATGAAATCTCTTCGGTGTCCGTTCATCCGTCCGTCCGTCTGTCACAGGCGATTTTCTCTGAAACTATTCGACGTACAAATTTGAAATTCAGCACAGATATAGAGTGTGGTGGCCCAATTATAGACGTAAGGTATAAAGAGGTAAATTTTATTCTGGGGGTTAGTTTCGGGGGGTAAATCGGGCAATGCAAAAAAAAATTAAGAGCATCGTGTGGGGTCTCAAATGAAAGCTTATTGAAGCATTGTATTTTTTATGCATTTTTTAAACATTTTTGGGGGAAAACGCTTAAAAATTGCCGTCCCCCACCCTCATCAGGGTGGAAGGATCGCTCAGAAAAATCTAAACAAAAATCATGAAAATTGAGAACTAGGTTTGTTGAACGAAAATTGTCAGGACTGGAAAATTCTAACGCGATCAATTTAATTGTTTCTTTCCTTATAACTGTTAAACCATTGGTTTTAGGGAAAAAGTTTTTTGACAAAAAAATATTTCTCACGATGTAAGGAACAACTTTTGTCCTTACACATTTTTATTTTTAATTAGACCCACTCAGCTCCGCGCATAAGCGATGCGATACGGCGTTGGTGCCGTCGGTGGTGGGTAGCGCGGCATATAGACCGAGATCGGGCGGCCGAGGTTTGCTCTTGTTAATTGGAGGGGGGGGGCTGATGGCACGGGACACTAATTGAAGACACCGGTGCAAAAAGGAGGTAGCTCCATTTTTATAAAATTTTCAGGAGACAGAAAAAACTTATTTTCTTAAAAAGACAAATTCTAACGTACTTTTTATAAACGCTATGTTACAGTTTGATGGAAGATGCGTAATGTCTTAAAGTTTTACGTTTTCTAAATATTTTAGTTTAAGCATAATTTAAAAAAATATATCAAGGAGCTACCTCCTTTTTGCACCGGACAGCGATATAAAATCTGTCAGCCCCTAAAACTAACTACATACAACCAGCGGATACGTATTTAGTGCCCGTTTACATGAAGATATGTATTTGTGGCGCTTTAGTGCTAAAGGACCGGGAGTAAAGATGTAAATCAGGATTCGGTAAAGTCAGATTCATTCTAGGTTGTTGAATAATAAATTCATCTTTAAAAATGGCTCTTTTTTTTATATGCAACTTTTTTTATGTGTATTCCGTTACACATAAAGAGAAGAAGAGACAGCAAACTTTCGTTTTTTTTTTTGGATGAAAACAGTTTTCTTAAAAAGTCCACTAAAATGGTCACTTAAAAGTTTATCTTGAATAACCGGAACTCCTTCAAAGTTGCGACGCGTATTTTTTTCCAGGGGTACCCATTCTTCTGGTAACACTATCCTTTCTCGCTTTTTTTCTTTTTTCTTCTTTCCAGTTTTTCTTTCTTCTTTCACACAGTTATTCTCGATTTTAACCACAACATAAGAATTTCCTTCAGCTTCCGTTTTTTTCGCCACATTTTTTTTCCACGACCTTTCATCTCTAACTCATTTTTTGCTAACTTTTTTACTTTTATTCTTTCATCACTGTCAGTCATTCTCGGTTAGGGTAGAAATCTCAGCACTTTTGTCTTCTGACAGCCCACGAAGACCTAAGCCTAAGTACCATGTACCGGGGTGTACTGGGGAAGCCCGACTCACGAATTAAACAGAGAAAATCGCCCACCACTAGGTCGGGACAAAAATCAGGATCGTTGTCCGAATCATCAAACTGTTCACATGACCTACTGAGAGACATTTTACTGATTTATAAAAAGAAAGAGGAAAATTATTGGAATTTACTTTTGCTCAACTGATAGTAAAAAACGGTCCACAACTGATAGTAAAGAATGCTCAAAATATGCCAACAGCCTAACACAATAATGACGACACTACTTCTTTATTGTTTGCAAATCCAACATGTGTTAATACTACAAGTGCCGCATCGAAGCGGCAGAAATATGATCTAACTCGGTGCAAAAATGAGGTAGCTCCGGAGCTGCCTCCTTTTTGCACCGAATTAAAGTAGGAGGTATAGGAATATTCCATATAACCCTGGTACAAATGAAGGAATCTACCTCGTTGTTGCACCAAACGATGGAGCATCCTTTTGTTACTGTGTTACGCTGTAAAACTAAAAATCATAAAAAAATGGAGCTACCTCGTTTTTGCACCGGTGTCTTCAATTGTGCAAGTATAGCTTGCACTTGACCGATTTTTGTCAGTTGCATGCTGACGGTGGCTAAACTAAAGATGATAGAAAAAAAAATAAGACCAATTTGTACCCCTAAGAATCCATAAAAAATTTACTTTTTTTTTAGTAAAATAGCAAAGTTTAGTGCACACCAAGTTCCTAAATTTTAAAGTCTGCTATCTACCATTTTTAAAGTAAGTCATGAGTCGTTGAAAACTCAACGTTACAGAGGGTTAAACTGCACCGCTACTCAAATTCCTAACAGATTTTTATTACTGTATGGGTGCCATATTGCTTACTAAAAATAAAAATAGTAAAAAATATTGTCTTGTTGTGCTTAGAAAGCCTATTAATTAAAGGTGTTATTTTCCCAGGCCATGCAGGTCAAATTTGTAAGTTTAATTTGTCAGGTTGTGCATGAATATGTTTTTATTTTAATGTTATGTCTTTACTTACACCCCTCTCTCCCTAATATTGTATTTTAATAAAAATAGCGTATAATTCTGCTTTGAAAGCTCGTTAATTAGCTATGTTACTTGCCTATATTGTTCAACATATTTTTTAAAATTTTATTTTACCCTCTCTACTGACACTCCTTTCGATTTTTTTAAATAAAAATAATACTTTACTGTGTTAAAAATGTTAGTTTTTCTCCGGTTTTTTCGATTTCGTTCGCTGCCAGGGTCTTTTCCGACGGGATCTACAGCTTAACGTGGGCTCCGAACTACGGTCATTAGCCCTACGACAACCCAGTTAAGTCGCCGTTGTGACATACCGACAGTGGAGTGTGTAACTTTTACTCACACCCTACTAGATATCTGATCTCCTTCGGCCTGATTACCTGGTGTATTGGGTAAACGATACATTTTTCACTCTTCTTTGATATAACCGACTGACTAAATACGCCAAATGTGGTAAGGCTCCGAAATGAAGCTAGTTAATATGATGGGATATTTGCCTGGGCTGTGGTAAATATTTTTTTTTTAATTTAATTTTATTCTCTCTATTTATACTCTTTAATTTTTTTATATAGGTATGGGATATACACCTATACTCATCTATGTCAAATATCATGTCACTTATTGTTATAATTTAGGATTTTTATTAGTTCAGTATTGACACTAAATTGAGAGTAGATGCTCCCTCGGGTGGAGAGAGCGTTCGCTAAGGTGCAGTTGTTCCCCTTAGAAATAAGGACTTCCCATATGTAAAATTCTAGCTCGATAGGCTTGACAAAGGTAGTGCCACACTAATCGAAAATAAAAAATATTTTTTGATTTTTAATATTTAATTGTTTTTTATAGTTAATAGATAGTTTATTACCTACTTTTATTGCCTTATTTTCAATTTCGTTATGCAATGAAATTATTTTTATCGATAAGACACCCCCGGATTATTTTTAATTTTTTTGGGAAATGAAATTATTTTTATCTATAACTGGAAAAGGCAAACTTGCCAGGTTTTCAACTAGTTTTCCCTGACATTCCCTGACCACTTTTGAATCCCCTGACATTCCCCGACTTCTCTGACTTTCCAGAAAAGTGGGAACCCTATTATATAAACATGGATCCCCAGACGCTTCTTTTTCGAGATACAGGGTGTTAATATTTTCTTTTTAAAAGTTTGGTTTTAATTTCTCGAAAATGCGTTAAGATATTGACATGAATTTTGGTACACGCCAGTATGTAATCAAAGGGTACCTTTGCGTGCAAAATCTTATTTTCTAAAGTACTTGCATCAGTGGCGTGCGTGCTAGTACGTCTTTATTTTTAGCGAAAAAGATGGCACGCCACTGTTTTTTTTTTGCAAAATTGATATTGTTTTCTTTAAGCCCAACCAATTCTACGTGAAAACTGTCTCTTGAGTCTTTTTGTTCCGTTTTCGAGATAAAAATTAACTTATTTCTTACAATAAAAACAAATAATAAAAATGAGTTTTTTTAATATCATTTGTTCAGGAAACTGTGCTTTTTGATTTAGGCCTATAATAATAGTAGATGCTGGAAATGGCTCCGTGCTTCAATTCATGCTCTAAATCGTCTTCGCATATTTCTCCTAACTTCGGAATACTTGAGGTGTGAAATTATTAAACACCCTGTATCTCTAAAAAGAAGCGTTTTAAGAATCCATGTTTATATAAACTTATTTTCATATTTTTAGATGTAGAAACCGTCCTTAAAATTTCTTAACATCTTTTTGTAACACCCTGTATATATTCAAAAGCTAATACTACTATACGGTATCCATTTGGTTTTGAGAATGATGACAGAACCCCATTTTACAATGGACAAATAAAGTATATCTATCTCACCTTTTTTTCTTTATCATACTCACATACTGTGAAATTTTGACAACTAGAAAAAGTTAGGTTAAGTTGAGATAAACATCAAAGATGACATATTTTGAGTATGTCCCATAAGTTTTTTCTGTAGTGATAATAAACGAATAAACCTTTATTTTTCTGTGTAGAAAATGTTTGTACAAAGTGTTGGCCGCTTAAATTTATTTATTCTATAAATCTGTTACAGGCTAACAACTGCCGAAAAAGTACGCAGTTACGTTACTTACTAAGGCCGGGCATTGTGGAGATGATTAACCAGGAACCTCGATTCCAAATAAAGTTCGATAAAGAAGTCAGAGAGGAGGAAAGATTGAAAATTACCCTACCCCTAATCATACAGTAAAAGTACCAGTGCAAAGTGTGTTTATCCTTCTAGAGCTAAAACCGAGGCTAAAACTTTCAACATTTAATTGAGAAACTGTCACATTGAGTTAAACAGTTATAATTTTTATTTCGACAAGTACTTTAAGTTAAGAATTTCACTGTTCGCAGGTAGGTTTTGTAGAATTTATCAGAGAATAGGGAATATTTCTTTAAACTCTTGTTATGATTTATTTTAATAAAAAATCTTTACTCAATTTTGCCTATTTTTCTTTATTTATTAAAAAAAATGCCCGTGCATATTAGGTATACAGAAATTAAGACAGAATTAAATTTTCATTCATAAGCATATGGTTATTGGGCAGTAGCTATCTTCAAATAGTAAAATTTTTACGTTTATTATCTGTTAGCAGTACCTATGCTAACAGAGTTATGTTTAAAAAAAATTAGTTGAAACCCAATCAAACTCCTCTAGGTTCACATTGTTGTGAATGAGGTTTGTGTGTGTCCACACAGAGCAAGAAAGACACTACTGTTACAAAAGAATAAACATCTGTCTATTAACATTATGATAGTGGATATTTTGAAATGAAATTTACAAAATTCTAAGTCTGCAGTAACAAACAAATGTAGCAAAAGGTGGAATTGGCAAGGCACTGATTATTGTTCATATCAACTGTAGGTTTAGAACACTAATATAAAGAATCTTATAGACTGATAGAGTTGCGATAAAACACTCAGGTGCCGGAGGAGAAAGGATTGCATGGAGAAGCAGTGTATAGTATTTTGACAAACTTTGTGTCACCCTCCAATGGAGGTTTTTTTTTCAGTTACTTAGTTACTTTCACTCCTAGTAAAGTTATTATTAACATAATTAACATACAAAAACTTTAAGTTGTTGTATGTTCGTGTCACAAACAGTGACGTCAGGTACAAATACAAATACAAATACAAATAGTTTATTGCTGTTAGATACAAAAGTATTTACAGACGTCAGTAATACAAAACGCATATTATATAAATTATTAAAGGTTTAAAATACAGTTTTATAGTAGACACATTAAAACAAGAGAAATAAAATGTTATAAAATACAAATGTGAACAAACAGTACAACACTACAGAGTATCAAATCATCACACAACTTCAGACTCAAAGAACTCCGCAACACTGAAAAATGCATTCCTCGCCAATAATTCTTTGACTTTATCTTTAAAATTTAAAATCGAAAGAGCTCTCAAACCGCGGGGCAGTTTATTATAAAGCTTTAGGCCCAGGAATTCGGGGCGATTTTGGCACCTTCCCAGTCTAGGGTAGCAAGTTACCAGGTTGTCCTTATGCCTGGTGTCGTGACTATGAAGGTCTTTATGCTTTTTAAACTGGCATTCCCTTTTTTTAACAAAAAGCAAGTTCTCTAGTATAAATACTGATGGTAGTGTTAATATTTCATACTGAACAAAAGCATTCCAGCACAGATAGGCAGATATCATATCGGAAAAGTAAGCAATTAAAACCATACAGACATAAGTGAAGCCGCAAGAACCGTCACATTGGAAGTTTTAATTGTCGTTTTGCTTCAAATACATACTTACCCCACTACTTTAGCCTATCAGAATAATTGAGAGTTAAATGCTGTAACCCTCAAAAAGGTCCATTTACGAAAGAATACAAAAACTTACACCGAATTAGGAGTTTTATTTTAAAAAGGAGCCCGTTTTGTAGTTTTGCAAAAAAAACTGTTTAATACTTGTGCAATGGACTTGCGGACTTACTTATGGTTCATAATAAAGTTTAAATTACAGGCAATCATCCTCAAAGAAAGACGCGGGTTATTTCATATTTCTTTATTTTAAGTTTTGCCCAATTTGTTGTTTATGACCTATTGGGTATAATTTAACTTTAAACTGTCTATTCCAAACCAACTATACATAGTTTGTTACATGGAATATGACAGAATAAATATAATATTAAATAAAAAAGTAATCAAATTAACGGCAATGTTTTTCAGATTAATCATAGAATATAAAAAATTTATATTTCTTTAGAAGGAATTTCTTCAGTTTTCTTGTAAACATTGTCAATGTTTTTATATTTTTTATTTTTGGAAGACAACGCATTTTAATACCAGATTAAAGAATATACTTTTTTAAGAGTATTATTAAAACAAACGACTCTAATAGGTAAAGTGTAGGTACAGAGTTTAAAAGGAAAAAAAAACAATTCAGTTTATATTTCAAAATTTATTTAAAGAAACAATTTAAAAATATCAAAAAATATAGGGTATAACCGAGGGTAAAACATACAGTTGTTGGCACCTATATAGTGACTGGCACCTAACTGATATTTTTGTCGGTTCTAAGGAGTTCAATAAATATGAAGTAAAACCAACCCTGTATTATTGTGCGCAGATTATTTTTTCATCACGTGACATAATATCCAAGCAAAGTTATGGGTGCCTTCTTTGTCAGGGCATGCTTTATGTCGCCAAAAAAAAGTTAAAAATAGTGAATGTTAGGCTAAGCAGACTATGTTTTATTAAGCCGTTCTGCCGGAATTTTAAAAGAAATTTAATACTGGTAAGTTTTGTAGACTTATACTAAACTACAAAATCATATAAAGATCTGACAAAAAAATGCGCGAAATATTATTTTTGATTATGCCAATCACTGTACGGATATTAATTCATTGCAAACACTGATTGGCAGATATCTATCTATAAGGCCCGTTCACTTTTATTTGGATATCCCTGTACAAAGAACAATAAAAAGCAATATAATTCCAAAAAAAGTACTTATAATTTTAGTGTTTTATTACATTAAGTGGAGAATAAGATAGTACCTTCATTTATTTTTTTTTGAGTTGTGCATTACTTAATATTTTAACAATAAATCAGTTTTTTGAAATTGTATTGCTTAATTTTTTTTGTGTAATACCTCTTAGAATAAGAAATTTTATTTTTAAAATTTGGTTACATAATGAAAAATAGATTTAAAATATTTAGGCTGTTTCTTAAAATGCTATTTAGTTCCGTAAAATCCATCTCCGCATCCTCAAAGGTAAAGTGTGTTAAGTTACAAAAAGCTAAATTTAGAGGGCAGCGATTTTAAAGTTGTCTTAAAACGTATGCCTCTATACAATTACTGGTCACGATACTGTATACCTTTGTTTATCATCCTAATAAAGCAACAAAGGACTTACAACTATTTTCCATAAGGTAAGGCCTATTTTATTAATTAGTACGATAGACAGACTTTTACAAAGTATATAACTTTTTTTTTTCAATTCAACTTATTTATTCCCAACAAACTTACAAGTTTATAACAGGGAATCTCTAATATAACATAATATATTACACAATATTAAAAAAAAAAAGAAAGAAAGAAAGAAAAAAAGCATTAAAATCAGTCAAAATTGACTACTATAAAAAACTATTGTAGAGATTTCTAATATAAAAAAAAACACCTTACCTTTAAAGTGCTGTTTTGGATTTTAGGAATATTTGTGCTTATATAGTATTCCTTTTTCCAATGTTCATTTGGAAAATTCATCACATTAAGAAAACCAAACAAATTCTGCTAAGGCTGGTAAGTACAAAATTATATTTTAATGTTTAAGACTGGTAGTTTTGGTATTCACTTAGGTACTTTTTTATTTACTTATCTTACAGAAAATTAAGTTCACGCAAAAGCTTATGGAAAGTACTCCTTTTAAAATCAGGTAGACCTTCCTCTTGAATCACTCTTTTTAAAATTTTGTCAATAGAAGGAGGTTCATTCCGAAAAACAAACATGGACAATTGTCCTTATCTGCGACTTGGTCCTTTCTTCAATATTGTCCACTACAGTACCAATCATTGACGTTGCGGCTTTACCTCACGTAAATGAGAGAAACTCATGCTGTTATGGTGTTCCTCCAGAACTCTATATAAAGTGGCAAGAGATATACCTAAAACATACATAAACTTAAGAAAAAATAAAAAAAAACTATAACAACCTTTCGTTAATCTAAAAAAATATCGAAACTTATATAAACCGAAATTAGTTTTTGAATTGTACGTAATAATTATGTTGAAGATGTTCAGAAAAAAAATAGAATTCAGTAGAATGGAGAGTTCGATGGAAATTGCTAAATCTAAAAGTAACCGAAACCTGACCTAAAAAACTCGAAAATAGTTTTCATTAAAGTTTTTTAAAATCCTTTATACCCGTTCGTTCGTTCATATAAGAACTTTTTAATTAATTTAATAAGTCCCCAGCTCAAATAGCCCTGGCGTTTTTTTTTCTCGTTTTAAGGAAGTCCCAAAACATAACTCGAGTGCACGTAAACATTTGAAGAAAAATATTTCATTTTTCAACTTGCCTATAAATTTAAAAGAACTTATAGTTAAACAGTTGTTTTTGCTAAATTTAGCGCACTTCCTTTTAACAAAATTAGTGGTTCTGAAAAGAACCTATTTTAAAAATTATGTCTGTGAAGTTGACCCCCCAAATGCAAAATTTATTAAAACTTAATGGAGTTCTGAGTTTCCTGTGAATAGTTGAAAAAATTTAACAAGAAAATGTCATTATTCTTATGCAGAACTGTAGAACTATTGCAGCACTAACGGGAACTCATGAGATTCAAACCAGATCTCTTGTTAAAAAATATTTCATTGGGGGCCAACTTCACACTTTTTCAACGGTCAAAAACTTAAGTTGTAAACAAAAAAATATCATTCCAGTTCTACAGAACTGTAGAACCATTGCAGCACTATCGGGAACGCATGAGTTTTAAAGCAGAACTCTTGTTAAAAAATATTTCATGGGGGGCCAACTTCACACTTTTTCAACGGTCAAAAATTTAAGTTCTAAACAAGAAAATACCATTCTAATTCTACAGAACTGTAGAACTATTAAACCACTAACGGAACTCATGAGTTTTAAAACAGAACTCTATTTAAAAAATATTTCATGGGAGGCCAACTTTACACTTTTTTAACAATCAAGAATTTAAGTTGTAAACAAAAAAATATCATTCCAATTCTACAGAACTGTAGAGCTATTGCAGCACTAAAGGGAACTCATGAGTTTTAAACCAGAACTCTTCTTAAAAAATATTTCATGAGGGACCAACTTCACACTTTTTAACAATCAAAAATTTAAGTTGTAAACAAGAGTCCTGGTTCAAAACTCACGAGTTCCCCTTAGTGCTGCAATAGTTCTACAGTTCTGCATAAAGATGACATTTTGCTGTTAAATTTTTTCCTTCTCAAAAAGCAGAAAACATGTATTACAATTTTTATGGTAAGAGTTCTGGCCTCGAAAATCACAAAGAACTGTAGAACTCCTTTAGAACTATTAAGCACTGAGGCGAAACTTTTGTTTTTGCAATAATGGGGGGCTGCGTGAAGTTAGCACCCCATTTTTAAAATAGTGTTTTTACTTTTATTTTAACGGAACTATTAAAAAATATAAAAAGAACTCTAGAACTATTCACTGGAAACTGAGAACTCGATTAATTTTTAATAAATTTTACATTTGGGGGGCCAAATTCACAGACATTAAAAATTTCAGCAAGATTAAAATCGCTATCTTAACTCCAACGGCTCCTTCTCACTAGACTCCACAGGTGTTTCCAATTGGTTTTTGGGGAGTAACATCTTTTTCAACCTCTCCAAAATACCACGATGCCTCCGTAATGGGAACAACGTATGACATATCATTTATCCTGGGTCTTGAAATGTAAATGTAATTAAATGTAATGTAATGTAAATTAATTTGCCAGTTTCATTGTGTTCCTGCAAGTTTATTATTTTCTCTTCATTTTACTAGAAACAAAAAAAATTTCTAGATAAGAAAATCAAACCACGAAATATTAATTTTAATATTAAATCTAATTAATTAAGATATAAATTTAAATGTAAACTTTAATTGTAAACCGTTTTTTCCCTTTTTGGAGTACCTGTAAAGTTAAAAGTACTTAGGTACTTTGGTTTTAGCCTTTTTTACATTCTTACAGATTTTAAACATTTTGTGTATAATTTTTATAAATTAACATACACCGAAAATACAAAAGTTTTCCTCTAGGATATTTACAGTATTGTAGATACTATAAAAATAACCGTTTCTAAAAGAAGTGGCAGAAAGTTCAGGGATTTAAGGCAGGCAGTAATACAACACATAATTTAAAAGACATGCCCTAAATGTAGGTATACACTTATTTATTTGTGATAATTCTTGGTGGTTTATTTGGTATCAAAAATCAACTGCAATACAGTAATGTATGGATAATCCGAACTCCTTATAATCCTAACAACCTTATTGTGTAAAATGATACTAATAATTTGAACTATCCTAACTCCTGTCTTGGGTAGTCCAAACTACCAATCGCGCTTTGATTTAGCAATCTATATATCATGGTCAGTATCATGTATGCATTCAGCTGAACTCATTCATTCAAAGAACAAGAGTCGTATCTCGATTGATGGCTCCGAAATGGAAGCATGTAATATGGTTTTCCCTTCAGAAGTTTATTTTTTATTTTTTTGTATTATATAAATAAAATTATGAAATTAAAATTTAAGAATTTATTTTATGTTTTTATTCTCATAAACAATTTTGTACAACCATTGGGTATCTATAATTCATCCATGTTTTGGATTATTATTATGAAGTCCAATGTCCATAGTCCATAGTAGAATGTGTAGGTAATCCTAATGGGGTCTGATAATTTTCTGTTCGGATAATCCAGACATTACTGTATAACAGACAAAAAAATGTAAACAAAATGCTGGATAAAATACCTAAATATTACGTATGCATTAAAACATATCTACTAAGAAAATGATAGTAAAATGTTTCAAAATGTTAATCTGGGAAAAAAATTATGTGCAGTTACTTACGTATATGCACGACTATTGCCAACAGCTACTTGGGATTAATTAAAAGCCAGATCGAACAAAGAATCTATCTTAACAATGCAGTACATACATTTTTTTAAAGCAGTCCACAGTGTTTTACATGTTAAATTTTTAAGCCCATGTTGGGTTCTATTGTCATATAGGATAGGGTTAAACTTTGACATTTTTCAGAGTTTTAAGACACTTCTAATATAACAGGGCCTAACTTGGGGTTAAAAATTTAACATGGAAACTATGCATAAATAAACTGTTTACAGACCACAGGAATATTTTGAAATTGCTTTGATACCTACTTACTTATGTATTATTACTAAGATTCTTATAAATAGGTACCATTATAACATAATGTAAATGCTTACAAAGAAGCACTCAAGAAAAAAGATTTAATGCTACCATAAAAATTATATAAAAAATACTTTAAAGTTTCTGACAGTTTATTTTTTTAAGTACTATGTATATCTATGGTCACGTTTGATTTTAGCTGCTTGCCTTATAAACATAAAAAAGGCAGGAAGCTGTCGAAAAAATTCCGTTTTTACTCACAGGTTTCCTTCATACTGGAAATAATTTGTGAGCATTCTGAAATAGTCTTTTTTGGTACTTACCTTTTGGATGAGCAACTATACATACTCAACCGAAGGAACAGCAGTTTATGTGTATATAAAACGACGTATAATGTATAAATTAGAACGTTTAGTATTTACCACCACATTCAGCTGCAAACTCTGCATGCTGGGTCCTGAAAAAGGTAGAGTTCTTTTGTAATGAAACTTTATTTGTTTTGTAATGACATTACATTTAAGTTTTTTTGTCGTTTTCTTGGCGGGGATAAGGCCCTTTCGGTGGAAGTTGCTGGGATATCGTAGATTCCATTCCAGTTAGCCATTGGGAACACAAAATGGGCACAAATAACGCGAAAAACAAAAAACCAAAATACGAGTCTGGCATTTTAGCAACAACACAACAACAAAGAATTTTTAGAGGTTATGTTATGTCATATCCTCTGTCGCCAGGTTGTCTCAGATACCAGACCAATTTATGGTTGTATCAGAATTTGTGAACGTGGATTTAAATCGTAGTGCTTTATAATTTTATTCTTAATTTAATTTCTGAATTAGTTTAAAACAAATAATTATTATTAAGTAATAGACACATTTTATTCCAAAAATTTGGCAACCTTGCCAGAGGTCCCCGGCCGGGGAACGTAGGCTACAGTTCATCCTCCGATTGACAACATCTCTTTATCTGATACATTAAGTTAACAAAAGACGACGATATAATGCAATAGTCGATTCTAGTTTCGTAATTCGGCAAGGTGTGTTAGGAACTCACGTATACGTGAGATCCCTAACATGGCTTTGAGCTATAGCTCAATCGTTTAATGTCAAATTTAATACCGATGAGCACCAGTCGCTCCTATTGACGTTTTTTTAACAATATTGTAGGGATTTATTTGATTTTACAGTGATCTTATGTTATAAAGGTGTTCTAGGAAATGCAGCAAAATCAGGCAATTTCTCAAGAATAAAAAATATACACGCATATACATGCGTAAGTAGACAAGTTAAACTAAACGAACTTGAACCTCAAAACATCTAGACTGCCATGTGTATAGTTTTTCCCTGTGTAAGCTGCCCATAGAATTGGTCAATGAGATGAATTTTTGTTCATTTGTGTTTTCTGTCATCATTCTCAAAACCAAATGGATACCGTATAGTAGTAAAAGAAGTAGTAGTTTAATACGTCAAATTAACCTCACTCTATATAAAGAAAAAGGGCAAATAAGAGTTTTTCCAAAAAATGCACCACTATCGTCTGGTTGCATAAACAATTTAATCACAAATTAAACTAATTAGAATTAGACACTTGTAATGTGAGAGCACTCATTTTAACATCATTGCCAAAGATGACTTTAAACATCAATTAAATTTACTACTTGATTAAAAGTTCTGTGCAACCTGCTGTATGACCAGTAACCATTAAATGTATTTAAAAATTTAATCAAATTAACAGTTTCTTGTTTTTATTTGTAGATTATTTGAAATATATCTAGGACCATAGTTAACACAGATTCAAGTTCCTAGAGTTAAGACTGACAAATGTACAGAAGCATCAAAGCAATCAAAGGAAACTGCCATACATTTGTTGAAGCCCCCTAAACACCTTTTCTTGTTTTAAAAAGATTAGCTTACCTTGATAAGTTATACATTGCTTTTTTCTTTTAGACTTTGTTTTTACATTTACTCATATTGTGCAGTTCTATAGTTCAATATATGGATGTTCTCGCATTTTCTCTTTTTAGACTTATACTATTATTATAAAAAATCAAATCACTTCACAAATCATTTATTTTTCTGAATGGATTATATAATTAATTGTTTAGCTAAATACAAACATTTAATAATAAAAGATTGTTTATCAACTGTTTAATAAGAATGTTACTACTAGTACTAAATGTATAAAAGACTGTTTACATTTAAAATTTAAAACAGAATTACCAGTTGTAGTTCTGGAGTTTGTATTTTATTTTATTTAATTTGTATTGTAAAAGGTAACAATCACATCATACATAGTTATTCTCGAGTCAAGGAGTAATTCATTATGCTTACAACTGTTGACATATTATTATATGTTGAAATACAGCACTTATTCTAAATAAAATGTTTATTCTAGTGTTGAATTTTAAGATACAAGGAACTTCCCAGTAAAATGAACGACTTCATTTCTTTATACTCTAAATTTAATCTCTGTTTGTCATTAACTGCCAACCTTTTCTGGCACACATCATTTCTTTTGTCTGGTGGTCTCTAGGTGAATTTTATGATCAAGAAAGTGTTAAGATATTTTCTGATCTGTCCAACAAAATTCGGCTCATATAGTAAACCTACTGATCCTGTATCAGTCCTAAAATGTTTGTCAAATAGTTAAAAAACTACAATTTACTTAGTCTTACTTGGCTCAAAATTAGGAATGCCATAAAATAGGTTTATATTATGAAATAAAGTATAGCTTGCTGGAGTAAAAATAGACCAATTTAGATCTACTAATCTTCATATAATGTTGCTTCCTTAAACAGTTATAGGCCTTAGAACTTTGTGTTTTACTTTACACTGCATTGACAACACCCTACCCACCTAACAAACCAGAGCACAATTGTACTAAGATAAGTTTGTCTAAATCGGTGTATTTTGACTCCAGGAAGCTACTATTAAAATATGTCGCATTCGTTTCCAGACACCCTTTATATACAATATCAATTAATGAAAGTTTCTGCTCACCAAAGAAATTAGATTCACCATAAGAAAATTTTAATTTCTTGTATAGGGTGCTCCAAAAATGCAAAAAACAAGGAATTGTGTCAAGAATAAACATGCGTTATTTAGAGTTTTAACACAAAATGTTATAATAATAATAAAATCGTCTATTCAAAATTGTGCTACAATACATGATAGACAACGCATCAAGCCTATTATCTAAAGTCATGAATAGAATATGGTTCCAATTGAACTAGCAATTTCCTCACAGAATGAAGGAATTAATCTTATTTTTTCGGCAAGTAAAAACTTTTATTAATAATGACATTTAGTCTTATCATTAAAAATTTGGTCCTCTTGTGAACCCCATCTGTGGATACTGTACATTATGCAAAATAAACATTTTAAATTTTTTTAAAATTTTCTCTTAGTTTTTTAATGTTCATTTATCACATGTTAAAATATGACAAAAAGTTACTGTGTTGTAAAGGAAATAAAAATCAAAAATGAAATACTTCCGCTGGTAAGGAAAGTAAAAAAATAGTTGAACTTTCTATCACTGAAGGTATGTTTTTTTTAAATATTTATTTTTAGTTTTTCTTTGTTCAGAGTAACATTTAATTTGCTGGGGTTTGCTATCTATAATATAGTGTCATCAAATTTTGGTAATGAGGTAGGTACCTACACATTTTTATATTTTAAATTTTTCATCCTGTAGAGTGTAGATCATGTAACAGATTGTTTGACCATAGTTTTCGAAACCAGCAGGTTTCCTTATAAACAGCAAGTAACTTCTTTGAATAATAAAAAACTTGGAGTTTTAAAATAAATTCACTGACGCATAAGTGCTGCAAATTTTGACTCGAGACCAACAAGGGTTTTTTCACAATCTGCATACTTAATAACTAGAGAAATAGAAATCCAATGTTTTAAAATATTAGTTTTTACAAGACGCAAATGATTAGGAAAAAATATTTTCAGTAAAAAATTTCCATGATTATTTCACTCATGTGTTAAAAGTCCCATAAGATGAGTAAAGTTTTTTAAAATTACAGCGATAATTTTTTGACGTTACGTCAATTAAAAAAATTACACCGATAATTTTTTTCTTTTAATTTAAAAGTAAGGTTTGTTGTTTAAATTGTTTAATAAATATTCAATTCATATTTTTTGTGTTTTCATTCGTGAAATAATCCCTAAATATCACTCGAGCAGTTTGTGTTTTCATTCGTGAAATAATCCCCTAAATACCACTCGAGCTTTAAAATTACTGATAATTTTTCACTCTTACGTGTTTTCTTTGCAAATTTCACTCGTCCTGCGGACTCGTGAAATTATAGAGAGCACGCAATGGTGAAAAATTATCGGTAATTTTTAAGCTCTCGTGGTATTATCCCCGAAAATTTTTGTACTAGATAAATTTTCAGTAAATTTAAAAACACGTGTATTTTTGTGGAGTATCGTTTCTTAAACTGAGGGCAGCGAGCCTCAGAAGGGTTGCGATCTGATAAGGGGGGGGGGGGGGTCGCAATCTGTCAAGAAAATATGGCACGTATACTAAAAATCCTTTTATTAAATAATGAATTTTACACATTAGTAATGTAAAACTGTGATAAACATTAAAATGTACAGTGAGGGGGCCGTAAGGTTTATTACTTTATTTTTTGGCTTTTTCGGGGGTCGCGACTCTAAAACGGTTAAAAAACAATGCTGTAGAGAATTTAGTTTAAAATATAATGCACAAATCTGAAGTGAATCGAGATATTTGCGGTGCTTTTTAGCTTGGGGTTAAGTACATGTAAGTAAGTATTTTACATAAATATATATATTAAGCAAAATCAATTTTTTTAACAACCTGTATGGAATATTAATACTTTCTTGATGACAATCCATAAACAGTAACTTGTTTTTAAATAAAAAGAAAAAGAAAAATTTAACCCATTGAGCAAAACCTATGTATACCTATATTAACATAAAAAATATAACTTAAATTCAAGTAGTTTTTCATTTTTTATAAATTACCTTATGCATCCAGACTCAATATAGACTGAGGTATATAACTGGAAATTGAAGCTCCCTTTTTCTTGTTCTATATACACTGAATGTCAGTGGAAGATAACTCTTCCATTTCAGTTAAATTAGATCTAAAACAGAAACAAAAACTAAGATAATTAATAATGATTGATATTCAGTGGCATACCTTGGGGGCTAGCGGGCAGTCAGCCCCCCTCCGCCCTAGTTCATGGCGCCCCTAGCTACTAAAATTGTGCATCTAATAAAAAGTATTCTTATTTGCAAAATAATACCAATTCACCCCCGCCCCAAAATGGTAGGTACGCCACTGTTATCATCTTTTAATCACTGGAAAACCTCAATGTCATGCCCAATTTAATTATGAGTTATACAACCTGGTGCAATGTAACAGAACTGCTGGTATATGCTTATACTTTTTCCCTTACAGGAACACCTCATATTCTTAACTTCTAGCTGATCGTGAATAATTTTAAAAGTTCCAGTAACTTCATGAGGTGCAGAGTTTAGAGATGTTTGGAGACATAGGGACAAAATTTTAATGAACGAATCTAAAACAATAATTCCAAAATAAGTTACGTAATATGTATAGTTATTTGAACAACATAAAAAAGGTGGCATTCACACCAAAATATGTTTGCCCTAGAAAGTACTGGCAAGACCATAAATATGTTTTTTAAGTAATAACCTACAAACTTTTTTCATCATAACCACAATATTCATCCCTTTGGTATTAATAATATCGCATAATCGTATTTTGTTAATTAAAAATTCCAAGGGTAAACTACCCAAAGATTAACTCACACAATTGTGGGAATCAGTGTATTGACAGCTACCAAAACTTATCTTAAATTGCACTTTGCGTTATGGCTACTATTAACACTTCTTTATGTAAAATTACTTACCGGTTTTTTCTAAAATTCCACACGTAATTATGTGTTTGGCCAAAGTTTACAGATATATTCTGTAAACTTTGGTTTGGCGTTTAAAGGTTCTCTCCCTTCAATCACATTTCTAGAGGCAGGGGTTTCTCAAGAAATTTAAAAAGAGTCAAAAGGGTTTAAAACATGATCGCTATAATGTCGTAACCCACAAAAAGTTTAAAAAACAATACGATTTTAACTAATAATCCCGAACTACGAGTAAAGCACAGTTTGTTGTCATTAACCAAAAAGTAAGGTTGAGGTTAGTTTGACAAATGTCATGAACTTTTCAGAGAAGACATGAACCCAAATTATCGCATAGGTTTCTGTAATTTTGCATCGAGTGGGCCATTGTTCCCCGTTATATCAGCTGATTGCAGCGGTGGCAACGCTGGGTTTCCTTAATTGGAGTCGCCAATAGTGAACAGCAATACAAAATCTCCCATTCCGTCGGTCTCTCTGTCCGTTGGCGCGAAAACTTAAAAACTACTTGACGGAAAACTAAAATATTTTAGAAATATATTAGTCTGAGACCTAGCTTAAAACCCAAAACATTTCCGATTAACTATGTACAGCATGAACACTTTAAAACATTAATTTCTAAAAATAAGATATTAGTGTCCATAATAAATAATGTAGTCAAATAAAAATGTTTGGGGCATAACAAACCAAAGAGACAGTGTGTTCTGCGCTTGCATTAAATTATGTGGCATCCAAAAACTAATGGAAAATCCCGGGCCGGGAGGACAGTAAGCTTCCCCTTGTTGGGGATCATCAGACTGACGTAACCCTCAGGCAGCAGGCATAGTTCTGTTTTAGAAGAAGTGTTGACTATGCAGGATTGCTATTGATGGTTACGTCAGTCTGATGATCCCCAAAATTTTGCGCCACATTCAGAGGGTTGATCTTTTGACTTCTATCGCGAGAGAAAGTATTTTATTGGCGAAAAAAAATCTTTCGAGATTCTTTTCAGATCACGTTTGGGGGTGCCCAGATCAGGGAAAACATGGTTTCCGATTTCCGTCTGTATGCTGGCGCGGAAACTTAAAAACAGCGTGAGCGAGCACATTTTAATAAATAGTATCTATTTTTTGTTTAAAATGATACATTTTACACAAATTATACTTTGTATGTAGCTAAGTCTTTTACCGTTGGTATAATAGTATTTTTTATTGTTTCTTTAATTCGAAAATATAAGCATTCTGATGAACCCAAAGCTTTCAGTGACAATTTCGATTTTTCTTACAACAGAAAGTGAAAGAGTAGAAAAATGCTTGTTTAGTTTTGTAATAACTCTAAAACATTAGCTTAAAAGAAATAAATACGCAAATGACGATTTTACGTAAAAAAACTTGATAAAATTTTTATACAGGGTGGGAAGTTTAAAAAAATCTTTTCTATGTTTTTTTCCCCGACTGGGATTAAGCGTAAGTTCGTGGCTTTTTCTTTTTTAAAGTGCATTTTACCTTGTATATAGAACAAACAAATATTATCTTTTTCTTCCCTCGCTGGAGGAGTTAATATTTTCTTCGTTTAATAATCGCCTCCCGAAATTTTTTCAGATCTTTATATTTTGGGGTTTCTGATTCACAAAAAAATATTTTCTCATTTCCGTCAGTCTGTCCGTGGGCGCGAAAACTTGCTAATTACTCGAACAAAATAAAAAAAAATTGCATATAAATTAGGCTTTGTCCTGGCTCGAAACCGGCCAATAAAATTTATACAGGGCGGAATCCAACCTCAAAAACTATATTTCTGATTTCGTCGCTGTAACTAAAATACAAAAATTGTGTTTTGTCTATAGCTAAAGATTTTATCGTTGATATAATTTAAGGCACTGTTGATGCCCTAGATATAGGGCGGGCCACTTAAAAAATTTAATTTTGCCGGTTTTTGCTCTAGTTAAGGCACTGTATATTTTCCTACGATAATACTTATAATACTTAGTTACATTTTACATTAGTTAGTTATTATTTATAAACTTGCATGTGCTACAGTTTGAGTTGATATTATAGCTTACTAGTTAATGTAGGTTACGTGCTACTGTTGACAATTAAAGATAAAATAGTTTGCATTTTGAAAGTTTATTATTATTTCACAACAGCTAATCCATGCAAAGAATTTTATATATTTTCAGTACTGAACTGATGTACTGAAGTTATAAGAAAGTATATAAACTGAGGACCAAGTAGGAATTTATTCTTACCTTGACAGTAATTCTGAATTATTAAAACTGATTTTTTTTTAATTTCTCGTTTATTTTTAAAAATTGCATCGCTGACGCGCCACCCTTAAAAGTTTTAGGAGCCTAAGCCCGAGCTTTCTAGGCTTTTTGGATAATACGCTCCTGTATAGGGCGGACAACTTTAGAAAATTTAACTTAATATTTATAATATATTATTAATGTTTTTCACATATAGCTCTGTCGCTGGCAAAACTATATGCACTTTTTATTTATTGTTTCATCAGAGTATTTATCCATTTTAACATATTAAATCTTATTTATTCTTGTCTAATTATCCTTTTTTAGTGTTCCTTGAAATGGAATCACTTCCATTTCAAGGAACACTAAAAACGTCCGTCTGTCAGAGGGGATTTTCTCTGAAACTGTTCAACGTAATCATTTGAAATTTAGCACAGAGATAGAGTGTGGTGGACCAATTATAGACGTGAAGTATAGGAAGTTAAATTTCGATTCTGGGGGTTAATTTAGGGTGGCAAATTGGGTAATGGAAATTTTTTTCAAGGGCATTGTGTGGGGAGCCTAATGAAAGCTTATTGAAGAACGAATTAAACAATATTTATAATATATTTTCTATGCATTTTTTAAATATTTTTCGGAAAAAACGTGTAAAAATTGTTGTCCCCCATCACCCTTATCACTGCAGGAGGAGCGTTTAGAAAAATCTGACAAAAAATCATGAACATTGAGAATTAGCTGTACCTAGATTAAACCAAAATTATCAGGATTGAACAATTCTACGCGATCAATTGTCATAAATAATTTAATTGTTTATTTCCTTATAACTGCTGAATTATTGGTTTTAGAAAAAAAGATTTTCGACAAAAAATATTTCTCACCATGTAAAGAACAACTTTTGTGCTTACACGATTCTCAAAATTTGTAATTTGGCCTATTCAGCTCCGCGCACACACGATGTGATACGGCGTTGGTGCTATCGGCGGCGGGTAGCGCGGCAGATGGGCGGAGGTCGGGCGGCCGAGGTTTGCTCAGGTTAAGTGGGGAGCACGGAACACTAATAATTGTGCAAGTATAGCTTGCACTGGACCGATTTTTTATATTTTTATTTCTGTTCCGTGAAAGGCAAATTTCTTGTATCCTTTATAAGTTACGCAGTGTGAAAATAATAATATATATAAAACAAATTTAACCTCTATTATTTTCCTCTTTGCCTATAATTTCTTACACCTGTCTCACCTGTAATTTTTTTCTAAATAACTTTTAAAATGTAGCAAACCCATTTTGATGTAGATTACATTATTTAGCTGTAAATCGGTAAAAGCTAAAGTTGATATATAATATATAATCTACTTAGAATTTTGTTAGCTTAAAAATCCACCATTACCAGGTGTAAAGGGTAGAATTAAATTTTGATATTCATGTAATTTTTTAAGCAATGATTTATTTCATTATCATTACTATTATTTTCGTCGACTTTAAAACAATTTTTTAAGTATAAAAAATGAAAATAAATATAATATTTAAAAAGAACCAAATCTATTTGGGTGTCTTTATTAATTTTAATATTTTGAATGGATATTTTCTCGAAAGTCTATTTTAATATTTTTTATTAGCTAGTATGCCATGGAAAATATAAGGTTCTAAAATAAATTTGACCAATGCGTACCAGTGTCTTACTTAAGGTGGACACAAGCTAATAGCTCGGTTAATTATGGAATTTCATTTTTGGCGTGTTGATGCAGTCACAACGCACATTTCCACTGTTTTCTACCTCATAGACGTACGTTTTCATAGTGGTTAAAAGAAAATTATTTGATGTGCTTTGGGACCCTTTTAATTAAAAAAAAATTAGATATGAATTTGCTACCTCCTGAAACCCGAATACGACGCTGGACAGAGTTGCGTCAGCATGGGCTTTAAGCTTTTTGTTTAACGCTATATTTTAACGTTGAAAGTTGTGTATTTTTCCATTTTTACCTAACATAAGGAGTTTTTTACATCTTTTTGTTTTTTATTGCCTTAAGTCTTTAACAACCCTAAGCAACACATTGACTTTAAGAGAAATTATAAGTAAGTAATAAAAAAGTATCAAAATTGGTAATAAATTTAAATATTAAAAATAAATAAATACGTTTTAGCATTTTAATAAAATCCTTCATTAAATGGGTGAAAATATAGTAGACTATTTAACCAGGCGATTCCAAACGTTTCGAGTAGTCAGTACACGTTGGTACTGACGACCGACGTAGGTACACGTTTTTAAAAAACATATTGTTGAAAATCAGCGACCAACATTTAATGCTAGTCGCCAAGAAATGAGCCGCTGAAATTTAACCATAGCGTTTTTAAAAACGTGTGCAAATGGATTCGCCAGCGACTCAAAAACTAAACATTTGCAGGCCCTTGTTTCAATAAAATTGATGCCACACAGAAAAAATTACGCAAAATCTCATTTACAGTGTGGATGTTACAGATAATTATTATAATGTGTCGATTATACGAGTACTACGCCGTTAAATATTACGATAAAAAGTTTTTCTCGCATTTTTTCAGTGTCAGGTAAATTTAAACAAAAATAACATGTTAATTTTGATAACTAGAACAGAAGGGTTTTGATAGGAATGTTTGATTGAAAAACTTTCATTCGAACACTTTTCAGACATTCCTTTAAGGTCCAAGAACTAGTTCTAGTTTTAGTGAAATTTTAACGATATAAATTGTTTTAGGAGCAGAAAAAGTTACACCTTCAGGGGCGTGTCTGTAAGTTTAGCTCAGAAACAAACGAAACATGCTCTTTAAATAGAAAACCAAGAATATCAAAAACTCCTAATATTATACTAAATTAAAGAAAAACACTTTAATATTTGTAGAATGAGAATTTAGAGTTCTCTAAACCACCTGAAGATGCCTTATATAATAAGGACTAAACAAATGATGGTAAAACAAGCTATTCTCCGGACTATATGTCACTCCGAGTGCTGGATTACGTACCAAAATTTGCCGTATTTTCTTCGTTAGATTGTAAAATACGTTTTCAGAATGCAAGAAACTACCAGGAAGAAGGAAACTTTTTCTTTAGTTAGGATGTCGTCACCTGCAGACCAGTTTCGAACTCTTTAGTTCTCATCAGTACAAGATAGACATAGGCGCTGCCTATGTCTTACTGCTTATACGGTTCGACATCACAGCTTCAAAAGGATTTACTTTTTCCGAAAGAAGGTATGTTCGTCTATTTTGTACTGATGAGAACTAAAAGTTTCCTTCTTCCTGGTAGTTTCTTGCATGTTAGAAGAAAATACGGCAAATTTTGATATGTAATCCAGCGCTCGTAGAGACATATAGTCCGGAGAATAGCTTGTTTTACCATCATTTGTTTAGTCCTTATTATATAAGGCATCTTCAGGTGGTTTAGAGAACTCTAAATTCTCATTCTACATATTTACGTGTACACCTGACAAGTGACAAGTAGACTTCATTCAACTTTAATATTTGTTATATTACTCTTGCGCTTAATTTTTGACCACGCCTCTGTACAATATACGAACTTAAGCATAATCTCGACACCATTAGTGGACATCCCTCTAAATGTGGGCAATATCTCTTTTGTTTAGACTTGGTAATGTTTCGTGTTAGAGCGTGACAACAATTTAGCAACAATAAATTTTAAAAAAGTTCTACTACTGTAACATACATTAGTAATAAGAGTATCTATTATCTATTTTTATCGTTTTCTTATCATATAAAAAACTGTACAAATAAAGTTACAGACCCCTATATCAAAGCGTTCACCGATCTTATACACATATGTACATTTTCGGAGCCCCAATCGTAATTTCAGCAACTACTTTAAAACCTAAAATAATCATAAAAGTAAATTATTTACACACGCGTAAATCTTCCGTATTATTGGCCTCCTTACCTTGTTGCCATATTTCAGAGGCATAATAGTACGGAGAGCATGTGGAGGCAAATTCGTCAGTACCATTAATTAAAGTGTATATGCGTATAAAACGGTGGCGCCCCGTAGATAAAATATTGTGAACTGCATTGTATAACTGTACATGTATATCGACCCAAAAAGCCTCCGAACAAAAATTTGTGAAACTTCTTCTGCTGACTTAAATCTACAAATAAATCCATTATACACGCAAATTCGCTTTGGCCTCCGATTTTGCGAATGCGCCTCCGATTTTGGAGGCGTGTTCTATGAAAGCATATATATTTTGGAGGCGTATAAGACATTTTGCATATATATATATATATATATATATATATATATATATATATATATATATATATATATATATATATATATATATATATATATATATACAGGGTGTTAGTGAATAAGTGCGACAAACTTCAGGGGGTGATTCTATATGAAAAAAATAATGATAGTTTGCTATATAACTTTTGTCCGCAAATGCTTTGATTTCCGAGATACAGGGTGTTAAAGTTTTTATTAAAAAGTGACGATTTATTTATTGCTCTGAAACCCATCGAGATACGCAAATGAAATTTGGTAGGTTTTAAGAGGTACCTAGTTATTGCGCATTTTCTGATATGCAATTAAGAATTTTATGTTTATCATTGGCGCGCATAAGGGTAATAATCTCAATTTTTTAAAAGAAAAAATGGTACGCCACTGAGATATATCAAACTAAAAACAATTTTTGAATTTCTCATTCAATTTGTCACAAAAAATCTCTCTTGCCTTTTTTTCGTATTGGGCGCCGTTTTTATGCAAAAAAATAAAACATCTTAACAGGTATTTTTAATTCCTTTAATACATTATTAAAAACTATCTAATACAATAACATTAAAGCAGAACAATAAAAGAAAATAACACTAATAAATAAATAGGCGCAAAGCTACAACAAATGTTGAAAATGACCTGCCTCAGACGTGATACAAGATTCAACTCTTCGCCTCATTGATTGTCGTATTCGCGCAAATATTCCTGGTGTATTTCTTATTGTCTCACAGCCGGCTATAATTCGATTCCTCAGGTCTTCAACATTTTCGACGGGAGTGGAATAAACTAACGACTTAAGAAAACCCCAAATGTAAAAATCTAGACAATTTAAGTCCGGCGATCGAGCAGGCCAATTTTCCGTACCTCCCCTACCTATCCAATGATTTGGATATACTGTATCTAAGTGATTACGTACATTAATGCTAAAATGGGCTGGTGCGCCATCATGCATGAACCAGAAGTGTTGTCTCAGCTGTAGAGGGATTTCTTCTAAAAGAGCAGGTAGCTCTTCCTGCAGGAAATTAAGGTAAGAGTCGCCTGTTAGTCGTTGTGGGAGGAAATATGGACCGACTAAATGATCATCAATTACCCCAAGCCATACATTTACTGAAAACTGATACTGAAAATGAGCTTCACAGATTCCATGTGGATTTTCCTCAGCCCATAAGTGATTGTTATGGAAATTTTGTATACTCTGTCGTCCAAAATTAGCCTCGTCAGTAAACAAAACGCCATTTAAAAAATTAGGAATTTGAGCGATTTGATGAAGAATCCAATGGCAAAAAACTAGGCGCGGAAAAAAGTCTCTAGGTAGTAGAGCTTGCACACGTTGAATGTAAAACGGATACAATTGCAGTTCTTTAAGAATTTTAAATACAGTAAAGTTGCTTACATTCAATATGTTGGCAATTTTTCGAGTACTTGTTTCAGGTGACTCCGCAATTAACTCGAGAACTGCTTCCTCTAGTTGCACAGTTCGTACTTCTCGAGGGCGTCCGCAGTCAGCCGTTTGTTTCTTAAATGTACCATTTTCGCGCAAACGTTGGTGCAGACGAGCAAATATTGTGTGATGGGGTACTCTACGTCCTGGATACAACTCAGCATACAATTGTCGAGCTTGCCGACCATTTCCATTACTTCGACCATAGACAAAATGCATGTCTGACAATTCCGCATTTGTATAATTTTCCATTCTTTTCGATAAAAGAAAAATTAATTACTTATTAACATTAATGCTATACCAAACTAAAAGCTTAAAAATGAAGAAACTCTAATAATTTGACATTTCGTTGAAATATTCGTATTTAACAGAATGTTGACAGTAGCCTACTAGATGATGTATTAAAGAAATGAAAAATACGTGTTAAGATGTTTTATTTTTTTGCATAAAAACGGCGTCCAATACGAAAAAAAGGAAAGAGAGATTTTTTATCACAAATTGAATGAGAAATTCAAAAATTGTTTTTAGTTTGATATATCTCAGTGGCGTACCATTTTTTTCTTTAAAAAATTGAGATTATTACCCTTATGCGCGCCAATGATAAACATAAAATTCTTAATTGCATGTCAGAAAATGCGCAATAACTACCTCTTAAAACCTACCAAATTTCATTTGCATATCTCGATGGCTTTCAGAGCAATAAATAAATCGTCACTTTTTAATAAAAACTTTAACATCCTGTATCTCGGAAATCAAAGCATTTGCGGACAAAAGTTATATAGCAAACTATCATTATTTTTTCATATAGAATCACCCCCTGAAGTTTGTCGCACTTATTCACTAACACCCTGTATATATATATATATATATATATATATATATATATATATATATATATATATATATATATATATATATATATATCTTCAGGGTGTCTAAAATAGGTGATACCACTATTGCTACCTCCGAAACGGTAAAAGATACGAGGTCGGTTAAATTAGAGAAAATGTGCCATTTCTAGTCCCTACTTATTTTTCGTTTACGAAGTTGCCAAATTCTTTATAGTTTCTTATCTACAGGGTATTTTTTAAAAATTGTCAAAAAATTAATTCTTAAATATCTCGAAAACTATTATAGTTAGAAAAAAATTGTTTTAACAAAAATCACACGATTTCTTACTTTCTCTAAGGCAACGTTATTGTTTTGTCTATATCATTTGTTTTTACTGAGTTACTGATACTAACTTGTTTTTTTCAAATACGGACCTGGACTTTTTGTTGCATTTTTTGAAATAATACTTCATACCGTTTACAATTGTGTATCACTTGATTATGTTTTTCGACGTTTTGGTGAAGAATAGCATCATCAGGATATTCTACCAGTACGGACCTGGAATTTTTCAAGTAAATGCGCCATTTCACAACCTCAAAAACCACAAACCATAGCGATAGGTTATGAATTGTGCCTTAACATGGAAGATCCCAGGTCCGTATTGTTAGAAAATCCTGATGATGTTGCTATTCTTGATCAAAACGTCGGAAAACATAAACAAGTTATACACAGTTGTAAAGGGTATAAAGTATTCTTACAAAAAATGAAGCAAAAAGTCCAGGTCCGTATTTGAAAAAAACGAGTTAGTATCAGTAACTCAATAAAAACAAATGGTATAAACAAAACAATAACGTTTCTTTAGAGAAGGTAAAAAATCGAGTGATTTTTGTTAAAACAATTTTTTTCTAACTATAATAATTTTCGAGATATTTAAGAATTAAATTTTTGACTATTTTTAAAAAATCCCCTGTAGATAAGAAACTATAGAGAATTTGGCATCTCCGTAAACGGAATATGAATAGGGACTAGAAATGGCACATTTTCTCTAATTTAACCGACCTCGTATCTTTTACCGTGTCGGAGATAGCAATAGTGGTATCACCTATTTTAGACACCCTGTATATATATATATATATATATATATATATATATATTATATATATATATGTGTATATATATACATATATATATATATATATATATATATATATATATATATATATATATATATACATATATATATATATATATATATATATAATATATATATATATATATATATATATATATATATATATATATATATATATATATATACAGTGTGTGTATAAAGTCTGGAAACGGCTTAATAACATCACAATTTATTGGTCGATTTAAACCAAATTTGGCACGGTTGTGTAAGAGGATCTAACGCACCGAATGACGATATTGGCGTTGTTGCCAGCTTTTCAGTTTGTCTGGAATTCGAACGAATTTTATATTTTTAAATATAACACCCTGTATATTTTTTCATTTATAGTTTTTATTTTAAATTTGTTACACTTTTGGTATAACATACTTTGTTCCTAATATCAGTAGTTTTCGAAATAACGGCGTGTTTCGAAAATACCAACAAATTATGTTTTATTTAATAATAAATAAATCACCAGTTCAGTTTTGATGTAAAGTCATAAAAGCTGTCATTTTTACATGCAAAAATGTCTTTAACTGAAAGTGAAAGAATTACAATTCTTATGATGAGAGGATATGGCGACAGGGTCAGGACTTTCGAAGAGGTTAAAAATCTATTTAATGACGCATTTCCAAGCCTAAATCCAATTTCAAAAGCAACTGTTCTAAAAACTGTTCGACGGTTTGAAGAAATTGGAAATTGTAGGCGACGATCAGGACGACCAGCAGTAGTAGATGAAGAGAAAAGTTTAGAAATTTTACAACATGTTGTTGAAACCCCTGTTTCTTCATTAAGAAAAATTTCTCAAGTAAGTGACATCTGCTTCAAATCCATCCGTAATGTTTTAATAAAACATAAATATCACCCTTTTAAAATATCTACTGTAGTTCAAAAGTTATCAGAAGATGATTATGAGCGAAGAATTGAATTTTGTGATATTATGATGTCAAGGTTTGACCAAAATAACCAGTTTTTCAATTTTATAGTATTTTCGGATGAAGCAACATTTATGTTAAATGGTAAAGTCAATAAACACAACTGTAGGGTTTGGGCAAATGAAAATCCCCACTGGATGAGAGAAGGTCATACACAACGCCCTGGAAAATTTAATGTGTGGGCTGGGCTTCTGGGTAACCACAAGATCGGTCCATTTTTTATTGATGGAAACTTAACATCACAACTTTACCTTGAGCTATTGGAAACGCAAATAGTGCCTACTATACGAAATGTGATGGGTCCAAATTATGCAAGTACATTCTTCCAGGACGGAGCTCCTCCCCATTTTGGTCTAAACGTGCGCGAATTTTTGAACAACACTTTTCCGAATAGATGGATCGGTAGAGGGGGTACAATCGAGTGGCCACCTAGGTCCCCCTGATTTGTCGCCTAACGACTACTTTTTATGAGTACACTTGAAGAACAGAGTTTATACCACAAAACCTCAAGATTTGGCCGATTTGCAACGTCGAATTTTGGACGAATTTGAATTAATAACGCCAGAAATAATTCACAACACAATTGAAAAATTTTATTTTCAATTAGCACACTGTCAAGTTGTACAGGAAAAACAGTTTGAACATTTAATATAAAAAATATAAATTGCACTCGTTATTTCGAAAACTACTGATATTAGGAACAAAGTATATTATACCAAAAGTATAACAAATTTAAAATAAAAACTACAAATGAAAAATATACAGGGTGTTGTATTTAAAAACATAAAATTCGTTCGAATTCCAGACAAACTGAAAAGCTTGCAACAACGCCAATATAGTCATTCGGTGCGTTAGATCCTCTTACACAACCGTACCAAATTTGGTTTAAATCGGCCAATAAATTGTGATGTTATTAAGCCGTTTCCAGACTTTATACACACACTGTATATATATATATATATATATATATATATATATATATATATATATATATATATATATATATATATACAGGGTATTTCACTTAAAACTCCCAATGTCTATAACTAAAAAACAAAGTGAGATAATTAATTTCTGTTAAAAGCTGTCGGTAGTAGGGGTCAGTCGCCGTTAACAAGGTTAAAAAATAAATCGACGCCTATCGCAAGTTGGGCGTCGCGACGCTGCAAAAATATAAATCGATTGCAGGAACTTTGAAAATAATAAATTCAAAAAGTACGTTAAATTCTAAGACTTTTTTGTCTCTTGCACAAATTTCATAACTCTACTGGTTTTTGCAATATAGCGGCTTAATTTATCACGAATTTAATTATTTTAATGGCATATTTCCTACATTATCTAAAAATAATAGAAAACTGTCTCTTAGAAACCGTCTTTATTTCATTGCAATTTATAGTAAGAATACTGGTTTAAGGTTTCGGCCTCATAAATCCGTCATCAAGTTATATTTCAAATAGTATCATAATATTTTGTACCTACATTACTGGCTACAACTTCTTAGTCTTGCGTTACTTTATGCATTTGTCGAAGTTGACGTTGCAAAAAGAATCGATAATACATTTTAATAAATTATTTTTTATTACAATTATGTGAAATATTTACATTTGTTCAAAATTTCTTCCTTCGACTTGAATACACTTGTCAAACTTATCTAATAATTTTCTATGTGTAACTTCTAAAAGAGTTCTTCTTGTAATTGAAGCGCATGCAGCTATAATTTTGTTTATAAGATCCGCCATATCTTCAATAGGTTCTTCATAAACTAAGTCTTTTAAGTGGCCCCAAAGAAAGTAGTCCAGCGGCGTAATATCAGGGGACCTTGCTGGCCATTCCAGTGGTCCATTAGTTCCAATCCATCGTTGATGATATTTTGCGTTTAAATGTTCTGATATAATTGCCGCATTGTGGGAAGGAGCCCCATCCTGTTGCAGCCACATATTTTGCCTTATTTCTAAAGGCACCTCTTCTAACAGATCAGGAAGAATATTTTGGAGAAACTCCAAATAACGATGAGCAGTTAGGGTACCTTCATAAAAGTAGGGTCCGATGAGGTGTTCATTTATTATACCGCACCATACATTTATGCTAAAAACGCGCTGATTTCCTCTTTGTTTAATCCAACGGGGATGGTTTTGAGCCCAATAGCGGCAATTCTGTCTGTTAATTATACCATTGTTTTGAAATCGGCTCTCGTCGCTCCATAAAATTTTCGATAAAATATCTTGGTCTTGACTGTAAATATCAGCAAACCTGGCAAGAAAATTCATTCTCCTCTCATAATCTTCTGGTTCTAATTTCTGCACTAGTTTTGTTTTATAAGGATGAAAAGAATTCTCTTTTAATATTCTAGAAGACGAACTTTTGGAAACGCCAGTACTTTCTTTTATCTTTTGTAAAGAAGTAAGTGGAACATTATCTACCTCTTGTAAAACGCGAGCAATGTTTACATTTGTTCTTACTGTTTTTCTCCTTCTGCGTTTTTGCTTTACAAACGAACCATATTCCCTCAGATTATTAAATAGGTTTATAAAAGTTTTACGATCTGGGACTGTTCTGTTCGGAAAACGATGTACGTAAATTCTTTGAGCTTCAAAGCAATTTTGTCGAGCTTCTCCGTAAATCAGCAACATGTCTAATTTTTCGTTATTGGTAAATTGAACCATGTTTGTGCTACAAAGTATAAACAGCAAAAAATCTGACTTCTAAATTAACGTTTTGACATGTATGTCTATTTTCTTAAACAATGTTGTGAGCCTGCTATGAAATAAACCAACATTTTACTTTTTGTTTTCAAAGCCTACTTTTTAAGAATAAAACAACTTAAAAAGAACTATAATCAAGTATTAATTTCAGAAATATGATGAATTAGTATTTTTTTGACGAGAAAACAAAAAATATTTATGAGGGAAGGGTTCTAAAATATAATTTCATATTTTTCTAGATAAACATTGACAAATACATGAAGTTATCCATACTTAAACTAAAACTAAGAAGTTGTAGCCAGTAATGTAGGTACAAAATATTATGATACTATTTGAAATATAACTTGATGACGGATTTATGAAGCCGAAACCTTAAACTAGTATTCTTACTATAAATTGCAATGAAATAAAAAAGGTTTCTAAGAGACAGTTTTCTATAATTTTTAGATATTGTAGGAAATAGGCCATTAAAATAATTAAATTCGTGATAAATTAAGCCGCTATATTGCAAAAACCAGTAGAGTTATGAAATTTGTGCAAGAGACAAAAAAGTCTTAGAATTTAACGTACTTTGTGAATTTATTATTTTCAAAGTTCCTGCAATCGATTTATATTTTTGCAGCGTCGCGACGCCCAACTTGCGATAGGCGTAGATTTATTTTTTAACCTTGTTAACGGCGACTGACCCCTACTACCGACAGCTTTTAACAGAAATTAATTATCTCACTTTGTTTTTTAGTTATAGACATTGGGAGTTTTAAGTGAAATACCCTGTATATATGTATATATATACGTATATATATATATATATATATATATATATATATATATATATATATATATATATATATATATATATATATATATATATATATATATATATATATATATATATATATATATATATATATATATATATATATATATATAAATATATATATATATATATATATATATATATATATATATATATATATATATATATATATATATACAGTGTGGTCGTTTAAGTGTGCAACGTATGGGAAAGTTTTTTATTACCGATTTCTCAGAAAATTTTATTTTTGATAAAAGTTGGTGCATGTTCGATAATTATATTGGGTGTACTTGGAATGGTTGCAAGTCAAACGGTGTACAGGGTAGGGCAAAAAATATAAAATTTCTACGAGAATAAAGTACCCCTATTTCAGAGAATTCAGCAAAATGTTATTAAGAAAATGTGTTTAGAATTAAAAGTTATGCATAGGTTTGAAAACGTGACCTCATAAAATAAAAAACAAAATTTTTTTGAAAATATTAATTATTTCCTAAAAAAAAATTTTTTTTTATTATCACCCTAAAAACCTTCATAAATTAAACAAAATCAAATCAAGTTCACACATCTTTGTTCAAATTCAAGCATATTTGTAAAATTAACTTAGCTTTTTAATTTATTAAGGAATCACAAACATCATGTTTGTTGCAAGGACATTAAACACAACTTTAAAATACGGTAAAAATTACTTTTAACAAGATAAAACATTAGTAATGATAATTTTTAAATTAAAAAACCCTCATTTAAATTACAAAATATTTATTTTAAATGTTTATTAGAAAATTGTACAAAATAATCTACAAACATGAAATCATTCTAACATAATGGCGTTGTGGGGCATTATTAACAAAACAATGCATGCATTATGTCTGCGTTTAGTGCAAAGTCAAGAAATACAATGTTCCTAAACGTATTTGAGTATGGTGCCAATGGTTTTGTCAATTTTTATCGGCTTCTTTTTATTATAACTTAACAATAAACAAATTTAAAAAAAATTAAACAGACAATATTTGAAATGCAGAAAAAAATTATATTAGGTATGTTTAAAAAAATTATCGACGCGTCTCCGTATGTCCACCTTCACGTTCAATGCATTTAATTGTCCGATCATAAAATTCACTAAGCGTGGATCGCAATACACTTGCTGGAATATTTCTGCAATGAAATCGTATCGAAATTTCAAGCTCCCCAACATTATTAAAGGGCCGATCCTTGTAAACTTTTTGCTTTAAATATCCCCATAAAAAAAATCTAGTGGGGTGAGATCTGGCGAACGAGGAGGCCACCGTGGATCGGTATTTCGTCCTAACCATTTATCACCAAATTCTCCATTTAACCATTCAGAAACAATTCTAGCAGAATGAGCCGGACAACCATCATGTACAAACCATAATTTACGTCGTTCTTGTATACTCATATTATCCAAAAAATCTGTTAGTTCGTTTTCCAAAAAATGTAAATAGGTATCACCAGTTAGGTTTTGGCGAAAAAAGAACGGCCCTATTAATTTGTCGTTAATAATACCGCACCAAACGTTTGTTTTTTGGTAATACTGGTTTTTGTTGTCAATGACAAAACTTGGATTTTCGTCCGACCACCACCTACAATTTTGGGAAGAAACAACGCCATTTGTAGTGAACGTGGATTCATCCCCAAAAAGCATGTGTCTATGGAAATCACGTTGATCTTCTATTTCTCCTTGAATCCACATGCAGAAATCATACCGCAAGTCATAGTCTTGTCTTTGAAACGTGCAAATAAACATTGGCTTATAGGCGTGATATTTTTGTTTTTTAAGAATCTCCTTAATAGAGGTTTTTTTTATACCCGTATAAGCATGCACTTCTTGGGTGGATCTTCTAGGGTTTTCAACAACTGCTTGAAGTACTTGTAATTGATTTTCTTCAGTACATACAGTTTTGGTACGTTCATTTTTATATTTATACTCTAAAGACCCTGTCTGTTTAAAATTATTTAAAATTCTGCTTATGGTTGAATAGTGGACTTGTTTATCTGGATGTCGTTCATTGAATATATCTCCTGCTTCACGCACTGTTTTATAGTGTTCTCCACATATTAGCACTAATTCTGCCTTTTCGGCTAACGTTAACTTTACTGGAGGAGGCATTTGAGATCAGCTAATAACAATAATTATTTAAGAATGAATAATGCCACCAAACTGTCATAATGTTTACTTTTAACCCTTATTTGTTTTCTTTCCATAGGTATCTGCGATTATTTTAGTAGGATTTCATGTTTGTCGATTATTTTGTACAATTTTCTAATAAACATTTAAAATAAATATTTTGTAATTTAAATGAGAGTTTTTTAATTTGAAAATTATCATTACTAATGTTTTATCTTGTTAAAAATAATTTTTACGGTATTTTAAAGTTGTGTTTAATGTCCTTGCAACAAACATGAAGTTTGTGATTCCTTAATAAATTAAAAAGCTAAGTTAATTTTACAAATATGCTTGAATTTGAACAAAGATGTGTGAACTTGATTTGATTTTGTTTAATTTATGAAGGTTTTTAGGGTGATAATAAAAAAAATTTTTTTTTTAGGAAATAATTAATATTTTCAAAAAAATTTTGTTTTTTATTTTATGAGGTCATGTTTTCAAACCTATGCATAACTTTTAATTCTAAACACCTTTTCTTAATAACATTTTGCTGAATATTCTGAAATAGGGGTACTTTATTCTTGTAGAAATTTTATATTTTTTGTCATACCCTGTACACCGTTTGACTTGCAACCATTCCAAGTACACCCAATATGATTATCGAACGTGCACCAACTTTTATCAAGAATAAAATTTTCTGAGAAATCGGTAATAAAAAACTTTCCCATATGTTGCACACTTAAACGACCACACTGTATATATATATATATATATATATATATATATATATATATATATATATATATATATATATAGGGTTTCGCCGGACGCTAGCTGTTGCAATGATTTGTATCTAGCAGCAGTGTCAAAATTTTAGAGACATTTCAATGAGATTACATTGAGAAAACCTTAATCGTCTTAAATATATCTGAAGTTCGACTTTTTGTAAAGTTAAGGGGATTAAAATAGATAATAAACAAAAAATTACCTGTTTATTTAATCGAAATTTTATAAACGAAAACCAATGTAAGAAAAACTTAAAAGTAGTCAAATTCTGTACTAACAACACAAAAAATCATTGTTTTTCCTTGGGTGCACAAAATTTAAAACTCAGTATGACCACCATTTCTCTCCATACATACTGTTGTTCTCGAGCGCAACTCTCGATTAACATTTCGGAGCATTTTACGATTTATTTGCAATACACAATTTATAATCACATTCTCTAAATTTTGTATATTCCTAAAGGGTCGATGTTTGTACAGAGGGTTCTTTAGGTATCCCCACATAAAAAAATCTAACGGAGTCAGATCTACAATTCTAAAATTGACAGGACAAAATCGAAAAAATAGGTGTTCGCCGGACGCTCGCTGTTGCAATGGTTTGAATCTAATGAAATGACTGTATCAAGATTTTATTAAGATTTTTCGCACATAAATTTAACAAGCAGGTCTATTTAGTTGTACTTAAAACTACCAAAGCAGGCTCTGAAATTAAAACAACCAAATAATCTAGTAGGTTAAAAACAACAGAAAAATGTCAAACAAATTATAATTTGTTTGATTTCAACCTATGTCATTGGTTTATGTCTCGCATCTTACTAAGTTTGATATTTTACATAAGTTTATTAATATTTTATTCCTTAAAATGGCACCCACACTACTTCTTCAGGAAAAGATAGAAATTATTTTAATTTCTGGAGATAATTACAAAAGCCATAGAGAAACAGCAGCAATTTTTAATGAGAGGCACCCCGATAAATCCCTCCATTATTCCACAGTATCTCGCCTAGTCAATAAATTTAAAGAAACGGGATCGGTAGAAAATCAGTATAAAGTTTCCCATGAAAAACCGGTAACAGGTGACGAAGGTTCTCTGGATGTGTGTTTGTCGATCACAGAAACACCCCAATTAGCAGTTAGTCAAATATCGGAGATCACTAACATTCACGAAAGATCTGTGCGGAGGATATTAAAAAGAAACAAATTTCATCCGTACAAACCTAAATTTGTACAAGTATTAAAAGATAGGGATTATGACGCCCGCTTCGATTCTTGTGCCTGGTTCCAGGGTATGATTGAGGAAGATTTTAATTTCCCAAAGAACGTTCTTTTCTCGGATGAAGCTACATTTACCTCTAACGGAACCGTCAGTTCACAAAACTGTAGATGGTGGGCCACCGAAAACCCAGACTTTGTAATTCAGAGTAAAGACCAATATAGTTTTAAGGTTAATGTGTGGTGCGGAATTTTCAACCTCAGAATAGTGGGACCTTTTTTCTTTAGAGACAATTTAAATTCAGAACGATATTTAGAATTTCTACAAACTGAGATATCTGACTTTTTAGACAATTTGTCATTAGCCGAAAGAAGAAATTTATACTTTCAACAAGACGGAGCTAGCATTCATTCCACAAATGAGGTGAAGAGATGGCTGGATCAAGAATTTGGAAACCAGTGGATAGGACGGTTTTCTGAAAATCCGTGGCCTGCGAGATCACCAGATCTGACTCCGTTAGATTTCTTTATGTGGGGATACCTAAAGAACTCTGTGTACAAACATCGACCCTTTAGGAATATACAAAATTTAGAGAATGTCATTAGAAATTGTGTATTGCAAATAAATCGTAAAATGCTCCGAAATGTTAATCGAGAGTTGCGCTCGAGAACAATAGTATGTATGGAGAGAAATGGTGGTCATACTGAGTTTTAAATTTTGTGCACCCAAGGAAAAACAATGATTTTTTATGTTGTTAGTACAGAATTTGACTACTTTTAAGTTTTTCTTACATTGGTTTTCGTTTATGAAATTTCGATTAAATAAACAGGTAATTTTTTGTTTATTATCTATTTTACTCCCCTTAACTTTACAAAAAGTCGAACTTCAGATATATTTAAGACGATTAAGGTTTTCTCAATGTAATCTCATTGAAATGTCTCTAAAATTTTGACACTGCTGCTAGATACAAATCATTGCAACAGCTAGCGTCCGGCGAAACCCTGTTTTTTTTAATTTTGTCCTGTCAATTGTAGAAAAAACTACTACATTCGTTTATTTTCATCCAGATACATGGGCTTTACATTAGCCAAGCTATCTAAACGAAAAAAACTGGAAATTTGTAAATCGATAAAAAAATATTTAAAAAAAATTGAGTTTTCCAATTTTTTTAAATAAAATCTTAAAATTTTGCACAAGGACCTAAAATTTAATTCTAAGCAATTTTTTCAAATAACTTTTTTTGATATCTCGTCAACTAACCTCACTTTTTGTAAATTAACAATTTTTTTTTTAATTTGACGCTATACCAGTGGTCACGTGACGTATGTCAAAATCGATTTTTAGGTTATCGGACATGCAGAACCGATCCCCTGGGAAAGTTTTTCCGATACTCTCCTAATAAAAATTTTTCCCATATGTTGCGAACTTTTTGCCGGTCACTGTATATATATATATATATATATATATATATATATATATATATATATATATATATATATATATATATATATATATATAATTTTACACTAAATTTTATTGTTATAATTATTAATAATATAAATCAAAAAGAAAACTAAAACTAGAAAAAAGAAAAAGATATCGACATAATTTTTACCTAAATATCCCATATTTCATCAGGACCAGAATCCTCCTTAAGGGTACCCATCACTGACGCCGCGTTTCCTCGCTGGATAGCCAGGCTTATTCTTTGGGTGAGAAAACCTCGAGATTGTTCAGGAAAAATTCTTAAATTTATTTCAGAAACAAGTCTCTTAGCTTCCTCACCCCAAGGGCCCAGTGTCTCAACAGCAAATGGAACGAAATAAAATCTGTCTTTCAGATCTTTATATTTGACGTGTTTTTTGTTTTCCGAAATAAGAGCAGCAGAACCAAAAGATTTTGATGTTTTATCCAAATATGATTTTGCTAGAGTATGGCTGCAGGTGGCGTCCCATAAAAGTTGTTTACCTCTTTTCCATGGAATTAATGTCATTCCGTCTACTCGTTTACCATCATTCCTATATATTCCAGCAGGTTCAAATTTAGCAGGACATTCTGCAGAAACTAGAGCACGTTTAAGAATATCATTAATTTGTCTGTGTCTCGATGCACGTCCTGCACTTCTTTTGCAGCTTAGCCCATGGGAGCCATAAATATCAGCAGATTCGCTACAAATGCAGGTGTGTTCACCAGACATAGGCAGACCAAGTCTTAAAGAAACTGAAATTCTGAAAGAATTATTGTCAAGTAGATTTCCTATAGAAGAGGACGGAAGGGCATTAAGCCATGCGTTACTTTCTTGAGCTTGAAGAGCTAAGAGTCGAGCTTTGGTTTCATCGGATTGACAATTTAATAAAAGAAAGTTTTGGCGTATTTGACAAATTTTTTTATCAAATTCTTTTTGAGACTTTGGTAAAGGTACTGGTAAAGTTTCAAACTCACAAAGAGAACACGACTTTTCCAAACAACTATCAAAATCAAAATCGTTTGTGTCAGAAATATAAGAAGGCAGTATTGTTTTTAATAAATTTGAAACATCGGAAACTGAACCCAAAAAGGAAGATATCGAAAGAGTAGATGTGTCTCTAATTCCAAGACCGCCCATTCTCACTGGTAATGTACTTTGAAACCATGAATCATCCTTTATGGGACAGTTTGTTATGTCTTGAATACAATTTTGTAATTCTAAATCAAATTTCATTAAAGATTCTTTAAGTTTCCAGCAAGGTGCACATCTTAGTAAATAAGACATTCGTGGAATAGCAAAAGAATGTTTAAGCAAAAAATATGCAATATGAGAATCTAAGAGTTTTAAATTCTGATATGAATCAAAAAAAGAAATAATTTTTTTATTTATTTCCGAATCAATCTTGGACAAAGAATATGCACAACCTAATAAATTTAAATTGGATATGGGAACTTCCAATATAGAAGGTGAAAAGTCAAAAAAACTTGATTTTATTAAATCAGGATTCGCAGAAATAAAAGATATTTCACATTTCTTAAAGTTCAGTTGTAGACCTAATTTTGAACTTCCCGTTATTATTCTCTTAAAATTATCTAAAACATTCTTTGGCTCACCAGCAAGGCATCCATCATCTAAATACCAAATGTTAAGTTCAGAGTCCAGAGAAGAGACAATAGGATGAATGGCTAGGCAGAAAAGAGCAGGACCAAGCAAGTCACCCTGTTGAACACCCCTTTGTGAAAGGATGTGGTTGTTTCCATAGGAAAGAATAGAATTTTCACTGTAACACTGAGAAATAAAATTAAAATATTCAGGAAGTAATTCTTTAGATCTTTTAAGAATTGTATTTCTATTAACCATATTGAAAGCATTCTGATAATCAATTTTTAAAATAACTTTATCTGAAGAATGAGGAAAATTTAGAAATCGACGCATTGCATGAGCAGCCGCCTCCGCACCACATTTGGTTCCAAATCCTAGTTGGAAAGGGCGAAAAACATTTCCAAGTTTTTCGTAAACTCGAGAACAAACTATTTTAGCAGCTAAACGACGAAGGCAAAGGCCCACTGCAATAGGTCGAATTCCCCCGTCTTTCTTGTTAAAAGCACAAAGATTTGCACCAAAGAAAATCGGACTGATTTCTTTTTGAACGACACCAAAGAGAGTATGAGTAATAAAAAAAGTAAGGGAAGTAAGTAATTTTGAAGAAAATAAACTTGCACCATCACCTATCAAATCTTTAAGGTGTCGCGGCCTCAGTGAATCCACACCCCCAGAGGATCCCGGATTAAACGAGAATATGGCTTTCTTAATTTCATTTTCGGAAATATTAAAATCAATATTTAAATCATTTGAAATTTTAAATATTTCTTCTTCTTCTTTTTCAGGGATTGGATGTTTGTTCTTCAATTCTCGAAGTGTTTCTTCATTTTTGTTGGCGATAGTTTCGTTGGAACTTAAAAGTCTTATTGCATTTTTTATGTCTCCTTCTGAAACTCTAGCTTGAATTTTTTTTACCAAAGATGATTTATCATTAACATATTTATTAGATTTTCTTAAGTTTATCTTCTTTGGCGTGTAGGTCTCCAGAAGATCATACAATGGGAGTTCCTTGTTATTAATCCAGCGGGATAAATTATTTTTTATGTGGGAAGTTAAAGAATATTTTCTGTTTGTTTTTGAGTTTTTTGGCATAATTAGGGCAGCATATGGAAAAATAGAAAGGTGAATCCAAGACAAACTATCGTTTTTAGTAACACATTTGTCAAGAAGTGAAGATAGTTCTTCTGAAATTACTGGCCTGGCTCCCTTTGGAATAATTTTGACCAATATTGTTGAAGATTTTAAACCTGCAAGTATTTTTGCAAGTTGGGTACAATCAGGAACATAACCAGAATCACAAGATGTATTTTGTTGGTCTTGTTTGTCAAAACTATTTGAATCATTAACAGAAAAATCTGAATGTGTATTACTTGATTTATAGTGAATCTTACCCACATGGATTTTTAAACCATTTGAATTTTTAAACGATTTTGAACAAAGAGTGCATGTATGCTTACTATCCAAAAAGTTTGGTTGTTCAAGTAAATCGTAATGTCCTCTGTCAGGATCTCCACTAAATAAAAGGTTGATAGTCTGACTATAATTTTTACCTGATAGAACTGTTGGTTTCTTTTTTAAAATTTCATTTATTTCGGTATTTGAATTCGCAACATACGTGTTAAAATTTAGCTTGTATATTTCCGAAAGGGCAAAACATTCAGCAGATGTACCAAAAATCCCATTTTTCTTGCTTTTCTTAAAATATTCTTCTTTTGTAAAGGTAGAGTCCAAAATAAAGTTTTTAAAATTTTCCCAGTTATCAAAAATAAACTTTGAAGCTTCGTTCCTTAATTCTAAATGTTTTTCTTGATGTTTGTACAAAAATAAACTAACAGAACGAAACAAACAATTACCATCGCCAAGTATCCTGAACTTCTTCCAAGACATAGAAGGACAAGTCATCCGACAATTTTCTTTTATAAAAGATGGAGTACTTCATCTACTCTTTTATGTTTCTCTTGAAAAGGGTTTTCGAGGGACTCAAATGTGTATATAATTTTATTTTTCTTGGTTTTACAATTGATATAAAAGGGGTAAAAAAGATGTAAAAAATGTTGACGTCTTGTTGGCACTTTGACAGTTATATATATATATATATACAAGGGCGTAGCCAAGGGAGGGCAGGGGGGGGGGGCACGTGCCCCCCCCTGGCACGAGCAAAAAGCCAAGATTTACCAATGTGCCATTCAAATTTTCCGTACGTCTTATTCCTAAATCAGCAGTCAGCTGCGGTGCCTGCCGGTCAGTGCTGTCGCAGCTGATTTTCAAAGCGTACTGAATGTAGGGCAGAAGATGCAAAAATCGAAACGTTTAAGAATTTAAAACATTTAAAATAGCTTTCTCTGCAGTTTAAAATCATTGAGGGTGGTTAAATAAAACACTGTTTTTTTTTTCAAAAATAAAAAATAGTATTAAATTATTAACATTATATAAAAAGTTTTAATTTATACCAATAGACAGGTACAATCGGTACTTGTATACTAGTTAATTACAAATTTTAAAAAATCAGTAGTTTTATATATTACCATCAGTTTATTTCCTCAGATTTTTTTTTCAATCGATCAATTCATCGGCAGCCTCCAATGAAAAACAAGTATTGTTTTTTAATATTTGTTTACAGTACTCCATCGTAGTTATATTCAGGCAATTTATATTTTCTTTAACGACACAAAGTACAAGAAAGAGTAGTGTACTCGTATCACACTAATTTCATCAATCGAAAAGCCACTAAACTTAATTCATAATATATTTTCAGTCACAATAATTTTTCAAATTTTTTTGTGCTTATTTGGTTTTAGTTTCGTTTTGAAAGTTCGTACTAAAATTAGTGGTTTTTCCAAGATCAGTACTGACGTACTGAATTTGGCCACTTTGTACTGAATTCAGTACAATTGTACCGAAATGGCAGCACTGCTGCATGTGGCGCATACGTGTGAAGTGGTAAGAAAGCTTTTGCTGTTAATTAATAATAATAATAATAATAATAATAAATTCATTTATTTGTGCCAAAGAAAAATAAAAGTACAATAATAAAGAATTGTAATAACAAGTACAATAGCAATAACTGTAATAGCCAAAGGAATTAAAAAATTACGAGAACATACTAGTTGGCAGAAATGGGTAGAAATTTTGATTAAAATTAATCATTCTTCCAATCCTACCCCACGCAAATATTTTTTAAGTTTACATTTAAAATTTATATAACTTAATTAAAGGTGGCTGCCGTGCGCTGTTCCTGTACACTCTGTTTGTGTTCACGCAGATCTCAGATATAAAATAGTTATCAAATTGTAATATAATTTTTCTTACAAAATTGGCCTAACAATATCCTATACTATACCTGCACCATAATCGACAATTTTAGCATAATTTCAAATTTTTTAAATTTATTTCAATTTATTTTAAATAAAACCGCAAACTTTTACCGGCTTATGAAAACAATTTATTGTTTTTTTTTGCAAAATAATTTGTTTTCATAAAATGTTTCGCAAAAATTAAATGGAGATAAATTTTATACATTCTTTTTGTTAAGCGATGTTCTGTTTTAGCAGGTATTCATTATTTTCTTTTTTAACTGATTCGACTTTCTAATTTGCAATAATAATACGTATGTACTATATACTATACATTATCTATGAATATATATTTTTTTAAATAATGTTTTTTTTCATATTTCTTTGCAAAAAAACTAGACTATGTACTACTACGTTGCGTCCTTGGGGTCCAGAAAATCTGCCCTCCCGGTCACCTAATTCTGCCCCCCCCCCTGCTCAAAATCCTGGCTACGCCCTTGTATATATATATATATATATATATATATATATATATATATATATATATATATATATATATATATATATATATATATAAATTTTTACATCTTACATCATTTCTGCGTCCTTTCATTATCCATCGTTTTTGCGTCCCATAGAAATAGAGGCTTTAGGCTTTGTACTTCAAGTTTATATCGATGTTTTTCCTTTTTTTTTTTGTATTGCTCCTAATTTTTCTTTTAAATATCTCTTAAAACTAAAATATACCTTTTCTTTTATAATATTTGGACACTTCTGTATCATTTCTACTAGTGCCGCGTTGCCAGAATTTTGAAAAGTCCGAAAAGTAGGAAAGATTACAAAGCGCTCTTGAACCAATGATATGACTAATCAAAATAAAAGTATGACATTTTGTTACAACTGTTTATCACTAGAAGAACTAGGCTGTTTATGACTTAAAGGTATAAATGTTTCCTCATAATGTGATGATGGCATGTAATTCTTTACGCCAAGAGCAGGATGAGATAACAAAGGTGCTATGAATCTATTACAAAACCATCGATCTTTTATTAAGGGGTTATATACAGTTAGAATTTTCAAAAAATCGATTTATTTTAATTTCATTTTCGTAATATACATATATTCAAGTACACACACAGAAAATTTCAAGGCAATCTGGCGATTGTTTTCGAAGTTACACGCATATTTGTAAAGACGTGTCAGAGCGATTGTACGCTATGTAAAGTTCTTTTGAAACTTTAAACGCGTTTTTCTCAAAACTGTGTTTTTAAGGTCGGTGACGCAGATTTCTCGGAAACGGCTGACCCGATCAGTCTCAAATTTTAACACAAGCTTCTTAAGTATATTTTTTACTAATTAATCGAAGGTTTTTTCTCACCGATAAATATATTTTTTTATAAACAATTTAAGGCCAAAATTTTGGTCAAAAATCGATTTTTTTTGAGAAGCCGTCATTTTGTCAAAAAAAATTATTTTGCTTATTCCTTCGATTAATTAGAAGATTATGCATTACTTTAACGAAATCCGTTTGGTTTTTCATTTTCGATGATCCAGTCCAGAGATATCGTTGTCACCGCAAGATGGCTTTTTTGAGAGGAACTCCTGGAGATCAGCTATAGCAGCTTTCAAAATTATTATTTTTACAAATACAAAAATCCTAAAATACAGTTAAAAGTTACCATAATATGTGTACAAATTTTTACATTAATAAATTTGAAAGTCCTCTCAGGAAAAATTCTTGAAAAATCGCTTTTTTAGGCCTGCTGACTGTATATAACCCCTTAACACGCTTTTATTAGACAGTTTTCGAGAGCACAAAGCATTTTTGCGGATAACATTAACTTATACGTTAACATAGCCGCTATTTGACAGATCAGAAATTTTGTTTTCGAGACGCTTCCGCTTGGCGTAACGAAAAGGTTAACACCAAAAAATGACAGCTAATTAATGTGTTTTAAACTTTTTGGTTTTTAACCTATAATTTCTTCAGTAAGTATGCTTTAGATTATACTAGTATAAAGATATGCTATAATTTGAGCGTTTTGTGTTATTGTTATTAAACAACATTTAATTTATAGCTAGAAAATGATTAATGAAGGTTTAGTTCTCTTACTTAGAATCATCTGATTCTGATAGCGACCTAGAAGATGCACAGGATTCGCTTCTATTATAGCCTGTTTACATTACGTGCAAGTAGGTGCAATGCAAGAAAAAATTGCCTCCAAACATGCGCGTTGGTGGCTTTTCGATCAGCTGATGCAATTTTACTTGCATTGCATGAAATTAGGACGTGTTCTAATTTAATTGCAACTAGCATGCATTTTTAGTAACTTTTCTAGTAATATCTCCAAGCACCAACCATATAAAAAGTAAACATAACCCCAAAAAATATCGATTTTGTTTTGAAAGACGTTTGAGTGGATTATTTTGCGAATTTAATATATTTGTTATTGTTTATCTTTATAAAAAATAAAGCCACTTTGTCCCAAAAAGCAGCATGTGGCAGATAAGTATGTACAATAAAAACCTATTTTTTCATCAGCTGAGTTAGATATATTGTTAAAGTTAGATATATTGTTAAAGTGCAAAATACTTGCATACAAAAATTGCTTCATGTGTAAACGGTCATGCAATGCAATTAATCGCCTTGCAATAACTTTCATGCTATAAATTGCAAGTAATGTAAACAGGCTTTTAGAAGTTTTAGATCCCGTTGACGAAAACAGGGTTGAAATATCGGATGCATCGGAAAACAAGTGTAAAATGTATGTTCGTTTTGAGAAAAATAATATTCCTAGATTGGTCCAAGCACTAAGAATTCCTCACGAATTCACAACGGATAGTGGGCATAAAAATTCAGGTGAAGGACTCTGCAATCTGCATTCTATTAAGGAGGCTAACATACCCTAACAGACTGATTGATTTGGAGTCTATGTTTGGAAGGTCAGCACAAGCACTGTCCAAAATTATTTGTTATATTATCAACCACATATACCGGGTGTCCCTGGAAAGTGGTTCGCCTCTATAACTTTTTTGGTTTTGATGATACAAATTTGCAATTTTAAGGATATTTATAAGGCATTAAAGTACATTTTTTCACAAGTGATTCGACTTTTTTCAACTTTCGGTTTTCCGGGAAGTGACATCAACTTTTGATTTTTAAATGGGACACCCTGTATATTTTTTATATTTTTGACTCTGGGTTACATTCTGAATATAACTATTTGCCACTTGTCACTTTTTCTTATGTCAAAAACAAATGTATTTCAAAATTAACTTTTTAGTCTAGAGCGCCATGGATATGTTTAAGTCGTTAATATTGGTATTAGCAACAGAGGAAAATGTTTTTAATGGAAACCGAAATTATAACAATAGTAAAATACCCTACTTATGGTTCCAAATGTTTAAAATGTCCACAATCTTGTTGTTGGCAAAGCCGGACCTTTTCGACAGTTGCTCTAACTACATTCCTTAATATTCTCGGATTAATCCTGTTGATTGCCGCCCCCACTTTATTTTGTAATTCAAGACGAGTTGTTGAAGGAATATCGTAAACAGGGACGGACTGGGTCCGGAAAATTTGGCGGGCTATTTAAAGGTAAAGGCGCCGATTTAAATAAATAAGCTTTTTTAACTATTATTTTCACTTACACGAAAGGGCGCCAGGGCGTCTTGTAAACAAAAGGCGCGGCGGGCTGCGCCCGCCAGCCCGCCGGGCCAGTCCGTCCCTGATCGTAAACTTCATTTTTAATTGTACCCTATAAAAAATCTAGAGGGGTGAGGTCAGGTGACCTGAAATATTTGGAAAATGAAATAAATAAAATTATAAATTTATAACTGATTTCGGTTTTACCTTGGTGGCCACCTAACAGGACCGTTATTTCCAATCCACTTTTCACCATAAGTATACTTTAGGTAATCCCTCACTGCTCCTATGTTATGAGGAGGGGCATTATCTTGTTGAAAGAATAGGTTTTCTTGATTAATCATTGGAATTTCGCCAAGAAGCTGCTAACTTCTTGGGTAAGAAAATTTAAATATATTTCCCCTGTTAAATGCCCATCAAAGATTATAGGACCTAAAATCCTGTCGCCAAGAATCCCGACCCGACAATTAAACCCAAAACATTCCTGAAAATTGCCTTCCTCCATCCGATGTAAGTTTTCTTGACCTCAGTATCGTTTGGTATTTGTTAAAAACACCCAAATTCGTAAAACGGCTTTTGTCAGAATAAATAATTTTGGAGGAAAAGGTGTTATATTCAAAATATTTATCTAAGTACCAGTTGCAATATTGAAGTCTTCGATAATTGTTATTTTCCTAAAAATGTTGGTGCAACGGATATTATTTATTATATCCATGTAGATGATTTGGAAGTTTGACACACTTAAGAGATCTCCCTAACTAAAGCATTAATATTTACCGGCACGTATGCCAAGACGTCAATTTCTTTTTCTTCACTGATTAATTACAACTGGTTCATTTTTATTATTTGCGCATTTTTGGACTAGCTTTAACACATTAAGCGCCAGGGTAAATTTATTAATAATATCCCCCAGGCCAAATTAAAATATTTATATAATATAACTTATTTTTACTAAAATATTGATAAAATATCCATAACAGTAGGAAAAAATTATTTTTTTTGTCTTTTTTCGGAGTTTTCTGCCAGCGGTCCCTAGGGCCCGCCGCACAGTGTTCAAAATTTGCAAAAACGTGATCGTAACTAAAAAGTTTAAGTTTTCCTGAGAATGTTGAAATTTATGTATTTGTTTGTACGCGTCATCATACAACTTTTTACCAAGAACCGCTTTTCTGTCTTTGTCAGGGTATTGATATTGATAACGAAAAACTACAAAATTAATTAAACTTTCATACGGCATCTTTTAGTGCTAAATTCTTTTCTTTTGCTTCGGTGTTACCTACTGCAGGTATCATTTTTGGTGTAAAACTAATTATACCAGGGAAAAGTACATATTCAAGTAACCTGAATAACATAAAGGAGGGTGTTTTTATCTTTAGGTAGAATCCGCTGCTGGTAATCCTATACAATTTTTAAAGAAATGCCATTTTATTGACGCTTCATGTTTATTGCTAATGCTTGCTCATTAGTGAATTATACAGCAAATGAATGTTTACAATGTAGGGAATTTAAGAACTTATGGTTTTACCTGCGCAAAGGTGCGCAACAGGGCGTAGCAGGCATTTGTTTGCACCGAGTACCGAACGTATTCAGTCTTTTAGTAGATCGTATTCAGTGCGGTCATAAGTTTAGTTTGTGCAAAGTTTCGTTTGAGTGTGGTTTGTGCTATTTAGTGGCGTTAAGAGAGTTGCGTTTTGTTTTTAAGTGTAGTAAGTACATTTTCGGCATTTGGTGACAATGGCAATTACACGTCTGCATCTCCATGAAAAAATGATGGAAGCACGTGGCCAAGATCTTTCTGTAAAGAAAATTCGTGTTTTGGATTTCTTAAAAGAACATTTTCAAATAAACGGAGATGAAATTGCAACCACTGCGCTTAGTAATTTTATGAGACAATCGTTTTTCCCGCACTACCTTACAAAGTGGAAAGCTGCTGGAAGGAAGGGGAGCAACTTCTTGTCAAGGTATGAAGATTGGCTACGGGTGGAACTTATTTTCCCAAATGAAGTATGTCAAGTCAAGTTGTCAACAACAACTTGCGATTCCTGGAGGTTCAGCATCTACAAGTGGTGGTAAGTTAGTGAAATATTGATGTATTTATAGAAATGAATTCTAAAGTTTTCAATCATTATAGCTGGTCGTCCATCAAAAACATTTGAAGAGAGTTCAGACATTACGAAACGTAGAAAGACTGAAGAAATTCGACGGCAAAAAACAGCAGCAGAAATATCATTTGCTGCGACCATGAAATTGCGTGAAGAAGGAAATGTGTCGGCGGCAAAATTGGTAACAGAGGCAACTACGACTACGCCCACCAGAGCAAAGAGAATTCTGACTTGTTGGCAAAAATATTCTAATGTTCCCCTGTCTAGCTATTCCTTACATGAAGCCTTAGCATTAATTATTTCAAAAAATATGACAGTACAGCTATACAAAGATTTAAGACGTGGAGCCAAAGAACATGGGTTCGATCTATATCCTCCATACCATAAAATACTGGAAGTCAAAAAACAACTTTACCAGAGTGACATTTTTGTGTCTGAGACGAAATGTGACGTTCCCCTGCAAAACCTGTTGCACAAAACTTGTGAAAGTTTGATGAAATGTGTAACTATATAGGAGAAAAGCACATTTTGTTTAATTTGCAAATGGGGTTTTGACGGATCTTCTGGGTATACATCGTATAGGCAAATTCGAGAAGGACAAAGCACCAGGGCTGAGGAAGGCTTGTTCACCACATCTTTAGTACCCCTGCGAGTAATTGATGAAAGTTCAAATGCAATAGTGTGGAAAAATCCCCGGCCGTCATCCAAAAGTTACTGTCGTCCAATAAGACTGCAATGGGTGCACGAGACAGATGCAATATCAAGGCTAGAGCAAGAGGAGATTGAGCAGCAAATAGGACTGTTACAACCATACCTCTCAAATTTCGGACCCATTACGTTCGACTTAAAACTTACAATGGTGGATGGAAAAGTATGTAGTGCATTGACCGAAACCTCCAGCATGTCATGTTACATTTGTGACGTCAAAATATCAAAGATGAATGATTTATCTCCGCGCCCAATCCATCAAGAAGGTCTGCAATTTGGACTTTCAGTGCTACACGCATATATAAGATTTTTCGAATGTCTTTTACACGTGGCTTACAGGCTTGAAATCAAAAGTTGGAAGGTAAGCATGTTTTATTTTAAAGTGTAAGACAAGTACACACAATAATTTTTGTAGGTACCAAAAGAGAAGAAAGCCGGGTATGATTCAAGAAAAAAGGAAATTCAGCAAGACTTTAGAAGTAAAATGGGACTCCTAGTGGATATACCTAAACAAGGAGCTGGATCCACTAATAATGGTAACACTGCTCAAAGAGTCTTTTCAAATCCAACTTTATCGTCACAAATTACGGGTTAGTAATGATGTCTCAAGTTAAGGGTATATATAATTACTCCATATTACCATTTCTTTTAGGTATAGATGAGATACTGATTCAACGATTTGGTGTCATTTTGCGTGTGTTAAATAGTGGATATTCTATTAATATTGGCAAGTTTGAAGAATATTGTAAGGCCACTGCAGAATTATATGTATCCTTATACAACTGGTACTATATGCCACCTTCAGTACATAAAATTCTCATGCATGGTGCTGTGGTCATTAAGAAAGCCCTATTGCCCATCGGTGAACTGTCAGAAGAGGCACAGGAGTCAAAAAATAAGGACATAAGGAAATACCGTGACAGCCACACACAAAAAATCAGTCCTAGTAAAATCAATGAGGACTTATTCAATAGACTTTTATTGAGTTCAGATCCACTTCTGTCTTCATTGCAGCCCTCAAAAAAGCCCATCAAAAAATAGATCAGAGCATGCTTCCTTTGCTAGACCCTACAGACACGGAAAAACTTGAACTCAAAGAGGATAAATATGTCGACGATGAAAACGATGGGGAAGAAATATCGGAGGACTCAGATGCTTAATGTTTAGACTTGTATAAATAAAATAGTAATACTGCCACCTACAATAAGAAGGTGCTGATAATTAAGCAAAAACTTGTTTACATTTAAGTCACCTCCTCTCAATACTTAAAAGGATAAGGAATATAAACCGTACTAAATGCCTTTCTAAAAGATTTCTTAGCTAAATAACAGAGGAATTAAAGCTCTTAAACATTTACGACATTTTTAAAAATATTTTACACGCTAAGGGGTGGGAACCGAAAAGAACGCCCCTCATTCAAAACTTCCAAAAAAAAATCAAAACATTATTTTTCTATATTCATTCTACAGTATATATCTAATAATTCAAACTTTTCAGTTAGATTGGTTTTACAATTTAGACGTAATTAATTTCGATCATGTTTTCAACAATTTTGAACACTGTGCGCCGTGGCCTGGAAGGAAACATATGCCTCACAAGCCATAGCGGTCCTAGTAGCGGTCATGTTAGACTTGTTATTAGATGCGGAGTTCCCGCGTGTGGTGGCCAGTAACGCTGTAGCTGCTGATCAGTGCACGTCGTTGACGCATTACAATGAGTGCCCGTTCGAAGCGTATTTTGGAGCTGGCAAAAAAGTGTTCTTCAAACTATAGCGATGGTAAGTTTGACAAGAATTTCCAATGTTTGAAATCCTAAAAATAAACTTTAGATTCTAGTTCATCATCCGAGCAAGATCCATACCATTGGTCCTCAGATTCGTACGATGATCCTACTTATAGAGCCAGCGAAAATAAGAATCATAGCGAGTCCGAAATTGAATCTGAAAATGATGAAATGGTATTGCCTAGGGCAGGACTGGCTGAAGTTGATGACCCCATGCAAGAATGTACGCCAAAGCCTTTATCGAGTTCTGAACATGAAAATGTGTCGCCTACTACGTCGTCTGAGACACAATTTGTTGGGCCCATGGAAGCATATTCTCAAAACAGTTTACCAAATTTAACCACAAGTAATATTTTGAACATGGAGACAGATGTTTCAGATTCAGATAATGTCGAAAACAATGAAATAAATGAAGTTGAAGTGGAAGAATATGATATCGAGTGGCGTGATCCAGTTGGAAATCATCAACAATTTACGTTTGACCCCAACAATACTGGTATTACACCCGAAATAGCTGCTGCATTAGTAGGTGGGACTTCGATTGACATTTTCTCATTTTGATGATGAAATTTTGCAAAGTATAACTGATGAAACAAATTTGTTTGCAACACAAAAGCTAACGAATTTAGACGACGTTTCTGAATTTAGTCGATATCGTGCTTGGGTACCAACTAACAAAGAAGAAATGAAAAAATTTATTGGCATAATCGGTTACATGGGTCTAGTAAAATTACCAAGACTAGGGAATTACTGGTGTAAGCGCAAAAGAATATATCAAGTGAGTGTTGTTGGACAAATTATGAGTAGAAATCGATTCGAGCTTTTGTTGAATTTTTGGCATTTTAGCGATAACGATACGTGTCCGGAAGGAGACCGTGGATATAAAATTGAACCCCTAATGAATTTGCTTATCAACAAGTTTCAAGAAGCCTACACACCTGCTCAAGAATTTTGCATAGATGAAAGCCTAGTGCCATTTCGTGGTAGACTTATTATGAAACAATATATCCCCCAAAAAACACATAAATACGGCATAAAATTATTTAAACTGTGTTCTAGTACTGGGTATACCTGGAACATGAAGCTGTATTGTGGCAAACATAGAGACGCTGGCAGTTCTGTGCCTACTAATATTGTATTGGAGTTATCTCAAAAATTGTTAAATTCTGGGCGTACGGTAGTTACCGATAATTACTACACAAGTTTGGAGCTTGCTAATCTTCTGTTGGATAAAAAGACTCATTTACTGGGAACTCTAAGAGCAAATCGCAGGGGCAATCCCAAAGATGTTACCACCAAAAAACTTAAAAGTGGAGAGATAGTTGCCAAAGAAAATAAGCGCGGTATATGTGTCTTAAAATGGAAGGACAGAAGAGATGTACTAATGCTCTCTACTAAGCACACACATCAAACTGTTGTTGTACAGAAACGTACCGGAAACGCGGAAAAACCATTAGCAATAATAGACTACAATAAAGCCAAAAGCTCAATTGATCTTTCAGATCAAATGGCTAGTTATATCAGTGCCCTAAGAAAAACTGTCAAATGGTACCGAAAAATTGCCATAGAATTAATTTTTGGTACTGCATTAGTAAACGCGCATTTTCTTTTTAAATCCGTCAATAATTCGGCAATATCAATAACAGAATTTAAAGAAAGTATTATTGATAGTCTGCTCTTTTCAGAAAATGAAATCAACACACCCTCTACATCAAAGCCTGAAAAAAAGAGAGATACTCACATTCTAAAGAAGAAAGAAGGAATAGCGCATAAAGTAAGACGATACTGTAAGGGCTGTTATGATAAAAAAGTGAATGGTATTATATCAAACAATAAAGTACCAAAAGTTACAACCTATTGTGACAGTTGTGACGACAATCCTCATTTTTGTTTTAGTTGCTTTGCTATGTATCATAAATAGTTCAGGAATTTTTTCAGTCTTTTCTCGTCTATATAATACTATGTTAATGTGTTTTTATGTTTGTTAAACATGATATAATTTGTAAGTCTTAAAATAAAAAATAAACATGTATTTTTTTATTTATAGCACAGAATTTTTATTTTCTCTCAAATTGAAAAGTTCACATGAACACACGTTGCCGGTGCGCCACAGCGGTCCGTCTATAATGTTTAACTAGGTTTGATCGAGGTCCGCTGGCGTACACGGCACGAAAAATCAATTTGGTGCCTAGCGGTCCTTAGGGCCCACCGTGGCGTGGTAGGCTATATCCTGAGCGGGCCCCAGGGACCGCCGCCGTGGCGTTTAACGTGTTAAGAAATAATGACGTGTTGGGTGACGGCGTTCAGGATATCTTTCGGTGTAAAGTCGAACTGCATCAGTTTACTTTTGTCTACACTCACGAAAAACTAAAAGCATGTCAATTTTTTCATTTCTTTAATAATTTTTCATCTTGTAGATTAGACATTCCAAAAGTATTAAGTATTTATTTAATACTGACAACAAAAATCCACATTCAATAGACATTTGGTTTCAAAGCCACCTTAGTTCGGTTGTTTCACGACATTACTATTATTATCCTCTCAGTCATGACCTACTATCTTGACTAAACGCTATAAAAATCCATTTATGGAACAATGCATTGGTTAAACGTAGGGGTAACGTTTTTTTAGTCTTTTAGGAGTAGTTGAGTTAAAACCTTATAATGTGGGATATCAAATTATTCGTAATAAAATGCTCTTTTATTCTAACTGCACGAGCCACCATGTTCCCATTTGAAAAAAACGGGTAAAATAAATTTGAAAATTAAATTGCACATAATTTGAAAATTATGAATAAAACAGGAAAACGTAATTTTTCCCTTGTTTTTAAAACTGAAATAAACGACTTTAACATTCTCATAGCACTCTAGACTAAAAAATAAATTTTGGAAAAATACTTTTTTTACTTGACAAAAAGTGACCAATGGCCCATATTTGTATTCAGAATGTTACTCTGAGTCAAAAACAAGAAAAAAATACCGGGTGTCCCTTTTAAAAATTAAAAGTTGATTTCGTTTCCGGTTAAACCGGAAGCTGGAAAAGGTCAAGTCATCTCTTAAAAAATGCAATTTTATCTCTTACAAACACAGTCCAAATTATATCTTTTTATCTTAAAAAACAAAAAAGTTATAGGGGCGAGCCACCCCCTTGGGACACCCGGTATACTAATTTTCACATTGTTTAATTATTGATTAAATATAATAATAATAATAATAATAATTCATTATCTAAATTAACAAGCAAAAATACTTCGAACTACAAGAATCAAAACAAAACACGAGGAATGAGGTTAGATTTTAGATATCCAAGATTCCAAATATCAACTACTGATATGCGCATGCGCATCGTTTTCGTAACTGCTATGTCTATCGTCCGTAAGATACCGGCGGCTCACGGAACCTGTAAGCAATAAATGACATTTGAAATGTCAAAATTGTCAAATAGTGGTAACCGGAGTTGTTTTTGTGGGTTTCGAAAACTGTCTATTAGCTTGACTTGTAACATTGTAATGGAATCTTACAAGTCACTTTTCACCCACTTCTAATCGTACCGATTTGAAACTTTGCAAACTTACGCAATTTCGGTGACAATACAATAACATGTTTTTTTCACTAAAAAAAATATACAGCATGTCTTCGAAATGGAAAATTTTTTATTATAGATTTTACGAAAAAAAGTGCCTCTCAATAAAAAGTTCTGTATCGTGAGAAAATAGCATTGTTATGCAAAAATTTGATGTAGTACATACAGTGTGGCTCAAAAATCAACAAGTACTAATCCACGTGAAGCTAAAAAGACAAAATCGATATTTAAAGGTACACTGCCACTGCAAATGTACAGGGTGTCCGGATTTCGTGGTAATTGCAGGGTATCCGGTTGTTATTAGAGATAGAGGGTTGCGGTTTTCGCGAAGTGTTGCTACTTTTTGATGAAACGAAAGATGGCATAAAAATATTTTTCATGGTCCCCTTCGTTTTTGACATACAGGACGAAATTGATTTTTTTTTACATTTTCGAACCCCCTCGCATTTCAGTTATCTTGTAACTTATAAAAAAAGTGAAAATGGATTCTGCTAGAGTTTTTTTACGTAGAATCGAGTGGCGTGGTTAAATTTTCATCAGATGTGATATTTTTCGAGATATATATCTAAATATAGATAAATAATATACATATGTTTTTTTAAACGGAACACCCTATATGTTTCTTAACCAGTAAGTTTCACCTTTCGAGAGATTTTCAAAAATATAAACACTTTATAGTTATTTTTTATTTTTAGCCCTTAACTCGAACTATTTAATTTTAAACTTTAATTTTGCGTAGTTGGCCGTATTTAACATGTGGTTTAACGTCAATTCAAATATTTAGATTTAAACAAAAAACGGGTTAAATCCTGTATTTTCAATAACTTATTAAAATTGGTATTATTTTTTAAACTACACAACTACCTGTTATCTAGATATATAGAAAATCCTAACCAGAAGTAAAAACTGCTTAGTTTTTAATCACTTGAAAATTAAATTAGCTGTCTTGAATTATTTATAGCAAATAAAAGTCAAATTTAAAAACAAAACAAATAAAATTTTAGGTAACGAAAAGAGTTAGTCCATTTAATTCATTCTTTTGAAAGTAACAAATACCATATTAAAGCCTCTATTAGTGCAGTCATATAAGGTGAAAAAGGGGTACACCTCGGAATGAAGGATAAGCTATAATCTTTTATAAATCTTTGTTTTGACATTTTCTAAGTTAGCTCAAAAGTCTAGAATCTCGTATAGGCGAGTCAAGATATTCAAGGTCAAAAGTCACAAAAATCGTTTTTTTTTGTAAATATCTTGTTTCCTTTGCGCTAAATTATTTTTGTAATTATTAGAAAACTTGTTAAGCATAAAATTCTCTACAAACTTGGTCTTAAACAATATTTTATACAATCAACCGTTCTTGAGATAGAGCGCGAAAAGTGGGGAGCGCTCATCCGTATGTATGATAACGCTAGGCCAACTGTAGAATCCAGTACGTAGTACAATTTATAAAGCTAATTATTTACTAAAAATATTATAATTATTAACAAACCTTAATTATTTACTAAAAAATAAATGATATTTATAAATTCTAATCATAAATAAAACATTCGTGTAACTATATATAGTTAATTTATGAAAATTGAGATTGTGGAAAAACCGGATTCCCCAACCAACGAACATTTTTCTGACTAAGGGCTCGGTATAGAGACCGGCCTGAAAGGCGGTCTCTAACTAGGGTGCATAGACCGCCTAATCGCCCCCCGAGGGGACTCTAATGTCGGTTATATCATCATTGTCATGCCCTGAAAATTTCGTGTTGCTAGGCCATGTATTAAGGACGATATCACACTCCTTCGGACTGATGATGGAGAATAGACCGCCCTTCGTAACCGCATCGCTACATACATACAAACACCTACACGTAGAAACTATTTTTGCCAACACAAATACTTTTCGGACACCCTGTATACATACATACGCACATAAACACATATATATTAATACAAATATATTCCATTTGCTTGAAATACGACCTAATTAAGTTTATCTAAGTACTAATAAGAGTATTTGCCCATTCCAAGACTTTTTGGACACCCTAACACCAACACGCTTAAATAGGAATATAGTCGATTTACTTAAAATCCGAATAAGTTAAGTTAATCTTGGTACTAGTAGAAGTATTTGCCCATACTAAGACTTTTCGGACGCCCTGTATACAAATATATAAATCCGTACACATAGAAATGCAAATACATACGATTTGCTTTAAATCCGACAATTAAGTTAATTTTTGTACAAAAGGCAAAGGTTTTTGCCCATACAAAGACTGTTCGGACACCCTGTATACATACAAAAAAATACAACACAGCACGACACATAGTAATTTAAATATTTTCGATTTTCCTGAAATAAGACTCAGTTATGTTTATCTTCGTGCTAATGACAAAGATACTTGCGCATACAAAGACTTTTCGGACACCCTGTATACATACATACAAACATAAACACATATTAATACAAATATATTCGATCTGCGTGAAATCCGGCCTAATAAAGTTTATCTGAGTACTAATGGGAGTATTTGGCCATACCAAGACTTTTTGGACACCCTGTATACATTCACACTAACACCCACACGTTTAAATAGGAATAAAGTCTAGTTACTTAAAATCCGAATTAATTGGGTTTATCTCGGTACTAGTAATAGTATTTGCTGAAACAAATACTATTTGGACAACCTGTATACAAACATATAAATCCGTACACCTCGAAATGCAAATATATACGATTTGCTTTAAATCCGACAATTAAGTTTATCTTTGGTACAAATAGCAAAGGTATTTGCCCATACAAGGACTTTTCGGACACCCTGTATACATACATACAAGCACAACCAGCACGACACATAATAATTTAAATATCTTCGATTTTCTTGAAAGCCGACTGAATGAAGTTTATATTCGTATTAATGGCAAAGAAATTTGCGCATACAAAGTCTTTTTGGACATTCTGTATACATAAAAACATATAAAGAACCACACAAAGTAATAAAAACTTTAGGATTTCCTTGATCTAAGGAAACTGGAAAAATTTGCATGACGGTTTTTAATTTTTTAGGGGTCAAAATGCAACAAATTAGATAGACAATAAAATTATCAAACTTTTCTATAATAAACAATTTTTCGATAGGACTTATAGTTTTCGAAATATATGGGTTTAAACTTGGTAATTTTTATACATCATTTATTAAAAATATCTCTGGGAATATCAGGTTTAAAAGAAAATCAAATAGAAAAAATTATAGACCTTAACAAACTGTCACTTTTTACTAATAACCATTTTGTCAATAAATCTAACCGTTCTTGAGATACGACCGATTTAATAGCAGAATTCAAAATTTTATGGGTAAACCCTTATGAAAATTTTCAAAAATTTTATTTTTCCAAAAATTAAAAAATAGTGACATATTACGGTTTCCTATGTTAAAATTACGAGAGGAAACGAAAAAAAGGCAAGGAATTCTTAAAATAAACTATATTTTTAATTTTTAAATTTTTCACAAAAAAAAACGCAAAAAAACGAAAAAAATTTGACACTGTTTTATACATTTATTTTTATTTCGGTTATTAAAGACTTTCACATGTATCCGACAAATTAGATAGACAATAAAATTGTCAAACTTTTCTGTAATAGACAATTTTTCGATAGGACTTATAGTTTTCGAAATATAGAGGTATAAACTTGGTAATTATTATACGTCATTTTTTTAAAATATATCCGAAACTATCAGGTATAAAGGAAAATCATATGGAAAAAATTATACATCTTAGTAAACTGTAACTTTTTTCCAATAAATAACTATTTTTCCAATAAATCTAACCGTTCTCGAGATACGACCGATGAAATGGCAGAATTGAAAATTTTATGGGTAAACCCTATGTAAATTTTCAAAAATTTTATTTTTTCAAAAATTAAAAAAAAAATGACATATTACGATTTCCTAAGTTAAAATTATAAGAAGAAACGAAAAAATGGCAAAGAATTCTTAAAATAAACTACATTTTTAATTCTTTTATTATTTTTTATAAATAACAACTTATATAATCTATATTAAAAAACAATTTAATTCGCTCCTCTCCAAAGACAAACTTAATTAAATGACGTTTCAAGCAAATCAAAAATAAATAGCAACCTATACAATCCAAAGTAACAGTGGCGTGTCTGAAGGGCTCGCCACCAATCACTATTTAACTCGCTCCTCTCAAAAGACAAATTTAATTAAATAATGTTTTAAGCAAAGAAGAAATAAATAATAAATTATATAATCAAAATTAAATAAAAATTTAATTCGCTCCTCTCAAAAGACAAACTTAATTAAGTGACGTTTCAAGCAAATCAAAAATAAATAACAACTTAATTCGCTCCTCTCCAAAGACGATTTAATTAAATGACGATTCAAGCAAATCAAAAATAAATAGCAACCTATACAATCAAAATTAAATAACAAATTACTATTTAACTCGCTCCTCTTAAAAACACAATTATTTAATTGAATGGCGTTCCTAGCAAATCGAAGATAAAAATTAAAATTTTACACACTCTCGCAAAATAATAACGATTTTCGCCACTCCGATCTTTTCTAGCGTAAAAATCACGATATTATCGAATAAAAAAAAATAAAAATCGATTCCTGAAGAAATAGTCGAGAGGTGCGAAAATGTATCTGCTTTTGTGGAAGCAAATGAGCTATGCTCCAGCATCCAAATTTCTCAAGAAATTGGCATTTCAGACCGCACAGTTAGACATGTTTTAAAAAAGCATGGGTATAAATCCTACAAAATTAAAACTACCCTATTGAAACTGGCGGTATTCGGAAAATGGGAAGTAATTCTTTTGATTTTTTTATGTCGAAAAATGCCGTTTGCAGACCCCTCTTTGGCGCTAAATAACGTGATGCCGGAACGTCGGACAGAAAATCGGCTTTGAACATAAAACTAAAGAATCTCAAATATTCTTCTTTTTACAATACATTTACCTATACCTAAAATAAATTTCAACTCTCCAACTCAATAAATAACGGAAATCGCAAATTATTCGTCGTCACGGCAACGGAAAATCAAAATTATTTTCACATAAAAAAGTAGCTTACTTCCTTCCCTTTCGATTGCCACTTCAGTCGTTTCAATCAGATAAGCCGTGCGTGAGTTAAAAATTGTCAACTTTATCCTTAATCGTTGCTATGCCAACCATGGGAATCGATTTTTACAGATACATTTTTGAATGAGTGCCCGAATTCTTCCCAGACATCAAATTTCAACTATCCAACTCAATACATTACGGAAATAGCAAATTATTCGTCGTCACGGCAACGGAAAATCAAAATTATTTTCACATAACAAAGTAGCTTACTCCCTTCCCTTTCGATTGCCACCTCACTCGTTTCAATCAGATAAGCCGTGCGTGAGTTAGAAATTGTCAACTTTATCATTAATGGTTGCAATAGAAACCACACGAATCAAAATTTACACATATAATTTTAAATGGTTGACCGAATTCTTCCCATATATCAAATTTCCAATCTCCAACTCAATAAATACCGGGAATAACAAATTGTTCGTCGTCACGGCAACGAAATGTCAAAATTATTTTCATATAAAAAAGTAGCTTACTTCCTTGCCAATCGATTGCCACCTCACTCGTTTTAATCAGATCAGCCGTGCGTGAGTTAGAAATTGGCAACTTTATCCTTAATCGTTTCTATAGAAACCATGCGAATCAAAATTTTACATATCGTCGCGTTCAGGAGAAAGTCGCGTAACTCCATGTAATGCAATTTTTCAGGGGAAAAAAAACGTGATTAAAGGTGTCGAACTTCACTTTGGAAAATAGAACAGAACTGCAAGATTTTACGCGTAACCAGAAAAAATAACTACCCAAGATATTGAGACCTGTCAATGCCATTGATTTTTATACAAAATAAGGAGTTAGGTACGCATTTTTCCTTGGACGCCCCTCTGCGGCTGGAGATGCCTATATTTATTTTTCTAAAATTGAAATTATAATGGTTTATTTTAGGAGATCTGTAATTTGCACACAGATTAGTTACACTGTTACCTAACAGATGGTACTAAAATACTATTTTCATAAAAATGTGGAGTTACGCGGTTTTCTCCGGAACACGACGATATAGAATTTTGAATAATTGACCGAATTCTTCCCATATATCAACTTTCAACTGTCCAACTCAAAAATTAACGAAAATAGCTAGTTGTTCGTCGTCATGCCAACGAAATGTCGAAATTATTTTGAAATAAGAAAATTGCTTAATTCCTTCCCTTTCGATTGCCACCTCACTCGATTTAATCAGATAAGCCGTTCTCAAATAATAACAAACCCAAGTAAATTTTAAATCAGACCAGTCATTGTGATTTACCCCGTACACTAACTAATGGAATAAAACCATTCTATGCAGCTTTGCACCGTCATCGAAAAATAGTTGAAAATGGTTCTGAATGCCCAATTCTTCAAGTTATATGTTCCGTAATCCACACGGGAAGGTCTGTAGAGGCGTTGCCCGGTATTTTTCAAGCCCAAAACGGTTCAGAAGCCCTAAAATCTCACAAGAAAAACAGACATTTTTGCGACATTTCGACCCTTCATATTTTAACACATTTCTCCGTATAAACTGATTTGGAAATGCTTTTGCTGGGTCTCAGAAAGATAAAAAAAATTGGTATTTAATGCTTAAATCGTCCAATGAAATGCACCGTAATTAAAAATATAAAGTCCATTCTGTCTTTTCCATGTATATTCCAAGCCGAAATGGGCCCAGGAAGCTTCCAAAATCACTACAAATACTGACATTTTTGCATTATTCTGACAGGTCATATTTTTTAATTTCGACGTAAAGATAGGCTGCTTCAACTGATTTTCCAAGGCAGACTATTAATATATGCATTTTTTAAAATTTTTCCTGCAGCGAATAAAAAAAACCTTTTTATTTATAACTTTAACGAAAAAATATGTAATTTTAATTAGTGTGGAGTATTCTCAGATGATGGGGGAAGGAAATAATCCAAAAAAGAACTGTTAAATAACAGAAATAATATATAATGCCATTTAAAGATGAATTTTGGTTGAAAAAAATAGAAAAAATGAGTTTTTACCTCCTAGATCCGGTCCTGGATCACCCGTTCGGGATTTATTTTAAAGCCTGATTATATCCCCAAGGGATGGCGTTGAAAAAGTTGGAAGAAATTAAATAGGAAAAGATACAGAGTGTTTCGAATGGAGAGATGTCATGAAAAAAAATCGTAAAAAATCTAAATTTAATTATCGATTGCTCCTTTCCTATTAAGAATGAAGGAACCAAAAATACGTTTATAGCGTAGTTCGGCGAGGTCTTTCTGATAAGGTACATGGGATTTCGATTTGAATCCATTTTGACCCCCCAAAAAATTCAAAACCGTCAAAGATTTGCATGAAAATTCGTAATTTCCAGTTTTTCCCTAATTTTTCCAATTTCCAGTCGTTTTAGGTATAGGTAAATGTATTGCAAAAAGAAAGTATTTGAGATTCTTTAGTTTTATGTTCAAATCCGTTTTTCTGTCCGACGTTCCGGCGACCGAGTTATTTGATGCCAAAGAGGGGTCTGCAAAGGGCATTTTTCGACATAAAAAAATTCAAAAGAATTACTTCTCATTTTACGAATACCACCAGTTTCAATAGGGTTCTGAAGCTCCCGGTCCTCTACAACCTCCGAATATGTAAATCGATTTAATTTACTTTTGCGATCTGTGGAATTAAGTTTTGCGACCTGTAATCGATTTCATACGATATCGCGGAAATTTCGACTTTGACGTTTAATAACTCCGAAACGATACGCCCTGTGTAACTGAATTTTTTATCGAAGCTAGACGCACTATCCCTCTATTCACCCAGGAAATTTGATCGTTCCACTTGCAACCATCTCGGAGAAAAAAAATTTAGATTGCCGAAAAACACGATTACTCATGCGACGAACATTTTCCTGACGGACAGCTAGGTATATAGACCGGCCTGAAAGGCGGTCTATAACTAGGGTGCATAGACCGCCTAATCGCCGCCCGAGGGGGCTCTATAAGGTCGGTAATATCATTGTCATGCCCTGAAAATTTCGTGTTGCTAGGCCATAGTGTCACCAAAATTGGTTTTGACCCGTTCCCGGGCCACCCCTTCCTACGCACCATTCGCGTTCGACGCATGTCGATACGTCAACCCGGCGGTAGGGCTGGAAGTGGTCGACCTCGAGGCAGTGAACAGCCGTATGACGTTAGTAAATATCTCGACGCAAGCGAGTCTACGACGTCCCGAGCCATTTTCCTCCGGCCACGCGCTTTTAGACAGTATACAGGTAGGACTCATTTTGGGTTATTTTAAAAACGTGTAAAATATAAATTATTTCTTTTTAAATTAATAAATATAGCTGCAGAATTAATAATGAAGCCAGGGTTTTAGTATTTTAGTTAAGATCCCATGACACTTTTGGTGGAGGCGCCGTGTTTCGGCCAGAACGGCCGTGTTTTCTGAATAATTGCCTTTTTGGTTTCGTTATTAATTTTTGCAAAATTCGCAAACTACTTATAGGTATCGATTTTATATTTTGTTTTACAGGGAAAAATGTATTTTTGAAATAGATATAAAATTATTAAAATGATATTTGCTGGTAAAAATTCTTAAAAAGGTCATGATCAAGGTTATCGTTTTTTATTTTTTGCGGATTGACCAAATGTTTTTTTACGTACATTCCTGGTGTGAAGTGAACAATCTTTCATGCTTTTAACGATTTTATTTTATAGTTGAAATTTATTTAGAGCGTTTTTAAACAAATATTTTATTGGCTTATGTTACATTTTGGTACGTTTTCGTTGGAAAAACTTAGTTTATTTTCAAATGATTTTTAATTTCTCGGTCTCTGTAAAATACATATTGAATTTTTTTTAATTATTGTTTTTTTTAGTAACTAATGCCGGTAGAAAACTTGTTTAAAATTTGTTTTTAACTTTATTGAGTCGTTTTTATTTAACGAATATCTTCTGCCTTTTTGGGTTTGAATTCTAAAAATAAGCAAAATTAAAATTATGCCAGTTATACAGTATGAAAATTGCTACGTATTTTTTTACTAGTTTGGAAAAAGACTTAAAAATAAATTTTTGATCGCGGTTTTAATATTTAAGGATGCGTTATTTTTTAAAATGTGCACTTTTTTACTACATGGAAAAATTAATGGTGTTAAGAAGTCATTCTGAGAAGGCAAGAAATAAAAATAAAGTAACAGTAAGTGAAAATAAAGCGGAAAATAAGGGAATAAGCGGTACTAAAGAAAACGACAAAGTTGTTGAGACGTCTTCAACCCCTAAAAGTAAAGATAGTGTTAGAAGGTCATTAGTATTTAATAACTAGTCGGAAAGCATACAGTCGTCAATTTCAGCGGAAAATAGCAGTAGCAATAGCTCCATTTCTCAAAATTTTTCAAACGAGTCACTAACTTTATTGCCAAGTAACGACCAGGTAACCCCAAAATCAGATAAAAATATTTTTTCAAAAATGCCGAACACCTTGAATTGCACGTTAGGAAATCTCATAAATCAGAGCAGAACGCCGGCTGTTCCTCAATTTGTAGCGCCGCGTTCGTATAATCCGGATTGCGATAATTTAAGTGTATTTTTGGAAGACTATGAAAAAACAGCTTTGATTAATAACTGGGATGACAATCTTAAGCTGTGTTATTTTTCGTCATATTTATTGGGTCAAGCAAAAACTTGGTTGCAAATTTATGCAATACGAAACCCAGGTTCCGATTGGAAAGCAACAGTACAAGACCTGAAAAAAGAATTTTCCTTTAGCACGTATGTCAACGAAACGAAACTAAAATTACGGTATAGAAGACAGCAGCCAGGTGAAAACGTAATGAATTATCTACGGGAAATGGTGTACTTATGCGACAAAGTAGATCCAAAAATGAAGGACGAAATTAGAAGGGAACATTTTGAACAAGGTCTACTACCCACATACGCCCACCAAATCAAGCTTAGGCAGCCAAAAAATTTTGCAGAAGTACAAGAGCTCGTTAAAACCATAAACGACGCTGAAAAAGAAATTAGCCATGCTTCGGAAAATTTCGCACAACTGTCAATGTCAGAAAAAGTAACAGGGACGAGTCAGCAGGTTCAGCCAGAAAAAACAGGATCGAATTTAATAGATGAAATTACACAAGTTGTGAGAGAAGAAATTGGAAAAGCGATGCTAAATAAAAATCAAGACAGAAGAGAAAACCGAAATTTTAAAAACTGGCAACCACGTACTACCGACAGTAGGCCAGTATGTTTTCAGTGTGGAAAACCAGGTCACAAGGCAAGAGTTTGTTTCAGCAACCCGCAGAACAGAAATAACCAAAACTACAGGGGTCAACGAAATTTAGAAAACCAAAGACCAAGATGGACGCCAAATCAACATGGTCGAGAACAAAATGGCCGCCGTCCAGAGCAGCAAACTAGTACATATCAAAATTGGCAACAACAACAGCAGTCGGAAAACTCCAACGGACAGTGTTAACACACATAAGCACTGTCCAGAAACAGAAAGAAAATCAGAATCAGCAAGAAGCAGCAACAGATGTTCTCTCCGTAAAAGGAAGTTTAAATAATGTAAATATTAAGGTTATAATAGACACTGCGTCAGTTAAAAATATTGTAGATAGTAAATATGTAAATAAAAATGAAATAAAGCCCGGCACAGGCATAACTTTTATTAAAGTAGCGAATAGTTCGCTGGTAAAAATTATTGGTTACGCAGAAATAAATGTTTGTTTTATTGGTTGTACCTTTTCCTTGGAAGCATTAGTTATAGAAAATCTACCCCAACCCGTTTTATTAGGATTAGAATTTCTTAAGGCCCACGAAGCTATGATAAATTTAAAAGCGAATGAGATTAGTTTGAAAACGGATGAAAATGAAGTAGTTACCTTGGCAATGAATTTAGGAGATAGTAGTAGTCATAAAGAAATTGTAAATAGTCAAATCAGTAATGTAAATAGTTGTTTTTGGGATGAGCTACCTGTAGAAATTGAAAACTGCAGAACGGACAATGCGAAAATTACGTTGCGTAGTGACACGGTAATTGCGACAGACATTATTAAATGCGAAGTGAACTTTAAAAAAACTGGTAAAAATAAAATAAACTTTAAGCCGAACTATGATTTTTTAATAAAAAATGGACTTCAAATTAATTAGTGATAATTTGACGTGGTACGCCGAAATAAAAAACTACGGTAGAAAGACAAAAAAACTTTTTGCAGGCACATGCATCGCGGTTAAAGCAGATAGTGACTATAAAAAATATAAGCGAAACTTTAGTGACTTTAACGAACGATAATCTAGTAAAAAGTTATAATGTAAATAGGGACTTGTGTAAAAATGACTTTCAAAGTGTAAATAAGTTAGTTCGAGATTTTGAAGATACTTTTGCTTGGAGCATCAGCGACCTAGGAAAAACGGATTTGGTGAAGCACCGAATTGAGACAACCGATAACGTTCCAGTGGTTTCCAGACCATACAGAGTTTCTCACACAGAGCGAAGAATTATTAATAAACAAGTAGAAGAAATGTTGGAAAATGAGGTAATAAGAAAATCTGTACGTCCGTATTCCAGTCCAGTAGTCCTAGTTCCCAAAAAAGATGGAGATATGAGGTTCTGCGTAAACTGTAAAAAATTAAACGCAAAAATAATAAAGAATGTGTATCCTCTGCCAGTTATAGACGACATTTTGACCTACCTGGGAGAAGCTAGATATTTTACTACGTTGGACATGTTTTCTGGGTACTGGCAAGTGGAAATTGATGAGAAAGACAGGTATAAAACGGCATTCGTCACTACTGATGGTTTGTTCGAATTTAACCGACTAAGTTTTGGTCTTACAACAGCACCAAGCACTTTTCAGCAGTTGGCAGACGCAATTTTGGGGACATGAAGTGGAATGGAGCAATGACGTACTTGGATGACATCTTAGTCTATGGAAAAAAATTGGAAGAACATAACGAGAACCTAAGAAAAGTACTATCAAAACTGAAAGCAACTGGTCTGAAGCTAAAACCATCTAAGTGCCAGTTTGCGTATAAAGAACTAACAGTACTAGGCCACACCATTAGTGAGCGAGGTATTCTTCCAGATTCTTCAAAACTTGAAGCAGTACACCATTTTGCAACTCCACGAAATAAAAAATCACTTCAAAGTTTTCTAGGACTCGCCAACTACGACAGAAAATTTATAGAAAAATTCAGTGTCATTGCCAGGCCGTTATACGATTTGCTGAAGAAAGATACACGGTTTTGATGGACAGCAGCTCAAGAAGAAGCTTTCCAGATATTAAAAAGAAAATTAGAATCGCCTCCAGTGTTAACCCACTACCTTCCCAACGCAGAAAAAGAGCTACATGTAGACGCATAAGACCAAGGGATAGCAGCAGTACTCTTACAAAAAATTAACGAAGAAATGCATCCCATTTACTATGAACGCTCACAAAAGCCGAAAAAAATTATGGAGTTGGAGAAAAAGAAGGTCTAGCCATAGTGTGGAGTCTAACGTATCTGAGAAGCTATATTTGGGGAGAACATAATAAAAATTTTTTCGGATCACCAGCCACTGTGTTATCTAAAAAGTCTCAAAAATGTCACAGGGAGATTAGCTAGATGGAGCTGCAAACTACAAGAATTTGATTTCGAAATAATCCACTAATCAGGGAAATGCAGTCAAGACGCAGACTGTCTTTCCAGACAACCCTGTATACAGGCAACACTAAAGGACGAGTATGATGCCAATGAAATTCCCACATTTTTGCTACCCTTAGTGGACATCACGGAGTTCCAGGAAGAGAATACAGTCGTGTCAGACTTACTACAGGCAGTCCAGGATCCGAATTATGGCAATTCACATTTGCAACGTCGTGCAAAAAATTTTACTGTCAAAGATGGTGTGCTATATAAAAAGTCGGCTGTCCCAAACCAGGAGGACAAGTTGGTAATCCCTCAAGGACTGAAAGCACAACTGATGCAACAGCTGTATTGTGAGCCATTGTCAGGACACCTAGGATATGCAAGAACTTACGACAGAATAAACACACGCTATTATTGGGATAAAATGCATCTTGACGTTAAGAAATTTATTAGGGGATGTCCTGATTGTCAGATGAGAAAAGGGCCAAACAATGAAAAACCAGCAGGTGATCTGCAACCAATAAAGATTGATGATTTGCAGCCTTTAGAAATGATAGGCATAGATATTTTAGGACCCCTAACAAAAACAAAAAGTCAAAATAATAATATAGTTGTTTGTACAGATTATGTGACCCGTTATGCAATAACCAAAGCAATATCAAGTGTAAAAGCAGAAGAAATAGCAGCGTTTCTGGTGGACCAAGTAATAAACATACATGGAGTACCAAAAAAAAAAATATTAAGTGACAGAGGTCAAGTTTTTAGGTCAGAAATGGTAACAAAAATAGTGCAGAACATGGGCGCAGAAAATGTATACACTACGTCATACCACTCGCAGACTAATGGGCTAACTGAGCGATTTAACAAAACCGTAGCAGATATGCTCAGCCTGTATGTGTCTACGTCACAGGATGACTGGGATAAATACCTGCCAATGGTAACATTTGCCTATAATTCAAGTAAACAGTCCATGTATATAGATTGGCCCCGTACCACGAACCATATAATTTTGCAGGGTAGTAGGAACAATGCATATAGTTATTTTTTTTGTTTTTGAAAGCCACTAGTGAAAATAGGTAGTAAAATAAATAAAAGGTATTTTGACTTTTTCCCCCAAGTAATTAAAGAGGTATAAGGTAGAGTAAACGGTATTAAAGGAATATAGAGTGAAAAATTAAACGTTTTTTTCCGGTAGGGGAGGGGGAGAAATAAGTAATTTGCCGAAAATTTGCGGAAAATTTTTGGAAAATGGAAAATTGAAATTTTTGGAAAAAGTAAAAAGTTTTAAGCGATGAAATTATTTAAAGAAAGGTAATTGTTCCGAGCGCGGTCGTGCTGGGTGGCCACGGGGCCAAACACAAAAGATGGACGGGAAAAAGTTACTGCTTCACTGTAAAATATAAAATTGTACATAAATTGTGTAAATAGTTTTTGTAGCGTCTAACTCCCTGTTTTATTTTTCATGTACACAAACCACTGAGGTCCTAAGAAGCGAGCCAACCAGGGGGCGGCGACGACCTGCCAGGCCAGCGGACCCCTGACGGTGCCAGAGAGGGACAAGCCCACCTTGGGACCACAACACCTTGGGACCACAACGCCATTGGACCACAACACCTTGGGACCGCAACCTGGGGAACGGCGACGACCTTCCAGGCCAGCGGACCACTGACGGTGCCAGAGGGGGACAAGCCCACCCTGGGACCAAAACACATGCGGACCACACTAGGGACAAACCAAACAAGAGGGAGGAAGACCTGCCGGGAGGAAGAAGAGCAAGAATAAAGACAAACGCAAAAAATGCAGCTTTTTAAATTGTATATTCTTATTTTTTATTAAATCCAAAGGAGATTGTTTTTTTTTATTGTAATAGAGAATAGAATTAGGGAATTGAGACACAAAAATCCTTCAGATTTGTGTTTTCCGTGGAGGGGGAAAGTGTAACCAAAATTGCTTTTCACCCGTTCCCGGGTCACCCCTTCCTACGCACCGTTCGCGTTCGACGCATGTCGATACGTCAGCCCGGCGGTAGGGCTGGAAGATAGGAAAAGATACAGAGTGATTCGAATGTAGAGATGTAATGAAAAAAATGGTTAAAAACCGAAATTTAATTATCGATTGCTCCTTTCCTATTAAGAATTAAGGAACCAAAAAATATGAAAACTACGTAGTTCGGCGAGGTCTTTCCGATAAGGTACATGGGATTTCGATTTGAATCCATTTTGACCCCCAAAAAAATAGACAACCGTCAAAAATTTGCATGAAAAATCGTAATTTCCAGTTTTCCCCAAATTTTTCCAATTTCCAGTCGTTTTAGGTATAGGTAAACGTATTGCAAAAAGAAAGTATTTCAAATTCTTTAGTTTTAAGTTCAAATCCGTTTTTCTGTCTGACGCTGCGTTTTCGACCAATGTAGAATTGAATATGGGTCTGCAAGTGCCATTTTTCGACCTAAAAAAATTCAAAAGAATTACTTCCCATTTTCCGAATACCGCCAATTTCATAAGGCTCGGAACACCCCGGTCCTCTACAACCTATAAAAATCTAAATCGATTTAATTCACTTTTGCGACCTGTATCCGATTTCAACGGAAATCGCGGAAATTTCGACTTTGACATTTAATAACTCCGAAACCACACACCCTGTATAACTGAATTTTTTACCGAAGCTAGTCGCACTATCCCTCTATTAACCAAGAAAATTTGGTTGCTCTCCCTCTAACTGTTTTCGAGAAAAAAAGATGAGAAGGTGAAAATGTCGAAAACGACGGCAACCAACGCACATTTCTGAGTGACGGGGCGTTATATAGAGCGGCCTGAAAGGCGCTCTATAACTAGTACGGGTAGACCGCAGTATCGCCCCCTCCGAGGGGGCTCTATAATGTCGGTAATATCATCATTGTCATGCACTGAAAGGGGGCTCCATAATGTCGGTAATATCATCATTGTCATGCCCTGAAAGTTTCGTGTTTCTAGAGCATGTATTAAGGAAGATATCACACTCCTTCGGGCTGATGATGTAGAATAGACCGCCCTTCGTAACCGTGTAGCTACACACATACAAACACCACACGTAGAAACTATTTTTGCCAACAAAAGCTTTTCGGACACCCTGTATACATACATACAAACATAAACACATATTAACACAAATGTATTCGATTTGCGTGAAATCCGACCTAATAAAGGTTATCTGAGTAATAATAGGAGTATTTGCCCATACCAAGACTATTTGGACACCCTGTATACATTCAAACTAACACCCACACTTTTAAATAGGAATATAGTCGATTTCCTTAAAATCCGAATTAAGTAGGTTTATCTCGGTACTAGTAGAAGTATTTGCCCATACCAAGATTTTTCGGACACCCTGTATACATACATACAAACATAAACACATATTAATACAAATATATTAGATTTGCTTGAAATTCGACCTAATAAAGTTTATCTAAGTACTAATAGGAGTATTTGCCCATTCCAAGACTTTTTGGACACCCTGTATACATTCACACTAACACTAACACGTTTAAATAGGAATATAGTCGATGTACTTAAAATCTTAATTAGTTAAGTTTATCTTGGTACTAGTAGAAGTATTTGCCCATACTAAGACTTTTAGGACACCCTGTATACAAACATATAAATCCGTACACATAGAAATGCAAATATATACCTACGATTTGCTTTAAATCCGACAATTGAGTTACTGTTTGTACAAAAGCCAAAGGTATTTGCCCATTCAAAGACTTTTCGGACACCCTGTATACATACATAAAAACACAACAGAACACGACACATAGCAATTTAAATATTTTCGATTTTCTTGAAAACCGGCTCAATTAATTTTATCTTCGTACTAATGGCAAAGATATTTCCGCATACAAAGACTTTTTGGACACCCTGTAGACATATATACAATCATGCACATGCCGCAAGGTATACAATGTATTTTCGAATCGTTCTGGTTACTTTAAAACGATCCGAATCAAGTCATTTCCCTAAAATTAAATTAAAATTATTCAATAATAACACCGGAACACAAAAAATAAAAAGTGGTCTGTACATTTGACCAGACCCATATATCTATATGTATTTTGATGCGCTGAATCCAAATCCGAAGTCCGTTTTTGGCCCGTAAACCCTCAAATTTTGAGTAAATTGCAAAAAACGCTGAAAATGGCTAAAAATTGCGAAAGTGCAGTTATGAAAAAGAAGAAAATTTTAGTGAACTAGATCAAGTATGTTTCATATGTATTTTGATGCGCTAAATCCAAATCCGATGTCCGTTTGGCCCGTACATCCTCAAAATTTTGAGTAAATTGCGAAAAAACGCTGAATATGGCTACAAATTGCGAAAAATTGCAGTTACGAAAATGAAGAAAATTTGATTGAACTAGATCAAGTATGTTTCGTAGGTATTTTGAATCCGAAGTTCGTTTGGCCCGTACACCCTCAAAATTTTGAGTAAATTGCGAAAAAACGCTGAAAATGGCTAACAATTGCAGTTATGAAAATGAAGAAAATTTTATTGAACTAGATCAAGTACGGTTCTTATGTATTTTGATGCGCTGAATCCAAATTCAGAATCTGTTAATCTCGATCATTCATATATTTGTCAAAAATCGTAAAAAATAGCAATGAAGTAGCAGAAAGTAGCAAAAAATAGTATTGCTCTTACGTACCAATGAAGACTTTTATTACGTATGTGGGAGTGATTTCTTATAACGTTATACTCTACAGAAGCCAAGTTACTCACTTGTGTAGACCTGCAGTCGCTTGATGACGATGCCTGCGGGCCTGCCTTCTCACCCTGAACAGACGCCGATACTGAGGTTCCGAATCCCTGCACCGTAAATCACTTATCGCTTGTGCCTGCCATGACGGCATACACGCCGTTAACCCAGGGATGGTTCTGTTGCCCACCGTCACCACGTGGAGGTGCCCTGGTTACAGGCACAAGCAATGTCCAGACAACCCTGTATACAGGCAAAACTAAAGGACGAGTATGATGCCAATGAAATTCCCACATTTTTGCTACCCTTAGTGGACATCACGGAGTTCCAGGAAGAGGATACAGTCGTGTCAGACTTACTACAGGCAGTCCAGGATCCGAATTATGGCAATTCACATTTGCAACGTCGTGCAAAAAATTTTACTGTCAAAGATGGTGTGCTATATAAAAAGTCGGCTGTCCCAAACCAGGAGGACAAGTTGGTAATCCCTCAAGGACTGAAAGCACAACTGATGCAACAGCTGTATTGTGAGCCATTGTCAGGACACCTAGGATATGCAAGAACTTACGACAGAATAAACACACGCTATTATTGGAATAAAATGCATCTTGACGTTAAGAAATTTATTAGGGGATGTCCTGATTGTCAGACGAGAAAAGGGCCAAACAATGAAAAACCAGCAGGTGATCTGCAACCAATAAAGATTGATGATTTGCAGCCTTTCGAAATGATAGGTATAGATATTTTAGGACCCCTAACAAAAACAAAAAGTCAAAATAATAATATAGTTGTTTGTACAGATTATGTGACCCGTTATGCAATAACCAAAGCAGCAATGCAGCTTTTTAAATTGTATATTCATGTTTTTTATTAAACCCAAAGGAGATTGTTTTTTTTTATTGTAATAGAGAATAGAATTAGGGAATTGAGACACAAAAATCCTTCAGATTTTTGTTTTCCGTGGAGGGGGAAAGTGTCACCAAAATTGCTTTTCACCCGTTCCCGGGTCACCCCTTCCTACGCACCGTTCGCGTTCGACGCATGTCGATACGTCAGCCCGGCGGTAGGCCTCGAGGCAGTGAACAGCCGTATGACGTTAGTAAATACCTCGACGCAAGCGAGTCTACGACGTCCCGAGCCATTTTCCTCCAGCCACGCGCTTTTAGACAGTATACAGGTAGGACTCATTTTGGGTTATTTTAAAAACGTGTAAAATATAAATTATTTCTTTTTAAATTAATAAATATAGCTGCAGAATTAATAATGAAGCCAGGGTTTTAGTATTTTAGTTAAGATCCGGTGACAATATATTAAGGAAGATATCACACTCCTTCGGACTGATGATGGAGAATAGACCGCCCTTCGTAACCGTATCGCTACAAACATAAAAACGCCTACACGTAGAAACTATTTTTGCCAACGAAAAACTTTTCGGACACCCTGTATACATGCATACAAACATAAACACATATTAATACAAATGTATTCGATTTGCGTGAAATCCGACCTAATAAAGTTTATCTAAGTAATAATAGGAATCCCATACCAAGACTTTTCGGACACCCTGTATACATTCAAACTAACACCCACACGTTTAAATAGGAATATAGTCGATTTACTTAAAATCCGAATTAATTAGGTTTATTTCGGTACTATTAGAAGTATTTGCCCATACCAAGACTTTTGGAACACCCTGTATAGGTATATACAACACATATAAAAACAAATATAATCGATTTTGCATGAAATCCGGTTTAATTACATTTATCCTGGTACTACTAGGAGTATTTGCTCCTACAATGACTTTTTGGACAGCTTGTATACAGACATATACCTCCGTACACATAGAAATGCAAATGTATACGATTTGCTTTAAATCCGACAATTAAGTTTATATTTGTACAAATAGCAAAGGTATTTGTTCATACAAAGACTTTTAGGACACCCTGTACTATACATACATACAAACACAACAAACACGACACATAGTACACAACTATCCAAATCAATACATTGCGGAAATAGCAAATTATTCGTCGTCACGGCAGCGGAAAATCAAAATTATTTTCACATAAAAAAGTAGCTTACTTCCTTCCCTTTCGATTGCCACTTCAGTCGTTTCAATCAGATCAGCCGTGCGTGAGTTAGAAATTGTCAACTTTATCCTTAATCGTTGCTATAGAAACCATGGGAATCGATTTTTACAGATATATTTTTGAATGATTGACCGAATTCTTCCCAGATATCAAATTTCAACTATCCAACTCAATACATTACGGAAATAGCAAATTATTCGTCGTCACGGCAACGGAAAATCAAAATTATTTTCACATAAAAAAGTAGCTTACTTCCTTCCCTTTCGATTGCCACTTCAGTCGTTTCAATCAGATAAGCCGTGCGTGAGTTAGAAATTGTCAACTTTATCCTTAATCGTTGCTATAGAAACCATGGGAATCGATTTTTACAGATATATTTTTGAACGATTGACCGAATTCTTCCCAGATAACAAATTTCAACTATCCAACTCAATGCATTACGGAAATAGCAAATTATTCGTCGTCACGGCAACGGAAAATCAAAATTATTTTCACATAACAAAGTAGCTTACTCCCTTCCCTTTCGATTGCCACCTCACTCGTTTCAATCAGATAAGCCGTGCGTGGGTTAGAAATTGTCAACTTTATCATTAATTGTTGCTATAGAAACCACGCGAATCAAAATTTACACATATAATTTTAAATGATTGACCGAATTCTTCCCATATATCAAATTTCCAATCTCCAACTCAATAAATACCGGGAATAGCAAATTGTTCGTCGTCACGGCAACGAAATGTCAAAATTATTTTCACATAAAAAAGTAGCTTACTTCCTTGCCAATCGATTGCCACCTCACTCGTTTCAATCAGCTCAGCCGTGCGTGAGATAGAAATTGGCAACTTTATCCTTAATCGTTGCTATAGAAACCATGCGAATCAAAATTTTACATATAGAATTTTGAATAATTGACCGAATTCTTCCCATATATCAACTTTCAACTGTCCAACTCAAAAATTAACGAAAATAGCTAGTTGTTCGTCGTCATTCCAACGAAATGTCGAAATTATTTTGAAATAAGAAAATTGCTTACTTCCTTCCCGTTCGATTGCCACCTCACTCGATTTAATCGAATTAGCCGTTCTCAAATAATAACAAACCTAAGCAAATTTTTAATCAGACCCGTCATTGTGATTTACCCCATATACTACCTAATGGGATAAAACGATTCTATGATGCCTTGCAGCGTCACCTATATATTGTTAAAAATGGTACTGAATGCCCAATTTTTCAAGTTATATGTTCCGGAATTCACACGGGAAGGTCTATAGAGGCCTTGCCCTGTATTTTGCAAGCCCAAAACGGTCCAGAAACCCTAAAATTCTCGCAAGAAAAACTGACATTTAGACCCTTCATATTATAATACATTTCTCCGTATAAACTGATTTTTAAATCCATTTGCAGGGTCTCAGAAAGATAAAAAAAATTGGTATTTAATGCTTAAATCGTCCAATGAAATGCACCGTAATTTAAAATATAAAGTCCATTCTGTCTTTTCCATGTATATTCCAAGCCGAAATGGGCCCAGGATCTTTCCAAAATCACTAAAAATACTGCCATTTTTGCATAATTCTGACAGGTCATATTTTTTAATTTCGACGTAAAGATAGGCTGCTTCAACTGATTTTCCAAGGCAGACTATTAATATATGCATTTTTTAAAATTTATCCTGCACCGATGCTAAAAGAGCTTTTTATTTATAACTTTAACTCAAAAATATGCAAATTTTAATTAGTGTGGAGTGTTCTCAGATGATGTAGGAAGAAAATAAACCAAAAAAGAGCTGTTAAATAAGAGAAATAATACATAATAATGCCATTTAAAGATGAATTTTGATGGAAAAAACAGAAAAAAATAGTTTTTACCACCTAAATCCGGCCCTAGATCATCCATTCTGGGTTCATTTTAAAGCCTGATTATGTCCCAAGGGATAGCGTTGAAAAAATTGGAGCAAATTAGATAGGAAAAGATACAGAGTGATTCGAATGTAGAGATGTCATGAAAAAATCGTAAAAAATCTAAATTTAATTATCGATTGCTCCTTTCCAATTAAGAATGAAGGAACCAAAAAATACGTTTATAACGTAGTTCAGCGAGGTCTTTCCGATAAGGTACATGGGATTTCGATTTGAATCCATTTTGACCCCCAAAAAAAAAGACAACCGTCAAAAATTTGCATGAAAAATCGTAATTTCCTGTTTCTCCCAAATTTTTCCAATTTCCAGTCGTTTTAGGTATAGGTAAATGTATTGCAAAAAGAAAGTATTTGAAATTCTTTAGTTTTAAGTTCAAATCCGTTTTTCTGTCTGACGCTGCGTTTTCGAGCAATGTAGAATTGAATATGGGTCTGCAAGTGCCATTTTTCGACCAAAAAAAATTCAAAAGAATTACTTCCCATTTTCCGAATACCGCCAATTTCAATAGGGTTCGGAACACCCCGGTCCTCTATAACCTATAAAAATCTAAATCGATTTAATTCACTTTTGCGACCTGTATCCGATTTCAACAGAAATCGCGGAAATTTCGACTTTGACGTTTAATAACTCCGAAACCATACACCCTGTATAACTCAATTTTTTACCGAAGCTAGCCGCACTATCCCTCTATTAACAAAGAAAATTTGGTTGCTCTCCGTCTAACTGTTTTCAAAAAAAAAATTGAGAAGGTGAAAATGACGAAAACTACGGCAACCAACGCACATTTCTGAGTGACGGGGCGTTATATAGAGCGGCCTGAAAGGCGCTCTATAACTAGTACGGATAGACCGCCTAATCGCCCCCGAGGGGGCTCTATAAGGTCGGTAATATCATCATTGTCACGCCCTGAAAAGTTCGTGTTTCTAGGCCATGTATTAAGGAAGATATCACACTCCTACGGACTGATGATGCAGAATAGACCGCCCTTCGTAACCGTATCGCTATATACATACAAACACATATTACATATAAATACAATATGTACGATTTCGCTGAAACCCTACTAAATTAAACTTGTCATCTTTCGATCGGCTTTGAACCATACATTAGATAACATCATCTTCCTGAAATGGTCGAGCTGGATGAAGATTGGTGGCGAGCCCTTCGGGCACGCCACTGATGTCTCTATGAAAAAAAATTGTGCATACATATTATGAACGTCGCTTCTTTCAATCTAAGAAGCCGTTCGCGAGTTGTAAGTTGTTAACTTTACCCCTAATCGTTGCTATGGCAATCATCAAAATTGAAAATTGCGAAAATATTTTTCCATGATTGACCGAATTCTACTTAGACGCGAAATTTCTACTCTGCAACTCAATAAATAACGGAGAAATCAAATTGATCGTCGTCATGACTACCAAAAATCGAAATTATTTTCAAATAAAAAAGTAGTTTACTTCCATCCCTTTCGATTGCCACATTACTCGTTCCAATCGCAGGCGTCCGCGAGTTATAAATTGTCAACTTTATCCTTAATCGTTGCTATGCCAACCATGGGAATCGATTTTTCCAGATATATTTTTGAATGAGTGACCGAATTCTTCCGAGATATCAGTTTTCAACTTTCCAACTCAATAAATAACGAAAATAGCAAATTGTTCATCGTCCCGGCAACGAAATGTCAAAATTATTTTCACATAAAAAAGTAGTGTACTTTCTAACATTTCGATCGTCACTTTACTGGTTTCAATCAGATAAGCCGTTCGTGAGTTAAAAATGATCAACTTTATGCTCAATCGTTGCTATGGTAATCATCGGAATCAAAATTTATAAAAATATTTTTGAATGATTGACCGAATTCTACCCAGATATCAAATTTCAACTCTAAAACTCAATAAATAATGGAAATAGCAAACTGTTCGTCGTCATGGCAACGAAATGTCAAAATTATTTTCACATAAAAAAGTAGCTTACTTCGTTCCCTTTCGATTGCCACCTCACTCGTTTCAATCAGATCAGCCGTACGTGAGTTAGAAATTGTCAACTTTATGCTTAATCGTTGCTATAGAAACCATGCGAATCAAAATTTACACATATAATTTTGAATGATTGACCGAATTCTTCCCATATATCAAATTTCAGCTCTCTAACTCAATAAATATCGGAAATAGCAAATTTTTCGTCGTCATGCCAACGAAATGTCGAAATTATTTTCAAATAAAATAGCTTACTTCCTCCCCTTTCGATTGCCACATCACTCTTTTCAATCGAATAATCCGTTCTCAATTAATAGCAAATCTAAGCAAAATTTAAATCAGACCCGTCATTGTGATTTACCCCGTATACTACCTCATGGAATAGCCTTCCTATGATGCTTCGCCGCGTCATCGAAAAATTGTTAAAATTGGTATTTAATGACTAATTCTTCAAATTATATGTTCCGAAATTCACACGGGAAGGTCTATAGAGGCATTGCCCAGTATTTTTCAAGTCGAAAACGGTTCAGAAACCCTAAAATCTCGCAAGGAAAACTGACATTTTTGCGACATTTCGACCCTTCATATTTTAATACATTTCTCCGTATGAAACTGATTTTGACATGCATTTGCATGGTCTGAGAAAAATTTAAAAAATTTGTATTTAATGCTTAAATCGTCCAATGAAATGTATTGTAACTAAAAATATAAAGTCCGTTTTACCTTTGGCATGTATATTTCAAGCCGAAATCGGTCCAGGAAGCTTCCAATATCGCTACAAAAACTGTTATTTTCATGACATTTTGACAGGTCATATTTTAATTTCGATGTAAAGAGGGTCAGTTTCATTTGTTTCTCCAAGGCACGGCTTTTATTATATGCACTTTTTAAAATTTTTCCTGCACCGATGCCAAAAAAGGTATTTATTTATAACTTTAACGAAAAAATATGGAATTTTAATTAGTGTGGAGTGTTCTCAGATGATGTAGGAAGAAAATAAACCAAAAAAGAACTGTTAAATAAGAGAAATAATACATAATAATGCCATTTAAAGATGAATTTTGATGGAAAGAAACAGAAAAAATGAGTTTTTACCCCCTAAATCAGGCCCTGGGTCACCCATTCGGGATTCATTTTAAAGCCTGATTATATCCCCAAGGGATAGCATTGAGAAAGTTGGAAGAAATTAGATAGGAAAAGATACAGAGTGTTTCGAATGTAGAGATGTCATGAAAAAAAATGGGCAAAAATCGAAATTTAATTATCAATTGCTCCTTTCCTATTAGGAATAAAAGAACTAAAAAATACGTTTGTAACGTATTTCGGCGAGCTCTTTCCGATAAGGCTCATGGGATTTCGATTTGGATCCATTTTGACCCCCCAAAAAATTCAAAACCGTCAAAGATTTGCATGAAAATTCGTAATTTCCAGTTTTTCCCAAATTTTTCCAATTTCCAGTCATTTTAGGTATAGGTAAATGTATTGCAAAAAGAAAGTATTTGAGATTCTTTAGTTTTATGTTCAAATACGTTTTTCTGTCCGATGTTCCGGTTTCGACTTATTCGGTGCCAAAGTGGGGTCTACAAAGGGCATTTTTCGACATAAAAAAATTCAAAAAAATTACTTCCCATTTTCCGAATACCGCCAGTTTCAATAGGGTTCGGAACCCCCCGGTCTTCTACAACCACTGAAAATTTAAATCGATTTAATTCACTTTTGCGACCTGTAATCGATTTCAACGGAAATCGCTGAAATTTCGACTTTGACGTTTAATAACTCCGAAACGGAACACCCTGTATAACTGAATTTTTTACCGAAGCTAGCCGCACTATCCCTCTATTAACCCAGAAAATTTGGTTGCCGCCTCTATAACCGTTTTCGAGAAAAAAAATTGAAAAGGTGAAAATGTCGAAACGGACGACAACATACGCACGCACATACGTCCGCACATACATACATACACACATTTTTATGACCAAGCAGGGGGTATATAGACCGCTCGGCGGGCGGTCTATAATAGTACGGGTAGACCGCCTAATCGCCCCCGAGGGGGCTCTATAAGGTCGGTAATATCATCATTGTCATGCCCTGAAAAGTTCGTGTTTCTAGGCCATGTATTAAGGAAGATATCACACTCCTACGGACTGATGATGCAGAATCGACCGCCCTTCGTAACCGTATCGCTATATACATACAAACACATATTACATATAAATACAATATGTACGATTTCGCTGAAACCCTACTAAATTAAACTTGTCATCTTTCGATCGGCTTTGAACCATACATTAGATAACATCATCTTCCTGAAATGGTCGAGCTGGATGAAGATTGGTGGCGAGCCCTTCGGGCACGCCACTGATGTCTCTATGGAAAAAAATTGTGCATACATATTATGAACATCGCTTCTTTCAATCTAAGAATCCGTTCGCGAGTTGTAAGTTGTTAACTTTACCCCTAATCGTTGCTATGGCAATCATCAAAATTGAAAATTGCGAAAATATTTTTCCATGATTGACCGAATTCTACTTAGACGCGAAATTTCTACTCTGCAACTCAATAAATAACGGAGAAATCAAATTGATCGTCGTCATGACTACCAAAAATCGAAATTATTTTCAAATCAAAAAGTAGTTTACTCCCATCCCTTTCGATTGCCACATCACTCGTTCCAATCGCGGAAGGCGTCCGCGAGTTATAAATTGTCAACTTTATCCTTAATCGTTGCTATGCCAACCATGGGAATCGATTTTTCCAGATATATTTTTGAATGAGTGACCGAATTCTTCCGAGATATCAGTTTTCAACTTTCCAACTCAATAAATAACGAAAATAGCAATTTGTTCATCGTCCCGGCAACGAAAAGTCAAAATTATTTTCACATAAAAAAGTAGTGAACTTTCTAACATTTCGATCGTCACTTTACTGGTTTCAATCAGATAAGCCGTTCGCGAGTTAAAAATGATCAACTTTATGCTCAATCGTTGCTATGGTAATCATCGGAATCAAAATTTATAAAAATATTTTTGAATGATTGACCGAATTCTACTCAGATATCAAATTTCAACTCTAAAACTCAATAAATAATGGAAATAGCAAACTGTTCGTCGTCATGGCAACGAAATGTCAAAATTATTTTCACATAAAAAAGTAGCTTACTTCGTTCCCTTTCGATTGCCACCTCACTCGTTTCAATCAGATCAGCCGTACGTGAGTTAGAAATTGTCAACTCTATCCTTAATCGTTGCTATAGAAACCATGCGAATCAAAATTTACACATATAATTTTGAATGATTGACCGAATTCTTCCCATATATCAAATTTCAGCTCTCTAACTCAATAAATATCGGAAATAGCAAATTTTTCGTCGTCATGCCAACGAAATGTCGAAATTATTTTCAAATAAAATAGCTTACTTCCTCCCCTTTCGATTGCCACATCACTCTTTTCAATCGAATAATCCGTTCTCAATTAATAACAAATCTAAGCAAAATTTAAATCAGACCCGTCATTGTGATTTACCCCGTATACTACCCCATGGAATAGCCTTTCTATGATGCTTCGCCGCGTCATCGAAAAATTGTTAAAATTGGTATTTAATGACTAATTCTTCAAATTATATGTTCCGAAATGCACACGGGAAGGTCTATAGAGGCGTTGCCCGTTATTATACAAGTCGAAAACGGTTCAGAAACCCTAAAATCTCGCAAGGAAAACTGGCATTTTTGCGACATTTCGACCCTTCATATTTTAATACATTTCTCCGTATGAAACTGATTTTGACATGCATTTGCATGGTCTGAGAAAAATTTAAAAAATTCGTATTTAATGCTTAAATCGTCCAATGAAACGTATTTTAACTAAAAATATAAAGTCCGTTTTACCTTTGCCATGTATATTTCAAGCCGAAATCGGTCCAGGAAGCTTCCAATATCGCTACAAAAACTGTTATTTTCATGACGTTTTGACAGGTCATATTTTAATTTCGATGTAAAGAGGGTCAGTTTCATTTGTTTTTTTTTCAAGGCACGGCTTTTATATATGTACTTTTTAAAATTTTTCCTGCAGCGATGCAAAAAAAGGTATTTATTTATAACTTTAACGAAAAAATATGGAGTTTTAATTAGTTAGGAGTGTTCTCAGATGATGTAGGAAGAAAATAAACCAAAAAAGAGCTGTTAAATAAGAGAAATAATACATATGTAATAATGCCATTTAAAGATGAATTTTGATGGAAAAAAACAGAAAAAATGAGTTTTTACCCCCTAAATCAGGCCCTGGATCACCCATTCGGGATTCATTTTAAAGCCTGATTATATCCCCAACGGATAGCGTTGAAAAAGTTAGAAGAAATTAGATAGGAAAAAATAGAGAGTGATTCGAATGTAGAGATGTCATGAAAAAAAATGGTCAAAAATCGAAATTTAATTATCAATTGCTCCTTTCCTATTACGAATGAAGGAACCAAAGAATACGTTTATAACGTAGTTCGGCGAGGTCTTTCCGATAAGGTACATGGGATTTCGATTTGAATCCATTTTGACCCCCAAAAAAATTGACAACCGTCAAAAATTTGCATGAAAAATCGTAATTTCCACTTTTTCTCAAATTTTTCCAATTTGCAGTGGTTTTAGGTATAGGTAAATGTATTGCAAAAAGAAAGTGTTTGAGATTCTTTAGTTTTAAGTTCAAATACATTTTTCTGTCCGATGTTCCAGTTTCGACTTATTCAGTGCCAAAGTGGGGTCTACAAACAGCATTTTTCGACATAAAAAAATTCAAAAAAATTACTTCCCATTTTCCGAATACCGCCAGTTTCAATAGGGTTCTGAAGCTCCCGGTCCTCCACAACCTCCAAAAATTTAAATCGATTTAATTCACTTTTGCGACCTGTACCCGATTTCAACGGAAATCGCTGAAATTTCGACTTTGACGTTTAATAACTCCGAAACCGAACACCCTGTATAACTGAATTTTTTACCGAAGCTAGCCGCACTATCCCTCTATTAACCCAGAAAATTTGGTTGCCCTCCCTCTAACCGTTTTCGAGAAAAAAAATTGAAAAGGTGGAAATGTCGAAACGGACAACATATATACATACACACATTTTTTTTAACCAAGGGCTCGGTATATAGACCGAGCCTGAAAGGCGGTCTATAACTAGTACGGATAGACCGCCTAATCGCCCCCGAGGGGGCTCTATAAGGTCGGTAATATCATCATTGTCATGCCCTGAAAATTTCGTGTTTCTAGGCCAAGTATTAAGGAAGATATCACACTCCTTCGGACTGATGATGGAGAATAGACCGCCCTTCGTGACCCCATCGCTACATACATACAAACACCTACACGTAGAAACTATTTTTGCCAACAAAAATACTTTTCGGACACCCTGTATACATACATACAAACATAAACACATATTAATATAAATATATTTGATTTGCTTGAAATTAGACCTAATAAAGTTTATCTAAGTACTAATAGGAGTATTTGCCCATTCCAAGAATTTTTGGACACCCTGTATACATTCAATCTAACACTCACACGTTTAAATAGGAATATAGACGATTTTCTTGAAATCCGCCTTAATTACGTTTATTTTGGTCGTATTAAAATGACTTGCAAATACTAAGACTTTTCGGACACCCTGTATACACACGTACAGGCATAAACACATAGTAATACAAATATAGACGATTTTCTTGAAATCCGCCTTAATTAAGTTTATTTAGGTCCTAATAAAAGGAGTTGCACCCTGTATACCCACGTACAATCATAAACACATAGTAATACAAATATAGACGATTTTCTTGAAATCCGCCTTAATTAAGTTTATTTTGGTCCTAATAAAAGGAGTTGCAAATAATAAGACTTTTCGGACACCCTGTATACACACGCACAAGCATAAACACATAGTAATACAAATATAGACAATTTTCTTGAAATCCGCCTTAATTAAGTTTATTTTGGTCCTAATAAAAGGAGTTGCAAATAATAAGACTTTTCGGACACCCTGTATACACACGTACAAGCATAAACACATATTAATACAAATATATTCGATTTACTTGAAATTCGACCTAATAATGTTTATCTAAGTACTAATAGGAGTATTTGCCCATTCCAAACTAAGACTTTTCCAATACCCTGTATACAAACATATAAATCCGTACACATAGAAATGCAAATATATACCTACGATTTGCTTTAAATCCGACCATCGAGTTACTATTTGTACGAAAGGCAAAGGTATTTGCCCTTTCAAAGACTTTTCGGACACCCTGTATACATACATAAAAACACAACACAACACGACACATGGTAATTTAAATATTTTCGATTTTCTTGAAAACCGACCCTATTAATTTTATTTTCGTACTTATGACAAAGTTATTTGCGCATATAAAGACTTTTCGGACACCCTGTAGGCATATACAGAATCACCCACATGCCGAAAGGTATAAAATGTACTTTCGAATCGTTCAGGTTACTTTAAAAGGGAGTCAATTCATTTCCCTAAAATTAAATTTGGCAAAGATATTTCCATATACAAAGACTTTTTGGACATTCTGTTGTGTACCAACATATAAACAACCACACAAAGGAATGAAAAATTTACGATTTCCTTGAAATAAGACTCATTTAAGTTTTTCTTCGCTCTAATGACAAAGATATTTGCGCATACAAAGACTTTTCGGACACCCTGTAGACATATATACAATCATGCACATGCCGGAAGGTATAAAATGTATTTTACAATCGTTCTGGTTACTTTAAAACGATCCGAATCAAGTCATTTCCCTAAAATTAAATTAAAATTATTCAATAATAATTAATATATTGCCCCAAAAGTATACACGCTCATGGTTAGAAAATAAAATGCATATTTTGGGATTTTTTCGATGCCACTGAGCTTCATATTAGAATCTTCAATGATGCTTTGTAGCGTCATAGGAAAATCGATTAAAATGGTATTTAATCGGTATAATATGAAATGAAATGTCTTTCTACCGAAAGTATAAGGTCCCTAAATGGATTGCCCGGTAAATTCGAGGCCGAAGTTGGTCCGGACTCCTTCCAATCTTGCATCAAAATGCTGACATTTTAGCCAAATTGTGACATTTCATACATTATAATTAAATGAATAAATTTCCCCGTATAGAAATTGATTTTTAAATGCCTTTGCAGGACCTCAGCAAAATTAATGAAATTGGTATTTAATGCTCAAATCGTCCAATGAAATGTACCGCTATTAAAAATATAAAGACCATTTTACCTTTGCCATGTATATTTCAAGCCGAAATCGGTTCAGGAAGCTTCCAATATCGCTACAAAAACTGTTATTTTCATGACATTTTCACAGGTCATATTTTTTTAATTTCGATGTAAAGAGGGTCCGTTCAATTGTTTTGTCAAGGCACGGCTTTTATATATGCACTTTTTAAAATTTTTCCTGCAGCGATGCAAAAAAAGGTATTTATTTATAACTTTAACGAAAAAATATGGAGTTTTAATTAGTTAGGAGTGTTCTTAGATGATCAGGGAAGAAAATAAACCAAAAAAGAATCGTTAAATAAGAGAAATAATATATAATAATGCCTTTTAAATATGAATTTTGATGGAAAAAAACAGAAAAAATGAGTTTTTACCCCCTAAATCAGGCCCTGGATCACCCATTCGGGATTCATTTTAAAGCCTGATTATATCCCCAACGGATAGCGTTGAAAAAGTTAGAAGAAATTAGATAGGAAAAGATACAGAGTGATTCAAATGTAGAGATGTCATGAAAAAAAATCGTTAAAAATCGAAATTTAATTATCGATTTCTCCTTTCCTATTAGAAATAAAAGAACTAAAAAATACGTTTCTAACGTATTTCGGCGAGCTCTTTCCGATAGTGCACATGGAATTTCGATTTGGATCCATTTTGACCCCCCCAAAAATTCAAAACCGTCAAAAATTTGCATGAAAATTCGTAATTTCCAGATTTTCCCAAATTTTTCCAATTTCCAGTCGTTTTAGGTATAGGTAAATGTATTAGAAAAAGAAAGTATTTGAGATTCTTTAGTTTTATGTTCAAATACGTTTTTCTGTCCGAAGTTTCGGTTTCGACTTATTCAGTGCCAAAGTGGGGTCTACAAAGGGCATTTTTCGACATAAAAAAATTCAAAAAAATTACTTCCCATTTTCCGAATATCGCCAATTTCAATAGGGTTCGGAACACCCCGGTCTTCTACAACCTCTGAAAATTTAAATCGATTTAGTTAAGTTTTGCGACCTGTAATCGATTTCAACGGAAATCGCTGAAATTTCGACTTTGACGTTTTATATCTCCGAAACGGAACACCCTGTATAACTGAATTTTTTACCGAAGCTAGCCGCACTATCCCTCTATCAACCCAGAAAATTTGGTTGCCCTCCCTCTAACCGTTTTCGAGAAAAAAAATTGAAAATGTGAAAATGTCGAAACGGACGACAACACACATACGGCCATACACACATTTTCTGACCAAGGGCTCGGTATATAGACCGAGCCTGAAAGGCGGTCTATAACTAGTACGGGTAGACCGCCCTATCGCCCCCTCCGAGGGTGCTCTATAATGTCTGTAATATCATCATTGTCATGCACTGAAAGGGGGCTCCATAATGTCGGTAATATCATCATTGTCATGCCCTGAAAGTTTCGTGTTTCTAGAGCATGCAATAAGGAAGATATCACACTCCTTCGGACTGATGATGTAGAATAGACCGCCCTTCGTAACCGTGTAGCTACACACATACAAACACCACACGTAGAAACTATTTTTGCCAACAAAAGCTTTTCGGACACCCTGTATACATACATACAAACATAAACACATATTAATACAAATGTATTCGATTTGCGTGAAATCCGACCTAATAAATGTTATCTAAGTAATAATAGGAGTATTTGCCCATACCAAGACTATTTGGACACCCTGTATACATTCAAACTAACACCCACACTTTTAAATAGGAATATAGTCGATTTTCTTAAAATCCGAACTAAGTAGGTTTATCTCGGTACTAGTAGAAGTATTTGCCCATACCAAGATTTTTCGGACACCCTGTATACATACATACAAACATAAACACATATTAATACAAATATATTAGATTTGCTTGAAACTCGACCTAATAAAGTTTATCTAAGTACTAATAGGAGTATTTGCCCATTCCAAGACTTTTTGGACACCCTGTAAACATTCACACTAACACTAACACGTTTAAATAGGAATATAGTCGATGTACTTAAAATCTTAATTAGTTAAGTTTATCTTGGTACTAGTAGAAGTATTTGTCCATACTAAGACTTTTAGGACACCCTGTATACAAACATATAAATCCGTACACATAGAAATGCAAATATATACCTACGAGTTGCTTTAAATCCGACAATTGAGTTACTGTTTGTACAAAAGCCAAAGGTATTTGCCCATTCAAAGACTTTTCGGACACCCTGTATACATACATAAAAACACAACAGAACACGACACATAGTAATTTAAATATTTTCGATTTTCTTGAAAACCGGCTCAATTAATTTTATCTTCGTACTAATGGCAAAGATATTTCCGCATACAAAGACTTTCTGGACACCCTGTAGACATATATACAATCATGCACATGCCGCAAGGTATAAAATGTATTTTCGAATCGTTCTGGTTACTTTAAAACGATCCGAATCAAGTCATTTCCCTAAAATTAAATTAAAATTATTCAATAACACCGGCACACAAAAAATAAAAAGTGGTCTGTACATTTGACCAGACCCATCTATCTATATGTATTTTGATGCGCTGAATCCAAATCCGAAGTCCGTTTAGCCCGTACACCCTCAAATTTTGAGTAAATTGCAAAAAACGCTGAAAATGGCTAAAAATTGCGAAAGTGCAGTTATGAAAAAGAAGAAAATTTTAGTGAACTAGATCAAGGATGTTTCTTATGTATTTTGATGCGCTAAATCCAAATCCGATGTCCGTTTGGCCCGTACATCCTCAAAATTTTGAGTAAATTGCGAAAAAACGCTGAATATGGCTACAAATTGCGAAAAATTGCAGTTATGAAAATGAAGAAAATTTGATTGAACTAGATCAAGTATGTTTCGTAGGTATTTTGAATCCGAAGTTCGTTTGGCCCGTACACCCACAAAATTTTGAGTAAATTGCGAAAAAACGCTGAAAATGGCTAACAATTGCAGTTATGAAAATGAAGAAAATTTTATTGAACTAGATCAAGTACGGTTCTTATGTATTTTGATGCGCTGAATCCAAATTCAGAATCTGTTAATCTCGATCATTCATATATTTGTCAAAAATCGTAAAAAATAGCAATGAAGTAGCAGAAAGTAGCAAAAAATAGTATTGCTCTTACGTACCAATGAGGACTTTTATTACGTATGTGGGAGTGATTTCTTATAACGTTATACTCAACAGAAGCCAAGTTACTCACTTGTGTAGACCTGCAGTCGCTTGATGACGATGCCTGCGGGCCTGCCTTCTCACCCTGAACAGACGCCGATACTGGGGTTCCGAATCCCTGCACCGTAAAGCACTTATCGCTTGTGCCTGCCATGACGGCATACACGCCGTTCACCCAGGGACGGTTCTGTTGCCCACCGTCACCACGTGGAGGTGCCCTGGTTACAGGCACAAGCAATCAGTCCTCCGAAGTTGAATTGCAAGTTCTAGCTATTTTTCGAAGTTTTTCTCAATTTACTCAAAATTTGAGGGTGTACGGGCCAAACGGACTTTGGATTCAAAATACATACGAAACATACTTGATCTAGTTCAATAAAATGTTCTTCATTTTCATAACAGCAATTTTTAGCCATTTTCAGCGTTTTTTCGCAATTTACTCAAAATTTTGAGGGTGTACGGGCCAAACGAACTTCGGATTTGGATTCAGCGCATCAAAATATATACGAACCATACTGGATCTAGTTCATTAAAATTTTCTTCATTTTCATAACAGCAATTTTTCGAAACTTTTAGCCATTTTCGTCGTTTTTTGCAATTTACTCAAAATTTGAGGGTGTACGGGCCAAACGGACTTCGGATTTGGATTCAGCGCATCGAAATACATATAGATGGATGGGTCTGATCAAATGTACTGGTCACTTTTTTTTTTGTGTGCGCCGGTGTAATTAATATAATACCCCAAAGGTATACACGCTCATGGTTAGAAAATAAAATGCATATTTTTGGATTTTTTCGATGCCACTGAGCGCAATATTAGAATCTTCAATGATGTCTTGTAGCGTCATCGGAAAGTCGATAAAATTGGTTTTTAAAGCCAAATTTATCAAATGAAATGTCTTTCTACCGAAAGTATAAGGGCCTTAAATCCCTTGCCCGGTAAATTTGAAGCCGAAGTTGGTCCAGAGTCCTTCCTATTTCGCATCAAAATGCTGACATTTTAGCCAAATTGTGACATTTCATACATTATAATTAAATTAATACATTTTCCCGTATAGAAATTGATTTTTATAATGCAATGTAAGGTCAACAAAAATTTCAAAAAAATGATATTTAATGCCCTTCTCGTGCTACGAAATGGTTAGGAATAGATAAAAAACGTTCATGCTATCAATTCCATGTGTATTCCAAGCCGAAACTGGCTCAGGATCTTTAAAATATCGCTAGAAAAACTGGATATTTTGACAGCTCATATTTAACTTCGATGAAAAGCGTCACCAGTTCAATCGTTTTTTTCATGGCATGGTTTAACATTCGCAGATTTTAAAATGTTTCCTGCACCGAAGGAAGAAAACCTATTTATTTATAACTTTAACGCAAAAATATGGAGTTTTAATTAGTTAGCAGTGTTCTCAGATGATGAGGGAAGAAAATAAACCAAAAAAGAGCTGTTAAATAAGAGAAATAATACATAATAATGCCTTTTAAAGATGAATTTTGATGGAAAAAACAGAAAAAAATGTGTTTTTACCCCCTAAATCCGGCCCTGGATCGCCCGTTCGGGATTCATTTTAAAGCCTGATTATATCCCCAAGGGATAGCGTTAAAAAAGTTGGAAGAAATTAGATAGGAAAAGATACAGAGTGATTCAAATGTAGAGATGTCATGAAAAAATGGTTAAAAATCGAAATTTAATCGTCGATTGCTCCGTTCCTATTAAGAATTAAGGAACAAAAAAATTTGAAAAGTACGTATTTAGGCGAGCTCTTTCCGATAAGGCACATGGGATTTCGATTTGAATCCATTTTGACCCCGAAAACATTTAAAAACCGTCAAAGATTTGCATCAAAAATTCGTAATTTCCAGTTTTTCCCAAATTTTTCCAATTTCTAGTCGTTTTAGGTATAGGTAAATGTATTGCAAAAAGAATGTATTTAAGATTCTTTAGTTTTATGTTCAAATACGTTTTTCTGTCCGATGTTCCGGTTTCGACTTATTCAGTGCCAAAGTGGGGTCTACAAAGGGCATTTTTCGACATAAAAAAATTCAAAAGAATTACTTCCCATCTTCCGAATACCGCCAGTTCCAATAGGGTTCTGAAGCTCCCGGTCCTCCACAACCTCCGAAAATTTAAATCGATTTAATTAAGTTTTGCGACCTGTACCGATTTCAACCGAAATCGCGGAAATTTCGAATTTGACGTTTAATAACTCCGAAACGGAACACCCTGTATAACTGAATTCTTTACCGAAGCTAGCCGCACTATCCCTCTATTAACCCCGAAAATTTGAACGTACCACCTGCAACCATCTCGGAGAAAAAAATTGAGATTGTCGAAAAACACGATTACCACAACACACGGACATTTTTCTGAGTGACGGGACGTTATACAGAGCGGCCTGAAAGGCGCTTTATAACTAGTACGGGTAGACCGCCTAACCGCCCCCCGAGGGGGCTTTATAAGGTCGTTAATATCATCATTGTCATGCCCTGAAAATTTCGTGTTTCTAGGCCATGTATTAAGGACGATATCACACTCCTACGGACTGATGATGCAGAATAGACCGCCCTTCGTAACCATGTCGCTACACACATACAAACACCACACGTACAAAACTATTTTTGCCAACAAAAAACTTTTCGGGCACCCTGTATTCATACATACAAACATAAACACATATTAATACAAATGTATTCGATTTGCTTGAAATCCGCCCTAATAAAGTTTATCTAAGTAAAAATAGGAGTATTTGCCCATACCAAGACATTTTGGACACCCTGTATACATTCAAACTAACACCCACACGCTTAAATAGGAATATAGTCGATTTACTTAAAATCCGAATTAAGTAGGTTTATCTCGGTACTAGTAGAAGTATTTGCCCATACCAAGACTTTTCGGGCACCCTGTAGACATGCATACAAACATAAACACATATTAATACAAATATATTTGATTTGCGTGAAATCCGACCTAATAAAGTTTATCTAAGTAATAATAGGAGTCCCATACCAAGACTTTTCGGACACCCTGTATACATTGAAACTAACACCCACACGTTTAAATAGGAATATAGTCGATTTAATTAATATTCGAATTAATTAAATTTATCTTGGTACTAGTAGAAGTATTTGCCCATACTAAGACTTTTCGGACACCCTGTATACGTATATACAACACATATAAAAACAAATATAATCGATTTGCATGAAATCCGGTTTAATTACATTTATCCTGGTATTACTAGGAGTATTTGCTCCAACCAAGACTTTTTGGACAGTCTGTATACAGACATATATCTCCGTACACATAGAAATGCAAATATATACGATTTGCTATAAATCCGACAATTAAGTTTATATTTGTACAAATAGCAAAGGTATTTGTCCATACAAAGACCTTTCGGACACCCTGTATACATACATACCAACACAACACAACACGACACATATAAATTTAAATATTTTCGATTTTCTTGAAAACTCAGTTAAGTTTATCTTCGTACGAATGGCAAAGAGACAGAGCATACAAAGACTTTTTGGAAAATCTGTGTACATACAAACTGCCACCTATCTGAACTATAGGGGGGTTCCAGCCTCCTATAAACAGAAGCGGTAAGGTAGTAAATTTTACGGAATGCTAGGCCAGCCGCAAGTCGGGAGTGGTCGTGCGGTTCAAGTACAATAAACCGTAAAATATCAGGGCGCCAGTAACCTAAGAAAATACCCGATTCCGTCAGAGATTTAGTACCCGGTTACAAGGTACCTAAAGCTTACCAAATGTAGCAAAGTTCTTCATGTATTAGCCAAAAAAAAATGCAGACATACTTTAGTTTAAATTGAATATTTAATTTGTTTGCTTTAAGTTATAGGGCACATATGTACATCGCAAAAATATATAATTAGAACCAATAAAATCAATACAACTGTGACGAATTCCGATCGATAGGGAACCTTCGCAATATTATTGCCAATAAAGGTAAAGTTGTCCCTTATCCATCGCTTAATATTATTCAATATAAAAAAGAATAATCAGTAGTACCATTCGTGATCACGGCCGGTTTACATAGCACATCAGTACCAATAATTATAAATTACCAACATAGTTAGGCATGTACCCAAAATAAGCTAAATAATAAACTTAAATATGCCGCAGAACCCAAATGTCTTTTCCCTGTTTTTTTTTCTCTTTTTAAATACCCAATAATTACTTTACTTTACACTATTATCGAATAATACACCTGACACAATCTAATAATGTTACTCTTACCGAATTATGTAAATAATAAAATATTTAATTCGAACAATACATCCCTGTCTTTATATTTCAATTAGCACATTTTTAGTTTGAGTAGTTAACTGCATTAATAAATTTTTGGGGAGCGCCACAATATACATTCGGGACAGTACAGACAGAAGTTACTTGGGTGCCTGGGATGTGTTCATCAAGCACAACAAAAGAAGGTCATATTTCCTCCGATGCCGATGGTAGCAGCTACTGGAAGAACCAACAGCACACCACAGTCTACGCCAAACACCATAGGAAGAAGGAGTGGGACTGTTACCAAAGATGAACCCCCACCAAGGTGGAACGCCTTTACAAGGTGAACTTCTGGAGAAAATAACCCCGGGAAAAACCCTAAAATGTGCGAAAAACGATTTTATAAATTATAGAAGAGAGGTTTTAGTTTTCTTGCTCTCTTTCTGTTTTGTTTTTATTATATTATTATTATTATTATCATTATTATTATTATTATTATTATTATTATTATTATTATTATTATTATTATTATTATTATTGTTATTATTATCATCATTTTCAGATAAATATTTGGTTATTCAATTTAAAATTAATCACTAGCACATTTAACCAAAACAATTACACATATTTTTTTCTCTTCATACTTACGTCATTATCTTGTGTGGTTATCGAGTGGTTGGTATATGTGAAGCTGGAGGGTTAAAATTCACTGAAGTAGAGGGAGGTTTTAGAAGTAGATGGTGGTTGGTTTTCCCATCTAAAAGAAAATTAATCCATCTAAGCCATTTTGCGCGCATTTCGCATGAAATAACGGGAAAACTATGAATACATTAAACAAAGAGAAAAAAACGTAACGACTTACTTGACTTCCACGCCGTTGACTTGGAAAATCTGCTCTTGGATCCAGCATTTCAAGCTGAGTAGTGCGTAAAACGACAAAACGAACCGAAACTCACACTACACTAATACTTTCTAGGCAATTTAACCCTTAAAACTGAAGGAGGCAAGAAAAATACCAATAGTTCCAGAAAGTAGCAGCAGCTCTCCTATCTCGAGCGCGGTCAAGGAGAAAAATGGCCGATACACCGTTCCCTTCGTACGGTAGTACCTAGAAAATGCAATAGCGGGAAAATAATCTAATTGTGAATCACCAAAGAAGACCCATCGAGTAAAATTGAATCCACCAAAACATGCAGCATCCCCAAAAATAAACGTTTACATCAATATTTTCTTGAATGTGCCTATAAATAGCCGTCAATTACTTTTTTAAATTAACGATATTTTCAAATAAACGTCAAACATTACGGTAGCCATCCATCATACCGACAGTAATATTGGAGTGGATAACAATTTTAGTATTCGCCTTTGGAATGAACGAAGTCATTGAACCGATCCTAGACAGCCGTACTGAAAACTTAAACGCAGCCAAAAGAAACGTTTAACAAAATCATGTCGATTCTTGGAATTGATCATCTATTGATTTTTCAGGCGTCGCGTCGTCGCGGTACTAAATCTGCCGGCGCAGGATCTGGTCGTACGAACTGCAGTATTCCTGTACTACCCAAGGCAGGAGTTTGCTTAGCCGGGCAATTTCAATACGATGGCGTGCTCTCCATATACGTGAAATGGCAGGACCGTAATGAATGCAAGAAATTCTTATTTAATTTTTAATACCCCAAAACTGCTAATCGTACAAATACGTCTAATCAAAAGCGTATAAAAAAATATATTATCCTAATACATGTACCAATATGCAATATATACAATATATACAGTAAATAACTCCTGGCAAATTTGGACCGTTACAAATTCCCCCCTGCTTAGAAAAGATTTTACCCAAAATCTTTAATTACATTACTCATCGTCAGGTGGATGTGCTTTGAGATCCTTGATATGCCAAACACCGCAATACTTGCCATTATCATTCTTGAATTCGTAAGTCCAAGGCGATAATCTTTTCGATACGGTAAATGGTCCAAGAAACTTTGGAGCCAGTTTGGCTGTAAAGAATTTCGAGGCATCCGAAAGAACATAGTTCTTCCGCCAAACAAGTTGATTAGGCCAGAACTGCTCATCACGTCGACGAAGATCATAAACTTTCTTGTTCTTCTCGTAAGCCAAAGTTAGTTTATTCTTAATATCTGCATACAAATTTTTAAACCCTTGAGTACGCTTCTCGTCCACCGAAGTACGATCGAAGCTTACCGGATAATCTGAATTCTCCAACTTATTAATTGTTGGTAGCTTTCGGCCAAAAACAATAAAATTAGGCGAAAACCCGGTTACTTCATGAACAGCAGAGCGAATCGCACTACCAACGCTTCCCAGATACCTATCCCAATTGCGATGATTTTCCGGATACATAAGAACAAATCATAGTTTTTATAACCCTATTTACTCGCTCACATGGATTTGCCAGCGGATGATAGTTCGCAGTATACTTTATATAAACTCCATATCTTTGCATAAGAGTCTTGAACTCTTTGGATCGAAATTGAACACCATTGTCAACAATAATTCTGGAACGACATCCGAAAAGTAACAGGACGTAATCTTCCATAAAACGACAAATAGCTGAAGCAATTGCGGAACGCAACGGAAATAACAAAGTAAATTTGCTGAAGCAATCCGAGACAACGAAAATGTATGAGAACCCAGAAACAGATCTAGGTAGAGGTCCCACCAAATCAGCACAAATAAGCTGGAATGGTTTAGAAATAGAGGGCTGAGAACTAAGCATAAGTCCAGCAGGTTGTTTTTGTTCCGGTTTAATGGAAATACACACACGACATCGTCGAATATTCGCAGCAACATCGGCTCTCATTTTGGGCCAATACACTGTCTTGCAAAGTTGCTGGTATGTTTTAAAAACTCCCATATGACAAAGCGAACTATGCGCGTCATGAATCAATAGTTTCCTTTTCTCGGAAGGAATAACTTGTCGCCAAGAATCCCTGTCACTAGCCAATTCCGGAAACTTTGGTTTTACGTATTTGAACAGTCGCGCACCAGAAATACGAAACGTGGAGTATTTCTTTGGAAATTTTAATACTTTCTGATAATGTCTGTTTCTCCTCTTCTCGACTGGATTCCAAAGTGTCAAGGATCGGAACAGTTCTAGAAAGTGTGTCCGGCACTATATGTTCTTTCCCCTTTCGATGGATAATTGTATAGTCGTACTGCTGCATACGGATAGCCCATCTCGCCAGACGACCAGTTGGATTCTTTAAATTGTTTAGCCATACTAAACTGTGATGATCGGTTATAACAGTAAATTTTGAGCCTTCCAAATACGGACGTAATTTTTCTATTGCCCATATTACAGCGAGACACTCACGCTCGGTAACAGTGTAGTGTCTTTCATTACGATTTAAAGATCGAGAACAATAAGCGATGACTTTCTCTCCATCTGGATGCTGCTGACTAAGCACGGCGCCAATTCCGAAACCGCTTGCATCACATTGTACTATAAAAGGTAAGGAAAAATTCGGACAAGTCAGTACTGGTGCGGGAACAAGACAGTCCTTTAAGGCCTGAAAAGCATCTTCACAGGTGTGATCCCACTTAAATGGTTGGTTTTTCCGGGTCAGATTCGACAAAGGAGCTATTAACAAAGAAAAATTGGGGACGAAACGTCTATACCAAGAAGCTAACCCTATAATTCTGCGCACTTCAGTTACGTTAGATGGAGACGGAATCTGCAAAATAGCACTGATTTTCTCTGGATCCACGTGTAGACCATTACGATCAACGACGTAACCCAGATACTTAAGCTCGGGACGACAGAATTTGCACTTCCCTTTAGAAACGGTAAGATTGGCAGCTTTTAGACGCTTAAAAACTTCCGCCAAAACCTCCATATGTTTTTCAAAGGTAGGAGTAACAATAATTATATCGTCTAAATATACGAAGACATAATCTTCCAAGGCAGGTCCTAGCACTCTATCAATATGTCGCTGCCAGGTAGCAGGGGCATTAGATAATCCCATTGGAAGTCTACGAAACTGGAAAAGTCCACGACCAGCAACTGTAAAAGCTGTAAGGGGTCTTGACGACTCGGCCAGGGGAACCTGAAAATACGCAGATTTGATATCGAGGGATGACAAGTAACGTGCGTCTCGGAGTTTATCCAGAGTGGCTGAGATATACGGAATAGGATACGCGTCCTTTTCCGTAACTTGGTTCAGCTTACGGTAGTCAACTACGAATCTCCAGGAGACACCATCAGATTTCCTGACAAGGAGGATTGGAGAAGACCAGGGACTACAACTAGGTTCCACGATACCCTCCTCCAAAAGTATGTCCAATTCGGCATTAATATGTGCCTGCATCACTGGAGATACTGGATAGTACCTTTGCTTTATGGGCATTGACGTGGTGCAGATATGATGTTCGACCAAGTGTGTACATCCGAGGCCATCACTCATCTCAGTAAATACCCTGCATATGAATTCCTCAAGAGTTTGAGATTGTTCAGGAGTCAGCTCGGTTCTTGGCTGTAAAGCACTACAATCAAGGGATACAGATTTTTGATAATTATCTGCGGAAAATTCCCAGCTGCCATGCCTCAGATCTGGCACAATTCCCATACGCCTCCAAAAGTCTGCGCCCAGAATCAGCGTATGATGTAATTCTGGTATATGAGCACCCTAATGACCTTTATACGGCCTTCCACTTCTACCGGTAAAGTTAGAGAGCCGATACTCTCACACCTATCACCATTAGCAACCGTGCAGGACACTCTGTCTTGTTCATTAAGCTGAAATCCTAGCGGTCTTAATAAAGACCACCCAGGTCCACCTACTATACTTGCAGAAGCTCCGCTATCCAATAATCCACGCAGTGTCAACCCCAAAATATTGACTGACAAGTAAGGTCGCTCGTCACCTTCGGCATGGGATAATACAAAGTCCAAAATGGCTTGTTGGGAAGAATTTAACCTTGGGCTACTGGTGACCGTTGAAATTCGAGACATGTCACGGTCCATTAATGTCTCCGATCCCCGTTTCCCGAATTGCCGGAACAACTAGGGCAAGAACGGACAGTATACCCAAGCTTACCACATTTAAAACAATATTTGTTCTTTGGTCCTTTACACTGCGATGCTCGATGACCACTTTTCTTGCAATTCCAACATAATATTTCGGAGCACGAAACTCCACTCGCCGCACTCGTCGAAGCACCATCACTATAAACATAGGCCAAGTCTGGTTCCAACATTTTCTTATTCCTGGGAGGAGGAACAAAATTTTCAATGGCTTCTTTTCTTTCTTCTAACTGCCGACCCAAGTCAATAAGTTGCTGAACAGACTCCACTTTCACCAATCCCAACTGACTCTGATAAAATGGGGAAATGTTTTTCAGTAGAACCTTAAGTTTTCGTTGCTCTGTTACTGGACAAGTCAATCGATTAAACATGTTTATCATCGTTGCTATATATAGCCCAATAGATTCCTTAGGACCCTGTGTTCTCTGTTTGATCTCATCAAAGAGGCGATCATTATAGTCGCTTGGCAGAAACTGTCTTCTTAAGTTAGCTACCAAGTCATCCCAGGACCTAACTCGATCTCTAATAGAATTATACCATATCTTGGCTTTACCAATAAATAAGTCGGATGCAGAAGCGCACAACTGAGCTTTAGATACATTTCTGGAAATACTTAATTCGAGAACATTCTCTAAGAAGGAATTCAAGGACGTGGACTCACCATCATATTTAAGGTTCCATAAGTAGACTGGGACCGTCTTAGGTGTATCTCTAGGTACAGGTACGCATGAGGGTTGTGGCAATATATTTCCCACCTCTTCATTATCATCATCATTCTCTGAACTCTCTTCTTCTGAGGTAGAAGATTCCTCATCATCAACACTTGTCGAGGACAACAAATTGGCCAATTCCAGAGGACTATGAGTGTGAGAAAGACGCTTGTACTTCCTTGCTTTATGCTGTAAAGTTGAGTGAAGACCTAAAATTGACACAATTGTAGCGGACCGTTGACCTGTTTTCTCATCACTATCAGGCTTGCTACGATCTGCTCTACGATAGGCGAGCCACAGCTTAGACGATATCTTTAAAAACTGTCCACTCTCCGAAGTATCAGCAAAATTCTTTACAAGTTCTTCAATTGCTGTTATTTTATTTTTAAGAGCTTTAAAATCGGTAGCGAAGTCATAAGGATATGTGGGGTAAGTTAAAACTGATCCACTTTTTTCTAGTTTTAATAACTGACGTAAGGTCTTGCGCATCTCTGCCACAGTAGTCTCCTCAGTGACCTTTATTCCTCTAAAGGTGAGTTCGTACTCAAATTCGTCTCGATCCAAACGGTTCACCTCCATTTTCATCGTCATGTTAAAGTAGTATTCCTAATTTCTCACAAATTTTAATTAACAGTCTATTATTATAAGCTGTATACCAGAATAGCACTAGAGTAAACACTATCACACTAAGGCATCACTGTAGTCACACTACACTAATTTATTTTATTTTTTATTATTATTTTTTTTTTCTACACACACTTGTTTTTATAACTAACCCTTGTTCAATTTTCAGATAAAAAAAATCGATATCACCACCGTTTAGGTAAGTATAATACGCGGGAAAAAATATACACCAAAATATTTAACGAAAAGCGGTAACTACAACTCAGTGTACTAAAATAAACGAATGGGCTCCCAAAAAAAAATGCAAAACAAATGGTTTGTAATTACTAGTTCAAAAGAGCTAGAAAACAATCCCTAGAAGCCAAAACAGGATAAGAAGGCAAAAAAATCAAAAAAGGAAAATTCCTTAAATTTAGGGAAATTTGAAAAATGGCAACACTGTACGCGTTATGGCCCCACGTTGGGCGCCAAATAAATTTTGCCACCTATCTGAACTATAGGGGGGTTCCAGCCTCCTATAAACAGAAGCGGTAGAATGCTAGGCCAGCCGCAAGTCGGGAGTGGTCGTGCGGTTCAAGTACAATAAACCGTAAAATATCAGGGCGCCAGTAACCTAAGAAAATACCCGATTCCGTCAGAGATTTAGTACCCGGTTACAAGGTACCTAAAGCTTACCAAATGTAGCAAAGTTCTTCATGTATTAGCCAAAAAAAAAAAATGCAGACATACTTTAGTTTAAATTGAATATTTAATTTGTTTGCTTTAAGTTATAGGGCACATATGTACATCTCAAAAATATATAATTAGAACCAATAAAATCAATACAACTGTGACGAATTCCGATCGATAGGGAACCTTCGCAATATTATTGCCAATAAAGGTAAAGTTGTCCCTTATCCATCGCTTAATATTATTCAATATAAAAAAGAATAATCAGTAGTACCATTCGTGATCACGGCCGGTTTACATAGCACATCAGTACCAATAATTATAAATTACCAACATAGTTAGGCATGTACCCAAAATAAGCTAAATAATAAACTTAAATATGCCGCAGAACCCAAATGTCTTTTCCCTGTTTTTTTTTCTCTTTTTAAATACCCAATAATTACTTTACTTTACACTATTATCGAATAATACACCTGACACAATCTAATAATGTTACTCTTACCGAATTATGTAAATAATAAAATATTTAATTCGAACAATACACCCCTGTCTTTATATTTCAATTAGCACATTTTTAGTTTGAGGGAGCGCCACAATATACATTCGGGACAGAAGTTACTTGGGTGCCTGGGATGTGTTCATCAAGCACAACAAAAGAAGGTCATATTTCCTCCGATGCCGATGGTAGCAGCTACGGGAAGAACCAACAGCACACCACAGTCTATGCCAAACACCATAGGAAGAAGGAGTGGGACTGTTACCAAAGATGAACCCCCACCAAGGTGGAACGCCTTTACAAGGTGAGCTTCTGGAGAAAATAACCCCGGGAAAAACCCTAAAATGTGCGAAAAACGGTTTTACAAATTATAGAAGAGAGGTTTTAGTTTTCTTGCTCTCTTTTTGTTTTGTTTTTATTATTATTATTATTATTATTATTATTATTATTATTATTATTATTATTATTATTATTGTTATTATTATCATCATTTTCAGATAAATATTTGGTTATTCAATTTAAAATTAATCACTAGCACATTTAACCAAAACAATTACACATATTTTTTTCTCTTCATACTTACACACTATCTTGTGTGGTTATCGAGTGGTTGGTATATGTGAAGCTGGAGGGTTAAAATTCACTGAAGTAGAGGGAGGTTTTAGAAGTAGATGGTGGTTGGTTTTCCCATCTAAAAGAAAATTAATCCATCTAAGCCATTTTGCGCGCATTTCGCATGAAATAACGGGAAAACTATGAATACATTAAACAAAGAGAAAAAAACGTAACGACTTACTTGACTTCCACGCCGTTGACTTGGAAAATCTGCTCTTGGATCCAGCATTTCAAGCTGAGTAGTGCGTAAAACGACAAAACGAACCGAAACTCACACTACACTAATACTTTCTAGGCAATTTAACCCTTAAAACTGAAGGAGGCAAGAAAAATACCAATAGTTCCAGAAAGTAGCAGCAGCTCTCCTATCTCGAGCGCGGTCAAGGAGAAAAATGGCCGATACACCGTTCCCTTCGTACGGTAGTACCTAGAAAGGTACAAATGCAATAGCGGGAAAATAATCTAATTGTGAATCACCAAAGAAGACCCATCGAGTAAAATTGAATCCACCAAAACATGCAGCATCCCCAAAAATAAACGTTTACATCAATATTTTCTTGAATATATAAATAGCCGTCAATTACTTTTTTAAATTAACGATATTTTCAAATAAACGTCAAACATTACGGTAGCCATCCATCATACCGACAGTAATATTGGAGGGGATAACAATTTTAGTATTCGCCTTTGGAATGAACGAAGTCATTGAACCGATCCTAGACAGCCGTACTGAAAACTTAAACGCAGCCAAAAGAAACGTTTAACAAAATCATGTCGATTCTTGGGATTGATTTTTCAGGCGTCGCGTCGTCGCGGTACTAAATCTGCCGGCGCAGGATCTGGTCGTACGAACTGCAGTATTCCTGTACTACCCAAGGCAGGAGTTTGCTTAGCCGGGCAATTTCAATACGATGGCGTGCTCTCCATATACGTGAAATGGCAGGACCGTAATGAATGCAAGAAATTCTTATTTAATTTTTAATACCCCAAAACTGCTAATCGTACAAATACGTCTAATCAAAAGCGTATAAAAAAATATATTATCCTAATACATGTACCAATATGCAATATATACAATATATACAGTAAATAACTCCTGGCAAATTTGGACCGTTACAAAACATATAAACAAACACACAAAGGAATAAAAAAAATTACGATTTCCTTGAAATAAGACTTATTTAAGTTCTTCTTCGTGTTAATGAAAAAGATATTTGCGCATACAAAGACTTTTCGGACACCCTGTAGACATATATACAATCACGCACTTGTCGAAGGGTATCAAATGTATTTTCGAATCGTTCTCTTTACTTTAAAACGATCCGAGTCAATTCATTTTCCTAAAATTAAATTACAATTATTTAATAATATTAATATATTGACCCAAAGGTATACACGCTCATGCTTAGGAAATAAAATACATATTTTTGGATAATATAACAAATTTGTCGATGCCACTGAGCGCAATATTAGAATCTTCAATGATGTCTTGTAGCATCATCGGAAAATCGATAAAATGTATATTTAAAGCCAAATTTATCAAATGAAATGTCTTTCTACCGACAGTATAAGGTCATTAATTCCCTTGCCCGATAAATTCCAAGCCGAAATCGGCCCTGGAACCTTCCAATATCGCTACAAAAACTGGTATTTTCATGACATTTTGACAGCTCATATTTTAATTTCGATGTAAAGAAGGCCGCTTCAACTGTTTTTCCAAGGCCAGACTTTTAAAATATGTACTTTTTAAAAATTTTCCTGCACCGATTTAAACAAATCTGTTTATTTATAACTTTAACGCAAAAATATGGAGTTTTAATTAGTTAGCAGTGTTCTCAGATGACGAGGGAAGAAAATAAACCAAGAAAGAGCTGCTAAAAAAGATAAATAATATATAATAATGCCATTTAAAGATCAATTTTGATGGAAAAAACAGAAAAAATGAGTTTTTACCCCCTAAATCCGGTCCTGGATCACCCATTCGGGAATCATTTTAAAGCCTGATTATATCCCCAAGGAATAGCGTTGAAAAAGTTGGAAGAAATTAGATAGGAAAAGATACAGAGTGATTTAAATGTAGAGATGTCATGAAAAAAATTGTTAAAAACCTAAATTTAATTATGGGTTGCTCCTATCCTATTAAGAACAAAGGGACCAAAAAATATATTTATAACGTAGTTCGGCGAGGTCTTTCCGATAAGGTACATGGGATTTCGATTTGGATCCATTTTGACACCGAAAAAAATTGACAACCGTAAAAAATTTGCATGAAAAATGGTAAATTCCAGTTTTTCCCCAATTTTTCCAATTTGCAGTCATTTTAGGTATAGGTAAATGTATTGCGAAAAGAAAGTATTTGAGATTCTTTAGTTTTATGTTCAAATACGTTTTTCTGTCCGATGTTCCGGCTTCAAGTTATTTTGCGCCAAAAAGGGGTCTACAAAGGGCATTTTTCGACATAAAAAAATTCAAAAGAATTACTTCCCATTTTCCGAATACCGCCAGTTTCAATAGGGTTCTGAAGCTCCCGGTCCTCCACAACCTCCGAAAATTTAAATCGATTTAATTAAGTTTTGCGACCTGTAATCGATCCCATACGAAATCGCGGAAATTTCGAATTTGACGTTTAATAACTCCGAAACGGAACACCCCATATAACTGAATTTTTTATCGAAGCTAGGTGCACTATCCCTCTATTAACCCAGAAAATGTAAACGTTCCACTTGCAACCGTCTCGGAGAAAAAAAAATTGAAATTGTCGAAAAACACGATTACTACAACCGGCGAACATTTTTCTGACCAAGGGGTCGGTATATAGAGCGGCCTGAAAGGCGCTCTATAACTAGTATGCGTAGACCGCCTAATCGCCCCCCGAGGGGGCTCTATAAAGTGGGTAATATCATCATTGTCATACCCTGAAAGTTTCGTGTTTCTAGAGCATGTATTAAGGAAGATATCACACTCCTTCGGACTGATGATGCAGAATAGACCGCCCTTCGTAACCGTGTCGCTACACACATACAAACACCACACGTAGAAAATATTTTTGCCAACAAAAAACTTTTCGGACACCCTGAATACATACATGCAAACATAAACACATATTAATACAAATGTATTCGATTTGCGTGAAATCCGACCTAACAAAGTTTATCTAAGTAATAATAGGAGTATTTGCCCATGCCAAGACTTTTTGGACACCCTGTATACATTCAAACGAACACCCACACGTTTAAATAGGAATAGAGTCGATTTACTGAAAATCCGAATTAAGTAGGTTTATCTCGGTACTAGTAGAAGTATTTGCCCATACCAAGACTTTTCGGACACCCTGTATACATACATACAAACATAAACACATATTAATACAAATATAATATTCAATTTACGTGAAATCCGACCTAATAAAGTTTATCTAAGTAATAATAGGAGTATTTGCCCGTACCAAGACTTTTCGGACACCCTGTATACATTCAAACTAACACCCACACGTTTAAATAGGAATATAGTCGATTTATTTAAAATCCCAATTAAGTAGGTTTATCTCGGTACTACTAGAAGTATTTGCCCATAACAAGACTTTTCGGACACCCTGTATACATACATATAAAGATAAACACATATAATACAAATATATTCGATTTGCGTGAAATACGACCTAATAAAGTTTATCCAAGTAATAATAGGAGTATTTGCCCATACCAAGAATTTTTGGACACCCTGTATACATTCAAACTAACACCCACACGTTTAAATAGGAATATAGTCGATTTACTTAAAATCCGAATTAAGTAGGTTTATCTCGGTACTAGTAAAAGTATTTGCCCATACCAAGTATTTTCGGACACCCTGTATACATACATACAAACATAAACACATATTAATACAAATATATTCGATTTGCGTGAAATCCGACCTAATAAAGTTTATCTAAGTACTAATAGGAGTATTTGCCTATACCAAGATTTTTGGACACCCTGTATACATTCACACTAAGACCCACACGTTTAAATAGGAATATAGTCGATTTACGTAAAATCTCGCCTAATTAAATTTATCTTTATTACTCTACTAGTAGAGGTATTTGCCCATACTAAGACTTTTCGGACACCCTGTATACGTATATACAACACAAATAAAAACAAATATGTACTAGGAGAATTTGCTCCAACCAAGACTTTTTGGACAGCCTGTATACAGACATATATCTCCGTACACATAGAAATGCAAATATGTACGATTTGCTTTAAATCCGACAATTAAGTTTATATTTGTACAAATAGCAAAGGTATTTGCCCATACAAAGGCTTTTCGGACACCCTGTAGACATATATGCAATCATGCACATGCCGGAAGGTATAACATGTATTTTCGAATCGTTCTGTTTACTTTAAAACGATCCGAATCAATTCTTTCCCTAAAATTAAATTAAAATTATTTAATAATAATTAATTTATTGGCCCAAAGGTATACACGCTCATGCTTAGGAAATAAAATGCATATTTTTTAATATTATAACAAATTTTTCGATGCCACTGAGCGCAATATTGGAATCTTCAATGATGTCTTGTAGCGTCATCGGAAAATCGAAAGAATTTGTATTTAAAGCCAAATTTATCAAATGAAATGTCTTTCTACCGAAAGTATAGGGTCCCTAATTCCCTTGCCCGGTAAATTTCAAGCCGAAGTTGGTCCAGATTGCTTCCAATCTCCCAAGAAAAACTGGCATTTTTGCGACATTTTGACAGGTCATATTTTAATTTCAATGTAAAGAGAGTCCGTTTCATTATAGACCGCCAACAGCGGTCTATATGCCGAGCCGTCCCTCAGGAAAATGTGTGTATGTATGGCCGTATGTTGTCGTTGGTTTTGACATTTGCACCTTTTCGATTTTCTTTCTCGAAAACGGTTAGAGGTTGAGCAATCAAATTTTATGGGTTAATAGAGGGATAGTGCATCTAGCTTCGATAAAAAAGTCAGTTATACAGGGTGTCGCGTTTCGGAGTTATTAAACGCCAAAGTCGAAATTTTCGCGATTTCGTATGATACACGATACAGGTCGCAAAAGTTAATTAAATCGATTTAAATTTTCGGAGGATGTAGAGGACCGGGGTCTTCCGAACTCTATTGAAATTGGCGGGATTCGGAAAATGGGAAGTAATTCTTTTGAATTTTTTTAGGTCGAAAAATGGCACTTGCAGACCCATATTCAATGCTACATTGCTCGAAAACGAAGCGTCGGATAGAAAAACGTATTTGAACATAAAACTAAAGAATCTCAAATACTTTCTTTTTGCAATACATTTACCTATACCTAAAACGACTGGAAATTGGAAAAATTTGGGAAAAAGTGGAAATTACGATTTTTCATGCAAATTTTTGACGGTTGTCAATTTTTTTGGGGGTCAAAATGGATTCAAATCGAAATCCCATGTACCTTATCGGAAAGACCTCGCCGAACTACGTTATAAACGTATTTTTTGGTTCCTTCATTCTTAATAGGAAAGGAGCAATCGATAATTAAATTTAGATTTTTTACGATTTTTTTTCATGACATCTCTACATTTGAATCACCCTGTATCTTTTCCTATCTAATTTCTTCCAACTTTTTCAACGTTATCCCGTGGGGATATAATCAGGCTTTAAAACAAATCCCGAATGGGTGATCCTGGACCGGGTTTAGGGGGTAAAAACCCATTTTTTCTGTTTTTTTTTCATCAAAATTCATCTTTAAATGGCATTATTATATATTATTTATCTTTTTTAACAGCTCTGTTTTTGGTTTATTTTATTCCCTTATCATCTGAGAACACTTGTAACTAATTAAAATTCCATATTTTTTCGTTAAAGTTATAAATAAAGAGCTTTGTTTGCATCGGTGCAGGAAAATTTTAAAAAAGTACATATTCTAAATGGCTTGCCTTGGAGAAACAAATGAAACTGACCCTCTTTACATCGAAAATAAAATATGACCTGTCAAAATGTCATGAAAATAACAGTTTTTGTAGCGATATTGGAAGCTTCCTGGACCGATTTCGGCTTGAAATATACATGGCAAAGGTAAAATGAACTTTATATTTTTATTTACAATACATTTCATTGGACGATATAAGCATTAAATACGATTTTTTTAAATTTTTCTCAGACCATGCAAATGCATGTCAAAATCAGTTTCATACGGAGAAATGTATTAAAATATGAAGGGTCGAAATGTCGCAAAAATGTCAGTTTTCCTTGCGAGATTTTAGGGTTTCTGAACCGTTTTCGACTTGAAAAATACTGGGCAAGGCCTCTATAGCCCTTCCAGTGTGGATTTCGGAACATATAATTTGAAGAATTAGTCATTAAATACCAATTTTAACAATTTTTCGATGACGCGGCGAAGCATCATAGAAAGGCTATTCCATGAGGTAGTATACGGGGTAAATCACAATGACGGGTCTGATTTAAATTTTGCTTAGATTGGTTATTAATTGAGAACGGATTATTCGATTGAAAAGAGTGATGTGGCAATCGAAAGGGGAGGAAGTAAGCTATTTTATTTGAAAATAATTTCGACGTTTCATTGGCATGACGACGAAAAATTTGCTATTTCCGATATTTATTGAGTTAGAGAGCTGAAATTTGATATATGGGCAGAATTCGGCCAATCATTCAAAATTATATGTGTAAATTTTGATTCGCATGGTTTCTATAGCAACGATTAAGGATAAAGACAATTTCTAACTCACGTACGTACAACCGAGATAAACCTAATTAATTCGGATTTTAAGTAAATCGACTATATTCCTATTTAAACGTGTGGGTGTTAGTTTGAATGTATACAGGGTGTCCAAAAAGTCTTGTATGAGCAAATACTCCTATTATTATTTAGATAAACTTTATTAGGCCGAATGTCAAACAAATCGAACATATTTGTATTAATATGTGTTTATGTTTGTATGTATGTATACAGGGTATCCGAAAAGTCTTGGTACGGGCAAATACTTCTACTAGTACCGAGATAAACCTACTTAATTCAGATTTTAAGTAAATCGACTATATTCCTATTTAAACGTTTGGGTGTTAGTTTGAATGTATACAGGGTGTCCAAAAAGTCTTGGTATGGGCAAATATCCCTATTTTTACTTAGATGAACTATATTAGGTCGGATTTCATGCCAATCGAATATATTTGTATTAATATGTGTTTATGTTTGTATGTGTGTATACAGGGTGTCCGAAAAGTCTCGGTATGGGCAAATCCTTGTACTAGTTCCGAGATAAACCAACTTAATCTGAATTTTAAGTAAATCGACTATATTCCTATTTAAACGTGTGGGTGTTAGTTTGAATGTATACAGGGTGTCCAAAAAGTCTTGGTATGGGCAAATACTCCTATTATTACTTAGATAAACTTTATTAGGTCGGATTTCACGGAAATCGAATACATTTGTATTAATATGTTTTTATGTTTGTATGTATGTATACAGGGTGTCCGAAAAGTTTCTTTTGACAAAAGTAGATTCTATGTGTGGTGTTTGTATGTGTGTAGCGACATGGTTACGAAGGGCGGTCTATTCTGCATCATCAGTCCGTAGGAGTGTGATATCTTCCTTAATACATGGCCTAGAAACACGAAATTTTCAGGGCATGACAATGATGATATTACCGACCTTATAGAGCCCCCTCGGGGGGCGATTAGGCGGTCTACCCGTACTAGTTAGAGACCGCCCGTTCCGGGACGGTCTCTATACCCCCTGCTTGGTCAGAAAAATGTGTGTATGTATGTATGTGCGGACGTGCGTGCGTATGTTGTCGTCCGTTTCGACATTTTCACCTTTTCAATTTTTTTTCTCGAAAACGGTTATAGAGGCGGCAACCAAATTTTCTGGGTTAATAGAGGGATAGTGCGGCTAGCTTCGGTAAAAAATTCAGTTATACAGGGTGTTCCGTTTCGGAGTTATTAAACGTCAAAATCGAAATTTCAGCGATTTCCGTTGAAATCGATTACAGGTCGCAAAAGTGAATTAAATCGATTTAAATTTTCAGAGGTTGTAGAAGACCGGGGGGTTCCGAACCCTATTGAAACTGGCGGTATTCGGAAAATGGGAAGTAATTTTTTTGAATTTTTTTATGTCGAAAAATGCCCTTTGTAGACCCCAATTTGGCACCGAATAAGTCGAAACCGGAGCCTCGGACAGAAAAACGTATTTGAACATAAAACTAAAGAATCTCAAATACTTTCTTTTTGCAATACATTTACCTATACCTAAAACGACTGGAAATTGGAAAAATTTGGGAAAAACTGGAAATTACGTTTTTTCATGAAATTTTTTGACGGAATTTAATTTTTTGCGGGTCAAAATGGATTCAAATCGAAATTCCATGTGCTCTATCGGAAAGAGCTCGCCGAAATACGTTAGAAACGTATTTTTTGGTTCTTTTATTCCTAATAGGAAAGGAGCAATCGATAATTTAATTTCGATTTTTTACGATTTTTTTTCATGACATCTCTACATTCGAATCACTCTGTATCTTTTCCTATCTAATTTCTTCCAACTTTTTCAACGCTATCCCTTGGGGATATAATCAGGCTTTAAAATGAATCCCGAATGGGTGATCTAGGGCCGCAGTTAGGGGTAAAAACGCATTTTTTCTGTTTTTTTCCATCAAAATTCATATTTAAAAGGCATTATTATATATTATTTCTCTTATTTAACGATTCTTTTTTGGTTTATTTTCTTCCCTGATCATCTAAGAACACTCCTAACTAATTAAAACTCCATATTTTTTCGTTAAAGTTATAAATAAATACCTTTTTTTGCATCGCTGCAGGAAAAATTTTAAAAAGTGCATATATAAAAGCCGTGCCTTGACAAAACAATTACATCGAAATTAAAATATGACCTGTCAAAATGTCATGAAAATAACAGTTTTTGTAGCGATATTGGAAGCTTCCTGGACCGATTTCGGCTTGAAATATACATGGCAAAGGTAAAACGGATTTTATATTTTTATTTACAATACATTTCATTGGACGATTTAAGCATTAAATACGAATTTTTTTCATTTTTCTCAGACCATGCAAATGCATGTCAAAATCAGTTTTATACGGAAAAACGTATTAAAATATGTGTCTAAATGTCGCAAAAATGCCAGTTTTTCTTGGGAGATTGGAAACAATCTGGACCAACTTCGGCTTGAAATTTATCGGGCAAGGGAATTAGGGACCTTATACTTTCAGTAGAAAGACATTTCATTGGATAAATTTGGCTTTAAATACAAATTTTATCGATTTTCCGATGACGCTACAAGACATCATTGAAGATTCTAATATTGCGCTCAGTGGCATCCAAATATTTGTTATAAAGTTATAATATATAAAATAATTCCTAAGCATGAGCGGGTAAACCTTTGGGGCAATATATTAATTATTATTAAATAATTTTAATTTAATTTTAGGGAAATGAATTGATTCGGATCGTTTTAAAGTAACCAGAACAATTCGAAAATACATTTTATATCTTCCAGCATGTGCGTGATTGTATATATGTCTACAGGGTGTCCGAAAAGTACAAAAGTTTGTATGGGCAAATACCTTTGCTATTTGTACAAATATAAACTTAATTGTCGGATTTAAAGCAAATCGTATATATTTCCATTTCCATGTGTACGGATTTACATATGTATGTCTGTATACAGGATGTCCAAAAAGTCTTGGTTGGAGCAAATACTCCTAGTAGCACCAGGATAAATGTAATTAAACCTAATTTCAGGCAAATCGATTATATTTGTTTTTATTTGTGTTGTATATACGTATACAGGGTGTCCAAAAAGTCTTGGTATGGGCAAATACTCCTATTATTACTTAGATAAACTTTATTAGGTCGGATTTCACGCAAATCGAATATATTTGTATTAATATGTGTTTATCTTTGTATGTATGTATACAGGGTGTCCGAAAAGTCTTGGTATGGGCAAATACTTCTAGTAGTACCGAGATTAACCTACTTAATTAGGATTTTAAGTAAATCGACTATATTCCTATTTAAACGTGTGGGTGTTAGTTTGAATGTATACAGGGTGTCCGAAAAGTCTTGGTATGGGCAAATACTCCTATTATTACTTAGATAAACTTTATTAGGTCGGATTTGACGCAAATCGAATATTATATTTGTATTAATATGTGTTTATGTTTGTATGTATGTATACAGGGTGTCCGAAAAGACTTGGTATGGGCAAATACTTCTACTAGTACCGAGATAAACCTACTTAATTCGGATTTTAAGTAAATCGACTATATTCCTATTTAAACGTGTGGGTGTTAGTTTGAATGTATACAGGGTTTCCAAAAAGTCTTGGTATTGACAAATACTCCTATTATTACTTAGATAAACTTTATTAGGTCGGATTTCACGCAAATCGAATATATTTGTATTAATATGTGTTTATCTTTGTATGTATGTATACAGGGTGTCCGAAAAGTCTTGGTATGGGCAAATACTTCTAGTAGTACCGAGATAAACCTACTTAATTCGGATTTTAAGTAAATCGACTATATTCCTATTTAAACGTGTGGGTGTTAGTTTGAATGTATACAGGGTGTCCGAAAAGTCTTGGTATGGGCAAATTCTCCTATTATTACTTAGGTAAACTTTATTAGGTCGGATTTCACACAAATTGAATACATTTGTATTAATATGTGTTTATGTTTGTATGTATGTATACAGGGTGTCCGAAAAGTTTTTTGTTGGCAAAAATAGTTTCTACGTGCGGTGTTTGTATGTGTGACACGGTTACGAAGGGCGGTCTATTCTGCATCATCAGTCCGAAGGAGTGTGATATCTTCCTTAATACATGCTGTAGAAACACGAAACTTTCATGGCATGACAATGATGATATTACCGACATTATGGAGCCCCATTTCAGTGCACGACAATGATGATATTACCGACATTATAGAGCCCCCTCGGAGGGGGCGATAGGGCGGTCTACCCGTACTAGTTATAGACCGCCTTTCAGGCCGGTCTATATACCTATCTGTGAGTCAGGAAAATGTATGTCGGTTGACAAATCGTGTTTTTCGACAATCTCAATTTTTTTTCTCCGAGATGGTTGCAAGTGGAACGTTCAAATTTTCTGGGTTAATAGAGGGATAGTGCATCTAGCTTCGATAAAAATTCAGTTACACAGGGCGTATCGTTTCGGAGCTATTAAACATCAAAGTCGAAATTTCCGCGATATCGTATGAAATCGATTACAGGTCGCAAAACTTAATTAAATCGATTTATATTTTCAGAGGTTGTAGAGGACCGGGAGCTTCAGAACCCTGTTGAAACTGGCGGTATTCGGAAAATGGGAAGTAATTTTTTTGAATTTTTTTATGTCGAAAAATGCCGTTTGCAGGCTCCTATTTGGCACCAAATAACTCGGTCGCCGGAACTTCGGACGGAAAAACGTATTTGAACATAAAACTAAAGAATCTCAAATACTTTCTTTTTGCAATACATTTACCTATACCTAAAACGACTGGAAATTGGAAAAATTTGGGAAAAACCGGAAATTACGAATTTTCATGCAAATCTTTGACGGTTTTGAATTTTTTGGGGGGTCAAAATGGATCCAAATCGAAATCCCATGTACCTTATCGGAAAGACCTCGCCGAACTACGCTATAAACGTATTTTTGGTTCCTTCATTCTTAATAGGAAAAGAGCAATCGATAATTAAATCCCATGAGCCTTATCGGAAAGAGCTCGCCGAAATACGTTACAAACGTATTTTTTAGTTCTTTTATTCCTAATAGGAAAGGAGCAATTGATAATTAAATTTCGATTTTTGACCATTTTTTTTCATGACATCTCTACATTCGAAACACTTTGTATCTTTTCCTATCTAATTTCTTCCAACTTTTTCAACGCTATGCCTTGGGGATATAATCATGCTTTAAAATGAATCCCGAATGGGTGATCCAGGGCCTGATTTAGGGCGTAAAAACTCATTTTTTCTGTTTTTTTTCATCAAAATTCATCTTTAAATGGCATTATTACGTATTATTCCTCTTATTTAACAGCTCTTTTTTGGTTTATTTTCTTCCTACATCATCTGAGAACGCTCCACACTAATTAAAATTACATATTTTTTCGTTAAAGTTATAAATAAAAAGCTCTTTTGGCATCGGTGAAGGAAAAATTTTAAAAAATGCATATATGAATGGTCTGCCTTGGAAAATCAATTGAAGCAGCCTATCTTTACGTCGAAATTAAAAAATATGACCTGTCAGAATTATGCAAAAATGTCAATATTTTTAGTGATTTTGGAAAAATCCTGGGCCCATTTCGGCTTGGAATATACATGGAAAAGACCGAATGGACTTTATATTTTTGATTATGGTGCATTTCATTGGGCGATTTAAGCACTAAATACCAATTTTTTTTATTTTTCTGAGACCCTGCAAATGGATTTAAAAATTAGTTTATACGGAGAAATGTATTATAATATGAAGGGTCGAAATGTCGCAAAAATGTCAGTTTTTCTTGTGAGATTTTAGGGCTTCTGAACCGTTTTGGGCTTGAAAGATACCGGGCAACGCCTCTACAGACCTTCCGGTGTGGATTACGGAACATATAACTTGAAGAATTGGGCAATCAGAACCATTTTTAACTATTTTTCGATGACGGTGCAAAGCTGCATAGAATGGTTTTATTCCATTAGTTAGTGTACGGGGTAAATCACAATGACTGGTCTGATTTAAAATTTGGTTAGGTTTGTTATTATTTGAGAACGGCTTATCTGATTAAATCGAGTGAGGTGGCAATCGAAAGCGAAGGAATTAAGCAATTTTCTTATTTCAAAATAATTTCGACATTTCGTTGGCATGACGACGAACAACTAGCTATTTTCGTTAATTTTTGAGTTGGACAGTTGAAAGTTGATATATGGGAAGAATTCGGTCAATTATTCAAAATCCTATATGTAAAATTTTGATTCGCGTGGTTTCTATAGAAATGATTAAGGATAAAGTTGCCAATTTCTAACTCACGCACGGCTGATCTGATTGAAACGAGTGAGGTGGCAATCGATTGGCAAGGAAGTAAGCTACTTTTTTATGTGAAAATAATTTTGACATTTCGTTGCCGTGACGACGAATAATTTGCTATTCCCGGTATTTATTGAGTTGGAGATTGGAAATTTGATATATGGGAAGAATTCGGTCAATCATTTAAAATTATATGTGTAAATTTTGATTCGCGTGGTTTCCATAGCAACAATTAATGATAAAGTTGACAATTTCTAACTCACGCACGGCTTATCTGATTGAAACGAGTGAGGTGGCAATCGAAAGGGAAGGGAGTAAGCTACTTTGTTATGTACAAATAATTTTGATTTTCCGTTGCCGTGACGACGAATTATTTGCGATTTCCGTAATGTATTGAGTTCGATAGATGAAATTTGATATCTGGGAAGAATTCGGTCAATCGTTCAAAAATATATGCGTAAAAATCGATTCCCATGGTTTCTATAGCAACGATTAAGGATAAAGTTGACAATTTCTAACTCACGCACGGCTTATCTGAGTGAAACGACTGCAGTGGCAATCGAAAGGGAAGGAAGTAAGCTACTTTTTTATGTGAAAATAATTTTGATTTTCCGTTTCCGTGACGACGAATAATTTGCTATTTCCGTAATGTATTGAGTTGGATAGTTGAAATTTGATATCCGGGACGAATTCGGTCAATCATTCAAAAATATATCTGTAAAAATCGATTCCTATGGTTTGTATAGCAACGATTAAGAATAAAGTTGACAATTTCTAACTCACGCACGGCTTATCTGAATGAAACGACTGAAGTGGCAATCGAAAGTGAAGGAAGTAAGCTAATTTTTAATTTGAAAATAATTTTGATTTTCCGCTGCCGTGACGACGAATAATTTGCTATTTCCGTAATGTATTGATTTGGATAGTTGTGTACTGTGTCGTGTTTGTTGTGTTTGTATGTATGTATAGTACAGGGTGTCCGAAAAGTCTTTGTCTGGACAAATACCTTTGCTATTTGTACAAATATTAACTTAATTGTCGGATTTAAAGCAAATCGTATACATTTGCATTTCTATGTGTACGGAGGTATATGTCTGTATACAAGCTGTCCAAAAAGTCATTGTTGGAGCAAATACTCCTAGTAGTACCAGGATAAATGTAATTAAACCGGATTTCATGCAAAATCGATTATATTTGTTTTTATATGTATTGTATATACGTATACAGGGTGTCCGAAAAGTCTTGGTATGGGCAAATACTTCTACTAGTACCCAAATAAACCTAATTAATTCGGATTTTAAGTAAATCGATTATATTCCTATTTAAACGTGTGGGTATTAGTTAGAATGTATACAGGGTGTCCGAAAAGTCTTGGTATGGGATTCATATTATTACTTAGATAAACTTTATTAGGTCGGATTTCACGCAAATCGAATACATTTGTATTAATATGTGTTTATGTTTGTATGTATGTATACAGGGTGTCCGAAAAGTTTTTCGTTGGCAAAAATAGTTTCTACGTGTAGGCGTTTTTATGTATGTAGCGATACGGTTACGAAGGGCGGTCTTTTCTCCATCATCAGTCCGAAGGAGTGTGATATCTTCCTTAACACATGGCCTAGCAACACGAAATTTTCAGGGCATGACAATGATGATATTACCGACCTTATAGAGCCCCTCGGGGGGCGATTAGGCGGTCTATGCACCCTAGTTTGTTTCTCCAAGGCAAGCCATTTAAAATATGTACTTTTTAAAATTTTTCCTGCACCGATAAAAACAAAGCTCTTTATTTATAACTTTAACGAAAAAATATGCAATTTTACTTAGTGTAGAGTGTTCTCAGATGATAAGGGAAGAAAATAAACCAAAAAAGAGCTGTTAAAAAAGATAAATATTATATAATAATGCCATTTAAAAATGAATTTTGATGAAAAAAAAACAGAAAAAATGAGTTTTTACCCCCTAAATCCGGTCCTGGATCACCCATTCGGGAATCATTTTAAAGGCTGATTATATCCCCAAGGGATAGCGTTGAAAAAGTTGAAAGAAATTAGATAGGAAAAGATACAGAGTGATTTAAATGTAGAGATGTCATTAAAAAAAATGGTTAAAAACCAAAATTTAATTATCGATTGCTCCTTTCCTATTAAGAATAAAGGAACCAAAAAATACGACTACAACGTAGTTCGGCGAGCTCTTTCCGATAAGGTACGCGGGTTTTCGATTTGGATCCATTTTGACCCGAAAAAAATTAACAACTGTCAAAAATTTTGCATGAAAATCTTCCAGTTTTTCCCAAATTTTTCCAATTTCCAGTCGTTTTAGGTATAGGTAAATGTATTGCAAAAAAAAGTATTTGAGATTCTTTAGTTTTATGTTCAAATACGTTTTTCTGTACGACGTTTCATTTTCGAGTTATTCAGTGCCTTCGAGCAAAGAGAAAATTGGGCGCTTAATCCAGTCAAAGCAAATCCAACTGCAAATCAATACTCAATTCAACTTCAACGTCAAATCGAAACCAATCAGCTGCAAGGCAACGCCATCCCAAAACTCCGAAATATTCAACTACGATCAGGGTGTCGTTATCTGAACTGAGTAGGGTAACGTCAAGAGGCACCCCGAAAAATAAAATAATACCTGACCTCTTAAGGCTAAGCCCTTATAATTTAGTGAAGTTTTATCAAAAAATAATAATAGCAACATCAGTAACATAAATCACCAGAAGCTGTATTGTTCTTGTTGACCAGTTAACGCTGGCGAGAAAAATATAGACAGGAATTTAATTTGTATATCAGTGCCAGTTCACCGCTGGCTGGTATATAAAATTGAGTTCGAAAAATACGCACACACACAAAAAGCTGTATTTTTCTTGTTGACCAGTTAACGCTGGCGAGAAAAATATAGACAGGAATTTAATTTGTATATCAGTGTCAGTTCACCGCTGGCTGGTATATAAAATTGAGTTCGAAAAATACGCACACACACAAAAAGCTGTATTGTTCTTGTTGACCAGTTAACGCTGGCGAGAAAAATATAGACAGGAATTTAATTTGTATATCAGTGCCAGTTAACCGCTGGCTGGTATATAAAATTAGTTTCAAATACACAAAAAAAAACAATACAACATTTTCTTGACCACCTACACACTGATTTATGGCCCGAAAAAAGTTAAATAGAAATCAAAGAAAAAGCAAAAGAAATCAAAAATTAAAACTAATTCAAAAATTATCAGTTGATACTATCCAAATAAGAACTCACGAATCAGGACTACCAATTACTCCAACATTCGAAAACAAAAAATTCGAATGTTCAAATCAAAACCAAAAAATAACAACCGAACCTCAGAAGCTAAGTGAAAGTCTTAAGGCGAAATATATTGAATTATTTGGCGAAGACGTTGAGCAAGAGTAATATATATATATATATATATATATATATATATATATATATATATATATATATATATATATATATATATATATATATATATATATATATATATATATATATATACACAGTGTCACACATAAAGTCCGCATCATATGGGAAATTTTTTTCCTAACAGGTTAAAGGAAATTCTGATTTTACTATTAGTTTTTGCTTTAAAAATGACGCCCAATGGCATGCACATGAGCAGTCACGTGACTTTATTTAACTGTCAAATTTGACATTTTTTTCAAAAAATGTCCAAAAAGGCGGTTATTTCTTAAAATTTCGAAAAATTTTAAAGGAAAAAGTTGTTTGTTTTTTAATTTTCTACCCATGTACCAATTTTCAACTTTCTAGTACAAATTTCATTTTTCTCCAATTTTTTTTGAACTCGACATTTCTGGGTTTTTTAAATTTTACCAAACCAGTACAAAAATATTCCTTTATACCAAACTTATCTTTTTAATGTATTTTTATCACCAATTGTTGTTCTAAATACTGTTTTTTATTATAAAAATAGGAAACGCCAGCAAAAACTATGTCAAAGTTGATGCAAAGTTGACATAATTTGTACAAATAACTGAACATTTGACTTTATTTCGGTTTTTTACTAAGATGTTAGATGCATAAAACCGAATTAAAAAACAATTCCAACGAAAAATCTTTAATTTACCTTTTACTGCTCTTTTTAAAAAATAAAACCTTGTCTTAATAATAACGAATAATTACAACGCAAAAGGAACTAAGAGCGGGCCCACTCTAACCATTGGCCCAATAAAGGCTGCAGCCCTAGGGCGCCGGACGCCCTGCGCCCTAGGGCTGCAGCCCCTATTGGTCCAATGGTTAGAGTGGGCCTGCTCTTAGTTCCTTTTGCGTTGTAATTATTCGTTATTATTAAGACAAGGTTTTATTGTTTAAAAAGTGCAGTAAAAGGTAAATTACAGATTTTTCGTTGGAATTGTTTTTTAATTCGGTTTTATGCATCTAACATCTAAGTAAAAAACCGAAATAAAGTCAAATGTTCAGTTATTTGTACAAATTATGTCAACTTTGCATCAACTTTGACATAGTTTTTGCTGGCGTTTCCTATTTTTATAATAAAAAACAGTATTTAGAACAACAATTGGTGATAAAAATACATTAAAAAGATAAGTTTGGTATAAAGGAATATTTTTGTACAGGTTTGGTAAAATTTGAAAAACCCAGAAATGTCGAGTTTAAAAAAATTGGAAAAAAATGAAATTTGTACTAGAAAGTTGAAAATTGGTACATCGGTAGAAAATTAAAAAACAAACAACTTTTTCCTTTAACATTTTTCGAAATTTTAAGAAATAACCGCCTTTTTGGACATTTTTTGAAAAAAATGTCAAATTTGACAGTTAAACAAAGTCACGTGACTGCTCATGTGCATGCCATTGGGCGTCATTTTTAAAGCAAAAACTAATAGTAAAATCAGAATTTCCTTTAACCTGTAAGGAAAAAAATTTCCCATATGATGCGGACTTTATGTGTGACACTGTATATATATATATATATATATATATATATATATATATATATATATATATATATATATATATATATATATATATATATATATATATATGTATATATATATATATATATATATATATATATATATATATATATATATATATATATATATATATATATGTATAAAATAGCACAAGCACTGGAGAAGATGGATGAATTAGCACAACAACAAGAAGCGAATGGCAAAGAAATACAACGACAACTAACCAATATGAAAAAAGACTCATCGAGTCGCAAGAATGAACAATATTTTGACGAAAAAATCAATACAGTTAAGGAAATATGGAAAACGATAAAAGAAACCCATCAAAAAATTGAAGAGCTAAAGTGCCCCGACCACAGCTATTTCAAACAAAAATATCATTTACAACTAAACACACCCTATGATGATGCAATCAAGAGCATCAACGAGAATAGACAAAAGATACTATCGACAGTACAAGAAAAAGATCGACGAGATGAAGCCCTACTTAAACTCCAGAAAGGTGGCCAAATATTACTGAACCAATTTGAAGAACTCCTAGATACCACCGAAGAAGAGATGGACATTGAGATTCATATTGACCGCCGAATACAGCTACAAGAAAAAATTAAGAAGAAATGGGAAGCATTATCTCAAATATACATCGATCTGGCTATTCAAGATCAACAACAAACAATTGAAGAATTATAGAAACACTTGGAAACTCGCCACGAGAAAATCCTATTACAGTTATCATCAAGGCAAGAAAATGAATCAAAAATATGTAACATTCGCCTACCACAAATCAAACTACCAATATACGATGGTCGTTATGAAGAATGGTCTACGTTCAGAGATATCTTTGTCAAGGTCGTACACGAAAATCCAACTGTGAGCAACACTGAAAAGATGCAATATCTCAAGACTCATCTCAAGGGAGAGGCAAGTCGACTAATCCAGCATCTTCAAATCACAGAAAACAATTATACAACCTGTTGGGAACTATTAAACAACAGATTCAATAACGAGCGTCTTACGGCAACAAACCTAATAAATAAAATATTAGAATGCCCTGCATTTCAACAATAATCAGCCTATAAACTGAAACAGTTACATGATACCGTCACCGAATGCCTAAAGGCCCTTAATAACTTAAAAATCGATACGTTATCATGGGTACCAATAATAATCGTAATTATATGCAACAAATGGGACTCTGAAACTAACAGACTATATGGGCAGTCACTTGAAGAGCCCAATAAGATTCAAAAGATAGATAGACTGATGAGATTTTTGCAAACAAGATTTCAGTCACTTGAAGCACAGGGACAAAACAAGAAAAAACCAGAACAACTCAATACAAAACCAACTTGCAAGTACTGCAAAGAATCACATTCACTGCAAAACTGTACTAAATTTCAATCAATACATCCACAAGCAAGGTCAAAGTTTGTCAAGGATGAAGGAATATGCGCAAACTGTCTAAACCATGCTTGCCATATTAGATGTACATCGACTTACCGATGCCTGAAATGCAAGAAATTTCACCACACACTATTACACGTAGATTCAAGCCTACATCAAACAAATAACAGAGACAATCAATCATCAAGCAATGGAAGATATGGGCAATTACAAAGTCAAAATTCTCGCAATCAAACAACAAGCCATGTTGGAAGACAAAATGAGATGGTCTTCTTAGCAACAGCAATAATAAAAGTCCAAAATCTATACGGAGGATACGAATTCCTGCGTGTCTTGATCGACCCTGGATCTCAATCAACATTTATCACTGAAGAAGCTGCAAGTGTTCTGAGCCTCCCACGTCAAAGAATATCGGCCGAGATATCAGGGTTAGGAGGAGAGAATACACAAACGGCCAAATGGATGATACAAGCAACTATCAAACCACGATTTTCCAGTAGTTTTGAAGCAACAGTACCATGCGTAGTACTGCCCAGGTTGACTCGCACCCTACCAAACGAACCACTGGACGTCGATATCAAACAATGGAAAAACGATATGCTAGCCGATCCCATCTTCTATCAACCTGGCCCTATTGATCTGATCCTAGGTGCTAAAGAATATGGAGATATTGTCCTAGAAGGTCTAAGGAAAACTAATGACGGGCTACTAGGTCAAAACACTGAGCTAGGATGGATTTTATCAGGAAATATTTCAAGACGACCCAAACCTGATCTCAAACTACTTAGCTTAACAACATCTATCGAGGAAGATGAACAACTTACAAAATTCTGGCAGTTAGAAGAAGTAAACCAAGACAAGTGGCCTCCAAGGAAGAAGAAATTTGCGAGAAGCATTATAACGAAAACACGTCAAGAAACGAAGATGGTACATACACTGTCCGAATCCCATTTAGCAACAAAATCAATGAACTTGGAGCATCTCGACCTAGAGCAGTTGCAAGATTATTACAACTTGAAAAGAGATTCTGCAGAGAAAATAATCTAAAAACCGCCTATCGACAGTTCATGCAAGAATATGTCAATTTAGGGCACATGGAAATCAGCATGGAAGATAACATAAACAAATACTTCATACCTCATCAGCCAGTGATCAAGGAATCCAGCATGACAACTAAGCTAAGAGTCGTGTTTGACGCTTCCAGCAAAACATCAACTAGAATAAGCCTCAATCAAACAATGTACAACGGTCCCAGACTACAGCAAGACTTATTTGACATATTATTAAGATGGAGGTCCCATAAAGTTGTGATCACAGCAGATATTGAGAAAATGTATCGACAAATCAAGATACACCAAGACGATCAAAAATACCAAACTATTCTTTGGAGATCGAACTCGACGTCGTCTATCAAAGAATACAGGCTTACCACGGTAACATATTGCACTACATCAGCCCCGTACCTGGCAATCAAAACCATTCAACGACTGGCAGAAGACGAAGAAACCAGTTTTCCCAAAGCATCAAGAATTGCCCATCGAGATTTCTACGTTGACGATCTATAATCTGGAGCAGATAGCATCCAAGAAGCACAAACGCTACAACAAGAATTAATCAATATGTTCTTCAAATCGGGTGGGTTTACGTTAAGAAAATGGTCAAGTAATCGCCGTGAACTAATTGATTCAGTAGACCCAGAATACCGTGATCAATCATTACACGAAATAGATCATAATGAAACAAGGAAGTGACTGAGTATCCACTGGGCACCATATGATGACACATTTCGATTTAAAACTGAAACAAACAACTCCGAGAAAATTACAAAAAGAATAATTCTATCGGAGATATCCAAGTTATTCGATCCACTGGGATGGCTGGCCCCAGTAATCATGAAAGGAAAACTGCTAATCCAAGAACTTTGGCTAGAAAACCTAAAATGCAGTACCTAATTTAATCAAAGCCAAATGGAAAAGCTTCCAGACTGAACTTTCAAATGTAGAAAGTCTGATCATTCCAAGATGGACGCACTACATCCAAGGAGAAGATACCGAAATTCATGGATTCTGTGATGCATCCGAAAAAGCATACGGCGCAGTGATATATATGAAAATAAAACATAATTCCAACGAAGCAAAAATAACAATGCTAACCGCAAAGTCAAAAGTAGCACCAACAAAGAACAAAACGACGCTACCAAGATTAGAGCTGTGTTCAGATCTACTACTTTCAAGGCTAGTGAAGAAAACATTAAAAGCGCTGGAAATAACAAATATGAAGATACATGCCTGGACAGATTCCATGATCACTTTGTCCTGGATAAAAGGAGACATAACTAGATGGAAAACATTCGTAGCGAACCGAGTATCTGAAATCAACTCAATAATACCAAGTCAACATTGGTATCATGTGAGAATCAAAGAAAACCCAGCAGATGTCATATCAAGAGGGCTAGACCCCTCTAAATTAAAAACTCACGAGAATTGGTGGTACAGACCAACATGGCTACATAGCACTACACAACTAGCATTCGACAGCAATATACCAACCACAGACGAAGAAGCTAAGTTATGTCACACCATCACAATTAAACATAAGGCCATAGATGAAGAAATACTGAAGAGATTTTCTTCACTAACAAGACTACTACGAGTAACATCGTATTGCCAGAAGTTCATAGACAACTGCAGATTAAAGATAAAAAACACGAATCCATTGTGTGTGGACGAGCTTCGAAAATCGATGGAAAAAATGGTGAAAATAGAACAAAATATGCATTTCCAAGAAGAAATCGCAACATTGGTAGAAGGAAAACCACTAAACAGAAATAGTAAATTACTTAACCTCAATCCTTTTTGTGATACCTCTGGAATCCTTCGTGTGGGAGGAAGATTGGAAAAATCTCATCTATCATACGACAATAAACATCCTATAATTCTACCGTACAAGGGACATCTAACAAGGCTAATTATTCTGGATGCCCACACAAACACTCTACATGGAGGCAACCAGCTAACATTATCATATACAAGAAAACGATACTGGATCATCAACGGAAAAAAGGCAGTAAAATTCATAATTAGAACATGCATAAAATGTATTAGATATAAGGCATGCACAGCTAAACAATTAATGGGAGACTTACCGACAGCTCGAATCACCCCCTCGTATCCCTTTACACACACGGATGTCGACTATGCCGGCCCTTTTCACATTAAGACCACAAAGGGAAGAGGCTACAAAGCTTACAAGGGATACATAGCGTTATTTGTTTGTCTAGCAACCAAAGCCATACACTTAGAAGTTGTTAGTGATATGTCAGCAGATACGTTCTTGGCATCCTTTAAAAGGTTTATCTCAAGAAGAGGCCACTGTAGTCACATGTACAGCGATAACGGGACCAATTTTGTAGGTGCTAGCAAAATTCTCCACAATGAAATTCGAGCTATCATCACCGAGGCCAAAACTCAAAATCAACTAGTATCAATTGGAACTCAATGGCACTTCATTCCTCCATCAGCACCCCATTTTGGAGGCTTATGGGAAGCCGGTGTCAAATCGATGAAGCACCATCTACGGCGAATTATTGGAGACACACGTCTTACGTATGAAGAAATGAACACTCTAATCCACCAAATTGAGGCATGTCTGAATTCCAGACCACTCTGCACGTTGTCGGATGATCCAAACGAATTCTCCGTACTGACTCCTGGTTATTTTCTTATTGGCAGACCTATCGTTGAACCTCCAGATCCAATTGAGACATGTGTTAATTCAAGTCTATCAGAGAGATGGAAACTAATCCAAAAAATAAAGAAGGAACTTTGGAAATACTGGACCTCTGACTATCTACATCGACTGCAGCAGCGATACAAATGGCAATACAAAGAAGTATCGCTCCAAACAGGAGACCTTGTTCTAATAAAAGAGCGAGATATCAACCCAAGCAAGTTGTCGCTAGCTAAAATTGTCGAAACACACCCAGCAACAGGAAGGTCAGAGTAGTAACATTGATAAAAGCAGATGGGCAGTCCCTGAAACGACCAATACACAAACTGATTCCATTACCGATCGAGTCATCTAAAAAACCTAGGGAGAAGACCAAACCAACTCGTCGAAAAAACCAAAATCGTTGGAAAGTAGCAATAACAGCTATATTATTCCTAACAATTTTGACAAAAGCTACTGCAATGAACTATCTTATCCAATACCCACAACCTGGACTTTATATCGAACACAGTGGTCATACGAGAATCGATAGAGGTACTTTTAGACTGGAACTAAAGCTAGATAAATTCAAATTAACAAATGACACGGTCAATGTAAATACCTCTGTAATGCAATTGGTTGCTCTTTGTGAGAGGACCAAGGAACTAGCACAAACCACGCAATGTTTTTCGCTAATTCAACATCTAAAAGAAAAACAAAAAGAAATTGAATGGATGAATAATGGAATGAACCTAGTCATAGCAAATCATCGACCTAAAAGAGGACTGGTTGGAAATATCCTGACTTCATTATTTAGAGTAAATGATGAAATTTATATGGACATAAATGAATTAGACAAGAATCAAAAAGAAATTATAAAAACATCAAATCATCAAACCAAGTTTATGTTAAAGGCTATAGCTACCTTCAACGAAACAGAAATACGTATCAATAATCATCTTACACGTTTTCAACAAAAACTTAATGAAGGGATAGAAGCTATCAATAAAATGCAAGCATGGTTTAGAAGTATAGACGAAAACAAAATAAATTTACACTTCTTTGGAGCTTACCAAATAGTATCAAATTACATTGAAGAAGTAATAGGATATCACAGAAGGTTATTAGATTTTCACTACCACCGAGACCAATTATTTGAATTTATATCACCGATCCATATTGAAGACACAATTTCAAATATATCAAGAAAACTACCAACAAATATTAAAATTATATCATATCCCATGTTACGAACTGAAGTATGGCACAGCAAAGAAAACATCCATATAAGCGGACATTTCATAATGACAGAGATTACCGACTTCATTCTACTGAAGGCAACTCCAATTCCAATTAAAATAAGTAAAGAAGCCTATTGGATCTTCAATATATTTAATGGATTAATAGCCATTGACTACAGCAACCAATTATATTTTCAATTAGCTGAAGAAGAAATCAGTAAATGTTTTACTATTAATCCAAACTCCTATATCTGTTCACCAACCACAATCAGGAATATAGAGTCCAGCCCTGACTGTGTGATAGATGAAATTTATCAGCGAATAGAGAACACGACATGTCCTATCGAAAAAATTACATTTCAGTCAACTATATGGAAGCAGCTTCATTCCCCCAATACATGGATGTTTATCACACCTAACAAATTAAGAATTGCGCTTATCTGCGATGGAACCAGAGAAGACATCATTCTTAACCAAACTGGCATTATAAATATTTCTTCAAACTGCCTAATTAAAACAAAAAGGAACATCTTAACACCCAAAAGGCGAGAGTCAGTAACTGTTTTGGGCACCGCCATTCAACCAGCAAAAATTAACATAACCAAGTTTATATCAGCACCAGAAACTATAGATAAGCTGCAGATAGAGCCAGTATTAGATGCATCCGATGCCCTGGACGATCTAGTCCAAGAACAAACAGAAATCAAAAACCAAATTCATGACACCAATTTCGCTGAAATTCATCGCCACATGATAGCGAATTCTTACATCAATTCTAATTGTTGTCGGTATTCTATTAACAGCTGCCCTTTACTATGTCCACAAGTTCAAGATAAACCACAGACGTCCTACCCAACGAGAAGATCCAACCATAACTGGCATTCCATTAGAACCTATCCACCTGTACAGCAGCGTACCAACCACAGAAGAACCACTTCCGTCGAGTGGCCAGAATGTCTAATTACCAATAATTAGCCATGAGTTATCTCAAAAATCATCCTAAATCATATTTTAATTTCTATTATTCAAATATGCTTTATTAACAAAATGTTATTATTAAACATAATTGGGTGATATAAACATCGACGCTACGAGGATCACTGGGTCACGGACAAGTCAGCACTTTTAGTTTAAATATTGTAAATAGTTTATAGTAACATGTATTACTTCTAATGTATAAATACCTGTTTCCTAGAGATAATAAATCAGTATTATTCAAACCACAAGATAGTACTCATTACTAAACTCTAAAACCAAGCCTAAACCTAGAGATGTGAGGCTGCATCTCAATCACTAAAAAAAAAACCAAACTAATTATCTACTAGAAGTCAATTCTACAAGGGCTTCACAACTATTTAAAAGATACCAAATCAATGGTAACTCTTTTCAATGGGGTCTACAAAGGGCATTTTTCGACATAAAAAATTCAAAAGAATTACTTCCCATTTTCCGAATACCGCCAGTTTCAATAGGGTTGTATAACTGACTTTTTACCGAAGCTAGTCCCACTATCCCTCTATTAAGCCAGAAAATATGAACGTTCCACCTGCAACCATCTCGGAGAAAAAAAATTGAGATTGCCGATAACTAGGGTGCATAGACCGCCTAATATATTACTACCACACTGTTTTATACATTTATTTTTATTTCGGTTATTAAAGACTTTCACAAAAAAATGTATCCGACAAATTAGATAGACAATAAAATTGTCAAACTTTTCTGTAATAGACAATTTTTCGATAGGACTTATAGTTTTCGAAATATAGAGGTATAAACTTGGTAATTATTATACGTCATTTTTTAAAAATATATCCGAAACTATCAGGTATAAAGGAAAATCATATGGAAAAAATTATACATCTTAGTAAACTGTAACTTTTTACTAATAACTATTTTTCCAATAAATCTAACCGTTCTCGAGATACGACCGGTGAAATGGCAGAATTGAAAATTTTATGGGTAAACCCTATGTAAATTTTCAAAAATTTTATTTTTTCAAAAATTAAAAAAAAATTACATATTAATATTTCCTAAGTTAAAATTATAAGAAGAAACGAAAAAATGGCAAAGAATTCTTAAAATAAACTACATTTTTAATTCTTTTATTATTTTTTATAAATAACAACTTATATCATCTATATTAAAAAACAATTTAATTCGATCCTCTCCAAAGACAAACTTAATTAAATGACGTTTCAAGCAAATCAAAAATAAATGGCAACCTATACAATCAAAATTAAATAACAAATTACTATTTAACTCGCTCCTCTTAAAAACAGAATTATTTAATTGAATGGCGTTCCTAGCAAATCTAAGATAAAAATTAAAATTTTACACACTCTCGCAAAATAATAACGATTTTCGCCACTCCGATCTTTTCTAGCGTAAAAATCACGATATTATCGAATAAAAAAAATAAAAATCGATTCCTGAAGAAATAGTCGAGAGGGACGAAAATGTATGTGCTTTGGTTGGGTTGGGATGCTCCAGCATCCAAATTTCTCAAGAAATTGGCATTCCAGACCGCACAGTTAGACATGTTCTAAAAAAGCATGGGTATAAATCCTACAAAATTAAAACTACCCTATTGAAACTGGCAGTATTCGGAAAATGGGAAGTAATTCTTTTGATTTTTTTATGCCGAAAAATGCCGTTTGCAGACCCCTCTTTGGCGCTAAATAACATGATGCCGGAACGTCGGACAGAAAAACGGATTTGAACATAAAACTAAACAATCTCAAATATTCTTCTTTTTACAATACATTTACCTATACCTAAAATCAACTCTCCAACTCAATAAATAACGGAAATCGCAAATTATTCGTCGTCACGGCAACGGAAAATCAAAATTATTTTCACATAAAAAAGTAGCTTACTTCCTTCCCTTTCGATTGCCACTTCAGTCGTTTCAATCAGATAAGCCGTGCGTGAGTTAAAAATTGTCAACATTATCCTTAATCGTTGCTATGCCAACCATGGGAATCGATTTTTACAGATATATTTTTGAATGAGTGCCCGAATTATTCCCAGATATCAAATTTCAACTATCCAACTCAATACATTACGGAAATCGCAAATTATTCGTCATCACGGCAACGGAAAATCAAAATTATTTTCACATAAAAAAGTAGCTTACTTCCTTCCCTTTCGATTGCCACTTCAGTCGTTTCAATCAGATAAGCCGTGCGTGAGTTAGAAATTGTCAACTTTATCCTTAATCGTTGCTATGCCAACCATGGGAATCGATTTCTACAGATATATTTTTGATTGAGTGCCCGAATCCTTCCCAGACATCAAATTTCAACTATCCAACTCAATACATTACGGAAATCGCAAATTATTCGTCGTCACGGCAACGGAAAATCAAAATTATTTTCACATAACAAAGTAGCTTACTCCCTTCCCTTTCGATTGCCACCTCACTCGTTTCAATCAGATAAGACGTGCGTGAGTTAGAAATTGTCAACTTTATCATTAATGGTTGCTATAGAAACCACGCGAATCAAAATGTACACATATAATTTTAAATGATTGACCGAATTCTTCCCATATATCAAATTTCCAATCTCCAACTCAATAAATACCGGGAATAGCAAATTGTTCGTCGTCACGGCAACGAAATGTCAAAATTATTTTCACATAAAAAAGTAGCTTACTTCCTTGCCAATCGATTGCCACCTCACTCGTTTCAATCAGATCAGCCGTGCGTGAGTTAGAAATTGGCAACTTGTAACTTAGAGAAAGAGGTCCAGGTTCTTTATTATGAGACAATGAATGAAGCAATTTTATTACTAGCGGGGTTAGCCTCTTTAAAATATTAAATGAGTTACTAAAAACCCGTGGACCCTAAGATAACAGAGCTGAGTTGCTCAATCTCTAGATTATCTAGTCTCTGCCTTATGGGCTACGTCGGCTAGCTCTGCCGCGGAGATTGGGGGGGTAACCAGAACGGTAATAACAGCGCCACCTGTTTTAATACCCTAGGTAAAGCAGAGACTGTAGTTAAAAAGAAAACAGGAAAGCTAGACTAAAAATTGAAACAACATTTACCCTCTTAAAACTGTTAATTTAATAGAAATTAAGCCAGCATATGCCTATATACAATTTACAACCCTGAGGGGGTACCGAACAGAGCGTCTAGAACACGGTTATGGAACGTAGTTCTACTCCAGAGAAAGTGCCTACTCCCCTGACTGTGGCAGCTTTCTGTGCTTTTAAAAGAATGTTTAGTTAGGTTAGATTTGCATAACGTGATGATTAATAATTTAAGTTTTGAAGCTAAATAAATGATTAAATTAAGGTGCCAAAATCAGTAGGGAAGGGCAAAACGCTACATTTATCTAATATTGTGGCGAATGTACAGGTAAGGGAGCAAACAGGCCTCTTTGCTAGCGATTTAAACTAATAAATCTACATGATATCAACTACCAATTAGAGTGAACTGCACAGCATATCAACATTAACAATATCAGAATATTTACAAGTGACTAGGTACTAATTATACACTTGAGGCTCAGGCTACCATGTGAAGTTTAGTGAGTGCGTAAGTGAAGGCCTAGGGCCTTAAGTTATTATACGCGATTGTCACTGATAAAACAGCACAGACATGTCAAACCTGAACTTAGTAGTGGTGTGGTGTCTCAAGTACTTAGGCAGTGAGGCGAGTATCGTATCCTAGCACTCGTAGGGTGTAGGAGCAGCGGTCCTCCTCTACAACGGCGTCAGAAGTTCCATAAGGATGACGGAAAGGAGAAGTCACTGACGAAAGAACAGGAACGAAGTACCAACAGGTGAAAAGAGAATGAAGAAAGAAAAGAGACGTAGAACAGAAGAAAAAGTAAACAAAAAGAGGCCTGCAACAAAAGCAAGCGTTAGGGTATGACGTCCAAATACAAACTAAGGTAGGCAAATTTTAAGATATTATAAACCAAATCTAAGCAACAGTGCAGTAGTCACATAAAACAACAGGTATTTGATAGGAAACTCACCTGAGATCGTGTTTGACCTCTTTGATCGTACAAGAAAACCTGAACTTTGGGGTTTTGCCCACAAAACTAAAAAAAATTCAATCAACTGATTGTTTTGGCGTAACAAGACATATTACCACCAAAAATTATAGTTTTAGGCCCCAAAATTCAAAATATAGCAGCTAAACTGCTGTTAGCTAGCCCGAATGCAACTTTGCAAAGGCATCTGCCAAAAAAAAATGACCAAATCCGACGTCAGAAAACGGCCGTTCGTTTCTGAATGTCAAAGACCTAGGGAATTTCATTTTATTAAATGTGACATCTGACAATTGTTTATTTTATAAACAAAAACAAACAATTTTTAATTAATGGTTTTTAAGGTACTACACTGTAGTACAAAACGACATTAAATTGTTATATCTGCCCATACATTTAATTCTACAGTATATCTTAATACCTATAACAAATTTTTCCTAAATTTTCATTTTTAGGTCTCGATAAACCAAACACAACAAAACTAAATAAGACCTAGCAAGATTTTCAAACGATTAAGACTGTGAGAACTGAGAATTAGCTAATCTAAGGAGATGGAGTCAGATACCAGGAATAATGGTGACTATTGACTGACTAGCTTACGTCTCACTTGAAGAATTATCAGGTAGGTTTTGACTTTGCAACAATAAAGCAGAAAATTTATCAGTTTTAAATTCTCAACCAAACAACTAAACTAAACTTATTTTCTATTTTCAGGGTGGCCTCAGGAAAGATTCTAGAAGACTTGACGATAAGGAAAAGTAGAATAAACTATAAGTTAGTATTTACATTATACTTACAAGAACTAAAATAAACGAAATCATAAGATAAGAGAATATGTTTTATTTTCATTGCCATAATGACAAACTGGTAAGTTTTAAACCTTTATTTACAATATCTTTGGGAAGCAGATTAAAACTGTAACACATCCCCTCTTCCTCAAAAAAAGTTTTTTTTTCTCTTTAAACCAAAAAAAAACTTGTAGGTACTTATAAATTAGGAACTCACAACAAAAGGCAAGGAAATGATTGTAATTGATTAAAATGTACACGGGGGGTTAAATGGAATCATCGGGAGGATGAGCCTTTAAATCCTTGGCGTGCCATGCGCCAATATTACGCCCCGAAGGTTCTGAAAGTTCATAGGACCATGGAGATAGAATTCTGGAAATTATGAAAGGTCCAGTAAATTTAGGGGCAAGCTTCGCCGCGAAGTTTCGAGTAGCGTCAGATATTACATAATTCTTCTTCCAAACCTTTTGACCCTGAAGGAAACGTTCAGGCCTACGACGAAGGTCATAGGTCTTCTTAGTTTTCTCGTACGCCTGCGTTAACCGTTTTTGAACGTCTAAAAATACCTGCTTAAGTGTATGCGCACGCGTAGCAGCATCAAACGGCTGGTCAGTAGTCGGCCTGTCGTCTACGGGTCGCTCTGTGACTGTTATTTCTCGACCAAACATAACAAAGTTTGGTATTAAGCCAGTTGTCTCGTGAACAGCTGAACGCATCGCCAAAGCAACTTTCGCAAGATAACAGTCCCACTTTTTGTGGTCGGAAGATACATACGAAGAAAGAGTCGTCTTTAATACTCGGTGTACTCTCTCCACAGGATTAGCTTGAGGATGATAGTTTGCTGTATGTCTTAATTCAATGGCATACCTGTCCATTAATTCGCGAAAGATTTTGCTGCGAAGTTGGACACCATTATCCGCAATCAGTTTATTCGGTCGTCCGAAGACAAGAATGACATGATCTTCCATCCAACGAACTATACTCTGAGCGGTAGCCTGTCTAAGGGGGAAAAACAAGGTGAACTTACTAAAAAGATCATGTACCGACAAGACATAACAATGACCCTTTGATGACCGCGGTAGCGGACCAACCAAATCCACACTAATGACCTGCCAAGAGCGGGAGACAGTAGGTTGTTGACTCAGCATTAGACCTATAGGCGCTTTCTGCTCCGGTTTAGTCTGGAGGCAAACCTCACACCTTTTAATATATTTGCGAACCTCTGCCCGCATTTTCGGCCAATAATAGTTTTGAGCAATACGCGAAAAGGTCTTAAATATGCCTAGATGGCCACAAGTGGGTGGGTCGTGATTAGCCCTTATAATTTCAGCACGCTTCTCGCGTGGTACAACCACCAACCATTCCGATTGTGGATTAGCTAAGGCGGGGTAAGAATGTTTAGCACGCTTAAACAATCGCCCTCCATCAAGCCACCACATCGAATACTTAGAAGGATATTTCTCTACTTTGAGACACATCTCGCGATACCAACGATCGGTAGATTGGTCATTAACGGCATCAATGATGGGTACAGCCCTAGATAGTGCATCAGGCACCACATTATCTTTACCCTTCCTATGCTCGATGTCAAAATCATATTGCTGTAGCCTGACAGCCCAACGAGCGATCCGACCAACCGAATCCTTTATTGAATTCAACCATTTTAAGCTATAGTGATCGGTTATAACCGTGAAATGGGAACCCTCTATATACGGCCGCAACTTTTCAATCGCAAATAGTACAGCAAGACATTCCTTTTCTGTGACACTATACTTCCTCTCTGCTTTTGTGAGGGATCGACTCAGATAGCGAACCACTCGTTCTTCTCCATCCTGTCTCTGCAGAAGCACTGCTCCCAAGCCATAATCAGAAGCATCACACTGAACTAAAAAGGGAATATCGAAATTTGGACATGACAACACAGGGGCTTTAACAAGATGTTCCTTAATCTGGTTGAACGCACTCTCGCACTGTTCATCCCACAGAAATTTGACGTTTTTCCTTGTGAGAGCTGTTAGCGGAGCAATAATCGTAGAGAAATTTGGCACAAATCGTCGGTACCATGACGCAACACCAACTATACGTCTGATTTCCGTTACATTTTTGGGCGTAGGGATTTGTAAAATCGCCTCTACCTTATCAGGGTCCACCAAAAGACCAGACGCATTAACAACATAACCCAGGTATCTGAGTTCAGGTTTACAGAACTGACACTTCTCCTCATTAAGGGTCAAACCCGCGCGCTTAATGCGCTCAATAACCTCACGAAGGACCGTGATGTGCTGGTCAAACGTAGGTGTACAGACAATAACGTCATCGAGATACACAAATACATAGGCCTCGAGATCCACTCCTATCACTCTGTCAATGAGTCTCTGCCATACCGCAGGGGCGTTAGTAAGGCCAAACGGTATTCTAGTAAATTGGTATAGACCACGGCCTGGCACTGTGAAAGCAGTAAGCGGCCTAGATTCCTTGGCAATTGGAATTTGCCAATATACTGATTTTATATCAAGGGTGGTGAGATATTTGGCATCACGTAATTTGTCGAGCGTAGCGCTTACGTACGGTATGGGAAGTGCATCGGGAACAGTAACTTTGTTCAATGAACGGTAGTCGGCACAAAATCTCCAACCACCTGACTTCTTCTTCACCAAAACAATCGGCGAAGACCAAGGGGAATTGCTCTAGCTCGGCATGCACTTGCTTTTGCAATGCAGGCGATAGCGGGTAATAACGCTGCTTAATAGGCGCAGATGTGGTTTGAATAACAAGTTCCACCATATTAGTGCAACCCAGATTGTTATTCATAGTCGCGAATGTCTCAGCAACCAAACGATCCAGAACAGCACGTTGTTCCAGGGAGAGAGAGTCAATTGACTGGATAGCAGCAAGGCTAGCTGATGTGGAAGATCCATCAGTCGTAAATGTCCACTTTCCGGCATATAAATCAGGCATAAGTCCCATTCGAGACCAAAAATCGACGCCAAGAATAAGAGTATGGTGAAGCACAGGAACCACTAAGACATCCAACAGTACTACTCGATCGCGTAATTGGATCGGCAGAGATACCGTCCCAATACTTTTGCAAGTACTCCCATTCGCCACTGTACACTCAGTCTTGGTTGCAACATTAAGGTGACAAAGACCCTTAAGTATTTCCCAACCAGAATATCCGATAATCGTCCTAGAAGATCCACTATCTAATAGTCCAAGAATAGATTTACCATATATCATTACGTCAAGGTAGGGTCGTTCATCATTCTTAGCATGAGCGAGAATAAAATCCAAAATAATATTATTTTTGGCCAAGACCTTAGATTCTGGCAGGAAAGGCGGTTGGCCTATTGCCCTCCTGCAGTGTCGTTTTTTGTACACTGAGGACAAAACTTAGTCGTTACGTCATCACGACCACATCTATAACAGAATCGACGCTTCGGCTGAGCGCACTGCCGAAAACATTGACCTGTTCTCTTGCAGTTCCAACAAAGAGTCGACCGAGAAGGCGTGGCCAATGCGTCAACATTCGGTGAGTCGGACTGCGACTCATGGCAAAAATCATCAATCGCTGACAATGAATTGGATGGGGCTTTCCTATAACCAAGTTCTGGTTCCAACAAATGCCGATGATTGGTAGGAGGTGGCTGAAATCGTTGAATTCGTGTCTCAGTTTCTTCAATAGCCCTACTGAGGCGTATTAAATCTTGCATCGATCTTACTTCACACGTGGCGAGGCCACTTTGAATGTAAGGTAAGAGATTACGTCTTATAATTTGAATTTTTGCCTGGTCCGAGGGAGGATCAGAAAGTTTGCGGAACAAATTCTCCATGGCAACCACAAAGGTAAGTACTCGTTCTTGAGCAGCTTGGGTTCTCCTACGGATTTCGTCCCAAAGAGAATAATTGTAGTCGTACGGCTGAAAAGCTTCTCGTAATTGCATGATCAAGTCATCCCAACTACTAAAAGAGCCAGTTCTGTACCATAAAAGTGCCTCGTCCGTAAAAATCTCCGGAGCAGACCGTACGACTTGTTCCTTAGAGACTCCTCGTGACAAGCGGACTTCTTCAACGCGCTCTATAAAATCGTTAACACTAGTTCGCCCGTTATATTTAACGTTCCAGCGACTCGCATCGAAAAATCGGTTTGATTCTGAATAAGAATTTCCGCGCAGTGGGGAAACCTGAAAGTTTTCAAGCATATTTGCCAAGTTGACATATGGGTTAGAATATGATAAAGGTTCGTCGTTCCTAACCGAATCCACATTCGGAATACGGGAGAAATTGTCTTCGTCTGAAAATCTGACGTGTGAGTTACGTCTCGTGGGAGACGACGCACGAACGGCTCGAGGTAAGACGTATTCCGGAAGTGACCTATTAACGTTACCCGTCTGAAAACTACCCGTGTTAGTTTTACCATAGTTTTGCGGTAACGATTCCGAGAAATAATTTCGACGATCCATATCTACGCGTGGAAAGTTGCGTGAAGCTAAAGTATTTTGTATGCCTCTTCCTAAATAATTTGATTCCGAACGCATAGGTTCATCATTCGGAACGGAACTGTACTCAGGTGGTACGCGGTGGGACGGCAATGGAACGGCATGAGCCGGCAAAGAAAAATCTCTAGGCGTCTCTACTGGAAATTGTTCAGAAGTCGAATGCTATTCGACGGACCTGTAACGGTTGGGACATTCGAAGTTTCTGACTGTCCAAGAAACATGGGTGGGGGAGCACTAATAATCCTTCGATTATTATGCGGTTTGTGACGAATACCCGTGTCAGTATTGATTGATTGTTCATTCGTAGATGTTGGGGGATTAAGACGAATGTTCGAAAGAATGTTCACGCGCGACGAGGTCGTGGTAGGAGGAACATCGTCGTCAATGCGCACTAGGTCGTATGAAACAGTAGGTCCATTCTGATTAAACGGTGGATCCATTTCTGTCTGAACAGCAGATGTGTTTTGAGGTATCTCTCGATCAATCAACGAAACTTGTTCGACACGATTGGAGGACATCGACGGGCCGCCACGAGCTTCCGAGCGCAATAATTCCGAGACAGGTAAGTTAGCATACGTCGAATTTAGATCGGTAATATACCGTGAACAAAGAATGGTTAGATCTTTCAGAATATCAGTATCTATTCTGTCCTGACAACGTATACGACTCAGCCTAAGCTGTATTTGTTGAAGACGTGAGTAAATTCGATCATACTCATTTTCACGATTCGCGTGGTTAAATGCCAAAAGGTCACCGCCGAGTTGAAAGAGTTTAGCTCTATACGTGCATAATTCTGTTACCACGTCAAGGTTTGTAGAAGTTGGTGCCATCACCAATCCTTCACGTTCCATACGGAAAACAACCCGAACTGCGACACGCTTTTCCGTAACCGTACGCGGAATTGGCAGACCACGGATTTTCAGTTCATAGTCAAGGTCATCACCTGCTAACCGATTGATTTCCATTTTTAATGAGTTTATTATTAGATATAATATATGCAACAAAAAAAACTACAGAGACGTATTAGCTTTAACACTGCCTGCAGCAATCGTTAAACCTGACCACTTTTCCCTATGTGATGACAGGAAACAAAAAATATAAATATACACTATATATACGGTAATGTATCCGTATGTGAAGACAGGAAAAAAATAAAAATATTCACTGAATATATACGGTAATGTATGCTTAATCTATACCCAAATATAAAAAAAAATACTATATCACTTTAGTAGTTAAGATGTATGTCACCAAGTGACGTACAACCCCGACCCCTACCAAAAAAAAACAAAAAAAAATAGGTTATCGTGGGATAACAACCCACACTAGGCCAAAATGTAACGACAAAAAAAAAACTCACAATCAGGTGTCTCACACCATAAAAAAAATTCAGAAGAAAAATACTTTTTAGCCAAGTATTTAAAATTAAGAACGTACTTCGGAAATCGCGATATTTTCGCGGTAGTACTTAACGTTTACTTAAGGTATCTTTATGATGTCTTGAAGCTGCCTCTACTACCAAAGCACCACCATAATGAAAATAAATGTCAGGTAAGTCTATAGTACAAGACTCAACAATGAATAGTATAAGACCTGTATGTACAACTAAGTATAAGACTTACTAACTTTAATAAAATATATATATATATATATATATATATATATATATATATATATATATATATATATATATATATATATATATATATATATATATATATATATATATATATATATATGTTTTTTTTTTAAATAAACTTTTAGTATTTACCAAAATTTTGTTGATGTGTCTTGCACATACCAACACCAAAATTACTTGAAAATCGACAACAATATCGGTAAATGTTCGATACGTTATATCCAAGAGAAAACGTTTATACCAAAATATTCTTTATAACAATCATTATTCCGAACGTACTGTCGGACGCACTCACTTTGTACTTCTTATTACATGACAAAAATGTAACTTAAAGGTAACAGCAAAAACAATACCGTTGCGCACTTGTCTGGAGCATAACCTTAATAAAATACTATTAAAGAAAGCAACATGCAACATATACTTTAATACCCGTTGAAAGGCGCCATTTGTAACATAGGGAAAGGTCCGGGTTCTTTATTATGAGACAATGAATGAAGCAATTTTATTACTAGCGGGGTTAGCCTCTTTAAAATATTAAATGAGTTACTAAAAACCCGTGGACCCTAAGATAACAGAGCTGAGTTGCTCAATCTCTAGATTATCTAGTCTCTGCCTTATGGGCTACGTCGGCTAGCTCTGCCGCGGAGATTGGGGGGGTAACCAGAACGGTAATAACAGCGCCACCTGTTTTAATACCCTAGGTAAAGCAGAGACTGTAGTTAAAAAGAAAACAGGAAAGCTAGACTAAAAATTGAAACAACATTTACCCTCTTAAAACTGTTAATTTAATAGAAATTAAGCCAGCATATGCCTATATACAATTTACAACCCTGAGGGGGTACCGAACAGAGCGTCTAGAACACGGTTATGGAACGTAGTTCTGCTCCAGAGAAAGTGCCTACTCCCCTGACTGTGGCAGCTTTCTGTGCTTTTAAAAGAATGTTTAGTTAGGTTAGATTTGCATAACGTGATGATTAATAATTTAAGTTTTGAGCTAAATAAATGATTAAATTAAGGTGCCAAAATCAGTAGGGAAGGGCAAAACGCTACATTTATCTAATATTGTGGCGAATGTACAGGTAAGGGAGCAAACAGGCCTCTTTGCTAGCGATTTAAACTAATAAATCTACATGATATCAACTACCAATTAGAGTGAACTGCACAGCATATCAACATTAACAATATCAGAATATTTACAAGTGACTAGGTACTAATTATACACTTGAGGCTCAGGCTACCATGTGAAGTTTAGTGAGTGCGTAAGTGAAGGCCTAGGGCCTTAAGTTATTATACGCGATTGTCACTGATAAAACAGCACAGACATGTCAAACCTGAACTTAGTAGTGGTGTGGTGTCTCAAGTACTTAGGCAGTGAGGCGAGTCGAACCCTGTATCGTATCCTAGCACTCGTAGGGTGTAGGAGCAGCGGTCCTCCTCTACAACGGCGTCAGAAGTTCCATAAGGATGACGGAAAGGAGAAGTCACTGACGAAAGAACAGGAACGAAGTACCAACAGGTGAAAAGAGAATGAAGAAAGAAAAGAGACGTAGAACAGAAGAAAAAGTAAACAAAAAGAGGCCTGCAACAAAAGCAAGCGTTAGGGTATGACGTCCAAATACAAACTAAGGTAGGCAAATTTTAAGATATTATAAACCAAATCTAAGCAACAGTGCAGTAGTCACATAAAACAACAGGTATTTGATAGGAAACTCACCTGAGATCGTGTTTGACCTCTTTGATCGTACAAGAAAACCTGAACTTTGGGGTTTTGCCCACAAAACTAAAAAAAATTCAATCAACTGATTGTTTTGGCGTAACAAGACATATTACCACCAAAAATTATAGTTTTAGGCCCCAAAATTCAAAATATAGCAGCTAAACTGCTGTTAGCTAGCCCGAATGCAACTTTGCAAAGGCATCTGCCAAAAAAAAATGACCAAATCCGACGTCAGAAAACGGCCGTTCGTTTCTGAATGTCAAAGACCTAGGGAATTTCATTTTATTAAATGTGACATCTGACAATTGTTTATTTTATAAACAAAAACAAAGAATTTTTAATTAATGGTTTTTAAGGTACTACACTGTAGTACAAAACGACATTAAATTGTTATATCTGCCCATACATTTAATTCTACAGTATATCTTAATACCTATAACAAATTTTTCCTAAATTTTCATTTTTAGGTCTCGATAAACCAAACACAACAAAACTAAATAAGACCTAGCAAGATTTTCAAACGATTAAGACTGTGAGAACTGAGAATTAGCTAATCTAAGGAGATGGAGTCAGATACCAGGAATAATGGTGACTATTGACTGACTAGCTTACGTCTCACTTGAAGAATTATCAGGTAGGTTTTGACTTTGCAACAATAAAGCAGAAAATTTATCAGTTTTAAATTCTCAACCAAACAACTAAACTAAACTTATTTTCTATTTTCAGGGTGGCCTCAGGAAAGATTCTAGAAGACTTGACGATAAGGAAAAGTAGAATAAACTATAAGTTAGTATTTACATTATACTTACAAGAACTAAAATAAACGAAATCATAAGATAAGAGAATATGTTTTATTTTCATTGCCATAATGACAAACTGGTAAGTTTTAAACCTTTATTTACAATATCTTTGGGAAGCAGATTAAAACTGTAACACATCCCCTCTTCCTCAAAAAAAGTTTTTTTTTCTCTTTAAACCAAAAAAAAACTTGTAGGTACTTATAAATTAGGAACTCAAAACAAAAGGCAAGGAAATGATTGTAATTGATTAAAATGTACACGGGGGGTTAAATGGAATCATCAGGAGAATGAGCCTTTAAATCCTTGGCGTGCCATGCGCCAATATTACGCCCCGAAGGTTCTGAAAGTTCATAGGACCATGGAGATAGAATTCTGGAAATTATGAAAGGTCCAGTAAATTTAGGGGCAAGCTTCGCCGCGAAGTTTCGAGTAGCGTCAGATATTACATAATTCTTCTTCCAAACCTTTTGACCCTGAAGGAAACGTTCAGGCCTACGACGAAGATCATAGGTCTTCTTAGTTTTCTCGTACGCCTGCGTTAATCGTTTTTGAACGTCTAAAAATACCTGCTTAAGTGTATGCGCACGCGTAGCAGCATCAAACGGCTTGTCAGTAGTCGGCCTGTCGTCTACGGGTCGCTCTGTGACTGTTATTTCTCGACCAAACATAACAAAGTTTGGTGTTAAGCCAGTTGTCTCGTGAACAGCTGAACGCATCGCCAAAGCAACTTTCGCAAGATGACAGTCCCACTTTTTGTGGTCGGAAGATACATACGAAGAAAGAGTCGTCTTTAATACTCGGTGTACTCTCTCCACAGGATTAGCTTGAGGATGATAGTTTGCTGTATGTCTTAATTCAATGGCATACCTGTCCATTAATTCGCGAAAGATTTTGCTGCGAAATTGGACACCATTGTCCGCAATCAGTTTATTCGGTCGTCCGAAGACAAGAATGACATGATCTTCCATCCAACGAACTACACTCTGAGCGGTAGCCTGTCTAAGGGGGAAAAACAAGGTGAACTTACTAAAAAGATCATGTACCGACAAGACATAACAATGACCCTTTGATGACCGCGGTAGCGGACCAACCAAATCCACACTAATGACCTGCCAAGGGCGGAAGACAGTAGGTTGTTGACTCAGCATTAGACCTATAGGCGCTTTCTGCTCCGGTTTAGTCTGGAGGCAAACCTCACACCTTTTAATATATTTGCGAACCTCTGCCCGCATTTTCGGCCAATAATAGTTTTGAGCAATACGCGAAAAGGTCTTAAATATGCCTAGATGGCCACAAGTGGGTGGGTCGTGATTAGCCCTTATAATTTCAGCACGCTTCTCGCGTGGTACAACCACCAACCATTCCGATTGTGGATTAGCTAAGGCGGGGTAAGAATGTTTAGCACGCTTAAACAATCGCCCTCCATCAAGCCACCACATCGAATACTTAGAAGGATATTTCTCTACTTTGAGACACATCTCGCGATACCAACGATCGGTAGATTGGTCATTAACGGCATCAATGATGGGTACAGCCCTAGATAGTGCATCAGGCACCACATTATCTTTACCCTTCCTATGCTCGATGTCAAAATCATATTGCTGTAGCCTGACAGCCCAACGAGCGATCCGACCAACCAGATCCTTTATTGAATTCAACCATTTTAAGCTATAGTGATCGGTTATAACCGTGAAATGGGAATCCTCTATATACGGCCGCAACTTTTCAATCGCAAATAGTACAGCAAGACATTCCTTTTCTGTGACACTATACTTCCTCTCTGCTTTTGTGAGGGATCGACTCAGATAGCGAACCACTCGTTCTTCTCCATCCTGTCTCTGCAGAAGCACTGCTCCCAAGCCATAATCAGAAGCATCACACTGAACTATAAAGGGAATATCGAAATTTGGACATGACAACACAGGGGCTTTAACAAGATGTTCCTTAATCTGGTTGAACGCACTCTCGCACTGTTCATCCCACAGAAATTTGACGTTTTTCCTTGTGAGAGCTGTTAGCGGAGCAATAATCGTAGAGAAATTTGGCACAAATCGTCGGTACCATGACGCAACACCAACTATACGTCTGATTTCCGTTACATTTTTGGGCGTAGGGATTTGTAAAATCGCCTCTACCTTATCAGGGTCCACCAAAAGACCAGACGCATTAACAACATAACCCAGGTATCTGAGTTCAGGTTTACAGACACAGACACTTCTCTTCATTAAGGGTCAAACCCGCGCGCTTAATGCGCTCAATAACCTCACGAAGAACCGTGATGTGCTGGTCAAACGTAGGTGTACAGACAATAAGGTCATCGAGATACACAAATACATAGGCCTCGAGATCCACTCCTATCACTCTGTCAATGAGTCTCTGCCATACCGCAGGGGCGTTAGTAAGGCCAAACGGCATTCTAGTAAATTGGTATAGACCACGGCCTGGCACTGTAAAAGCAGTAAGCGGCCTAGATTCCTTGGCAATTGGAATTTGCCAATATACTGATTTTATATCAAGGGTGGTGAGATATTTGGCATCACGTAATTTGTCGAGCGTAGCGCTTACGTACGGTATGGGATATGCATCGGGAACAGTAACTTTGTTCAATGAACGGTAGTCGGCACAAAATCTCCAACCACCTGACTTCTTCTTTACCAAAACAATCGGCGAAGACCAAGGGGAATTGGAAGGTTCAACAATCCCATCAGAGAGCATCTGCTCTAGCTCGGCATGCACTTGCTTTTGCAATGCAGGCGATAGCGGGTAATAACGCTGCTTAATAGGCGCAGATGTGGTTTGAATAACAAGTTCCACCATATTAGTGCAACCCAGATTGTTATTCATAGTCGCGAATGTCTCAGCAACCAAACGACCCAGAACAGCACGTTGTTCCAGGGAGAGAGAGTCAATTGACTGGATAGCAGCAAGGCTAGCTGATGTGGAAGATCCATCAGTCGTAAATGTCCACTTTCCGGCATATATATCAGGCATAAGTCCCATTCGAAACCAAAAATCGACGCCAAGAATAAGAGTATGGTGAAGCACAGGAACCACTAAGACATCCAACAGTACTACTCGATCGCGTAATTGGATCGGCAGAGATACCGTCCCAATACTTTTGCAAGTACTCCCATTCGCCACTGTACACTCAGTCTTGGTTGCAACATTAAGGTGACAAAGACCCTTAAGTATTTCCCAACCAGAATATCCGATAATCGTCCTAGAAGATCCACTATCTAATAGTCCAAGAATAGATTTACCATATATCATTACGTCAAGGTAGGGTCGTTCATCATTCTTAGCATGAGCGAGAATAAAATCCAAAATAATATTATTTTTGGCCAAGACCTTAGATTCTGGCAGGAAAGGCGGTTGGCCTATTGCCCTCCTGCAGTGTCGTTTTTTGTACACTGGGGACAAAACTTAGTCGTTACGTCATCACGACCACATCTATAACAGAATCGACGCTTCGGCTGAGCGCACTGCCGAAAACAATGACCTGTTCTCTTGCAGTTCCAACAAAGAGTCGACCGAGAAGGCGTGGCCAATGCGTCAACATTCGGTGAGTCGGACTGCGACTCATGGCAAAAATCATCAATCGCTGACAATGAATTGGATGGGGCTTTCCTATAACCAAGTTCTGGTTCCAACAAATGCCGATGATTGGTAGGAGGTGGCTGAAATCGTTGAATTCGTGTCTCAGTTTCTTCAATAGCCCTACTGAGGCGTATTAAATCTTGCATCGATCTTACTTCACACGTGGCGAGGCCACTTTGAATGTAAGGTAAGAGATTACGTCTTATAATTTGAATTTTTGCCTGGTCCGAGGGAGGATCAGAAAGTTTGCGGAACAAATTCTCCATGGCAACCACAAAGGTAAGTACTCGTTCTTGAGCACCTTGGGTTCTCCTACGGATTTCGTCCCAAAGAGAATAATTGTAGTCGTACGGCTGAAAAGCTTCTCGTAATTGCATGATCAAGTCATCCCAACTACTAAAAGAGCCAGTTCTGTACCATAAAAGTGCCTCGTCCGTAAAAATCTCCGGAGCAGACCGTACGAGTTGTTCCTTAGAGACTCCTCGTGACAAGCGGACTTCTTCAACGCGCTCTATAAAATCGTTAACGCTAGTTCGCCCGTTATATTTAACGTTCCAGCGACTCGCATCGAAAAATCGGTTTGATACTGAATAAGAATTTCCGCGCAATGGGGAAAACTGAAAGTTTTCAAGCATATTTGCCAAGTTGACATATGGGTTAGAATATGATAAAGGTTCGTCGTTCCTAACCGAATCCACATTCGGAATACGGGAGAAATTGTCTTCGTCTGAAAATCTGACGTGTGAGTTACGTCTCGTGGGAGACGACGCACGAACGGCTCGAGGTAAGACGTATTCCGGAAGTGACCTATTAACGTTACCCGTCTGAAAACTACCCGTGTTAGTTTTACCATAGTTTTGCGGTAACGATTCCGAGAAATAATTTCGACGATCCATATCTACGCGTGGAAAGTTGCGTGAAGCTAAAGTATTTTGTATGCCTCTTCCTAAATAATTTGATTCCGAACGCATAGGTTCATCATTCGGAACGGTACTGTACTCAGGTGGTACGCGGTGGGACGGCAATGGAACGGCATGAGCCGGCAAAGAAAAATCTCTAGGCGTCTCTACTGGAAATTGTTCAGAAGTCGAATGCTATTCGACGGACCTGTAACGGTTGGGACATTCGAAGTTTCTGACTGTCCAAGAAACATGGGTGGGGGAGCACTAATAATCCTTCGATTATTATGCGGTTTGTGACGAATACCCGTGTCAGTATTGATTGATTGTTCATTCGTAGATGTTGGGGGATTAAGACGAATGTTCGAAAGAATGTTCACGCGCGACGAGGTCGTGGTAGGAGGAACATCGTCGTCAATGCGCACTAGGTCGTATGAAACAGAAGGTCCATTCTGATTAAACGGTGGATCCATTTCTGTCTGAACAGCAGATGTGTTTTGAGGTATCTCTCGATCAATCAACGAAACTTGTTCGACACGATTGGAGGACATCGACGGGCCGTCACGAGCTTCCGAGCGCAATAATTCCGAGACAGGTAAGTTAGCATACGTCGAATTTAGATCGGTAATATACCGTGAACAAAGAATGGTTAGATCTTTCAGAATATCAGTATCTATTCTGTCCTGACAACGTATACGACTCAGCCTAAGCTGTATTTGTTGAAGACGTGAGTAAATTCGATCATACTCATTTTCACGATTCGCGTGGTTAAATGCCAAAAGGTCACCGCCGAGTTGAAAGAGTTTAGCTCTACACGTGCATAATTCTGTTACCACGTCAAGGTTTGTAGAAGTTGGTGCCATCACCAATCCTTCACGTTCCATACGGAAAACATCCCGAACTGCGACACGCTTTTCCGTAACCGTACGCGGAATTGGCAGACCACGGATTTTCAGTTCATAGTCAAGGTCATCACCTGCTAACCGATTGATTTCCATTTTTAATGAGTTTTATTATTAGATATAGTATATGCAACAAAAAAAACTACAGAGACGTATTAGCTTTAACACTGCCTGCAGCAATCGTTAAACCTGACCACTTTTCCCTATGTGATGACAGGAAACAAAAAATATAAATATACACTATATATACGGTAATGTATCCGTATGTGAAGACAGGAAAAAAATAAAAATATTCACTGAATATATACGGTAATGTATGCTTAATCTATACCCAAATATAAAAAAAAATACTATATCACTTTAGTAGTTAAGATGTATGTCACCAAGTGACGTACAACCCCGACCCCTACCAAAAAAAAACAAAAAAAAATAGGTTATCGTGGGATAACAACCCACACAAGGCCAAAATGTAACGACAAAAAAAAACTCACAATCAGGTGTCTCACACCATAAAAAAAATTCAGAAGAAAAATACTCTTTAGCCAAGTATTTAAAATTAAGAACGTACTTCGGAAATCGCGATATTTTCGCGGTAGTACTTAACGTTTACTTAAGGTACCTTTATGATGTCTTGAAGCTGCCTCTACTACCAAAGCACCACCATAATGAAAATAAATGTCAGGTAAGTTTATAGTACAAGACTCAACAATGAATAGTATAAGACCTGTATGTACAACTAAGTATAAGACTTACTAACTTTACTAAAATATATACAGTGTGTCCGCTTAAGTTCTGTACATATGGGAAAATTTTTTATTATTAATTTTACGAAAGAAAGTTACTCTTTATAAAAAGTTCTGCTTCCTGAGAAAATAATATTAAACTATTCAAACTTGATATAGTATGTACAGGATAGTCAAAAATTAAAAAAATCTAAAATGGCCCAAGAGAGAAGTACCCTTAATTTTAATTTTAGAGCAAAATGGAATAAGAAAATGTTGCTTGGCATTAAAAATTATATCTGTTTATACTCTTAGTATACCATTACTAGATTTGCAATTGTCTCTCTAATTACCCTCTCCAAATGGTCAACATTTTAACATGGCCTTTGTAGGTATACATTCTGTTTTAAGCCCCACAAGAAATAATCTAGGGGGCTCAAGTGCGGGGACCTAGCGGGCCAAAGAAGGTCAGAATATCTATCGATAACTTTTCCATTAAAAAAGGTATTTAAGTATTGTCTTACATCCCTCGTACTGTGACATTATTGGTACCATATCCATAGCCTATCGGGTATGTGAAGTTCATGAATAAAATTAAACAAATTATTAAATTAAATTAAATTATTAAAAAAAAACAGGTAACGTTCACCATTTAAATTTTGTCGAAAAAAAAGGTCCTATTATTGTATTTTTGTAAATTCCGCACCACACATTTGTTTTAAAAGGGTACTGATCACGTGTCCGTATAGTGAAATTTAGATTAACGTACTTCTCTCTTAGGCCAATTTTGATTTTTAAAATTTTTGACTATCCTGTACATACTATCTCAAGTTTGAATAGTTTAATATTATTTTCTCAGGAAGCAGAACTTTTTATAAGGAGTAACTTTTTATCGTAAAATTAATAATAAAAAAGTTTCCCATATGTACAGAACTTAAGCGGACACACTATATATATATATGTATATATATATATATATATATATATATATATATATATATATATATATATATATATATATATATATATATATATATATATATATATATATATATATATATATATATATATATACAGTGACCGGCAAAAAGTTCGCAACATATGGGAAAAATTTTTATTAGGTGAGTATTGGAAAAACTTTTCCGGGGGATCGGTTCTGCATGTCCGATAACCTAAAAATCGATTTTGACATACGTCACGTGACCACTGGTATAGCGTCAAATTAAAAAAAAAATTGTTAATTTACAAAAAGTGAGGTTAGTTGACGAGATATCAAAAAAAGTTATTTGAAAAAATTGCTTAGAATTAAATTTTAGGTCCTTGTGCAAAATTTTAAGATTTTATTTAAAAAAATTGGAAAACTCAATTTTTTTTAAATATTTTTTTATCGATTTACAAATTTCCAGTTTTTTTCGTTTAGATAGCTTGGCTAATGTAAAGCCCATGTATCTGGATGAAAATAAACGAATGTAGTAGTTCTTTCTACAATTGACAGGACAAAATTAAAAAAAACAGGGTTTCGCCGGACGCTAGCTGTTGCAATGATTTGTATCTAGCAGCAGTGTCAAAATTGTGGAGACATTTCAATGAGATTACATTGAGAAAACCTTAATCGTCTTAAATATATCTGCAGTTCGACTTTTTGTAAAGTTAAGGGGAGTAAAATAGATAATAAACAAAAAATTACCTGTTTATTTAATCGAAATTTCATAAACGAAAACCAATGTAAGAAAAACTTAAAAGTAGTCAAATTCTGTACTAACAACATAAAAAATCATTGTTTTTCCTTGGGTGCACAAAATTTAAAACTCAGTATGACCACCATTTCTCTCCATACATACTATTGTTCTCGAGCGCAACTCTCGATTAACATTTCGGAGCATTTTACGATTTATTAGCAATACACAATTTCTAATGACATTCTCTAAATTTTGTATATTCCTAAAGGGTCGATGTTTGTACACAGAGTTCTTTAGGTATCCCCACATAAAGAAATCTAACGGAGTCAGATCTGGTGATCTCGCAGGCCACGGATTTTCAGAAAACCGTCCTATCCACTGGTTTCCAAATTCTTGATCCAGCCATCTCTTCACCTCATTTGTGGAATGAATGCTAGCTCCGTCTTGTTGAAAGTATAAATTTCTTCTTTCGGCTAATGACAAATTGTCTAAAAAGTCAGATATCTCAGTTTGTAGAAATTCTAAATATCGTTCTGAATTTAAATTGTCTCTAAAGAAAAAAGGTCCCACTATTCTGAGGTTGAAAATTCCGCACCACACATTAACCTTAAAACTATATTGGTCTTAGAGAAAGAGGTCCAGGTTCTTTATTATGAGACAATGAATGAAGCAATTTTATTACTAGCGGGGTTAGCCTCTTTAAAATATTAAATGAGTTACTAAAAACCCGTGGACCCTAAGATAACAGAGCTGAGTTGCTCAATCTCTAGATTATCTAGTCTCTGCCTTATGGGCTACGTCGGCTAGCTCTGCCGCGGAGATTGGGGGGGTAACCAGAACGGTAATAACAGCGCCACCTGTTTTAATACACTAGGTAAAGCAGAGACTGTAGTTAAAAAGAAAACAGGAAAGCTAGACTAAAAATTGAAACAACATTTACCCTCTTAAAACTGTTAATTTAATAGAAATTAAGCCAGCATATGCCTATATACAATTTACAACCCTGAGGGGGTACCGAACAGAGCGTCTAGAACACGGTTATGGAACGTAGTTCTGCTCCAGAGAAAGTGCCTACTCCCCTGACTGTGGCAGCTTTCTGTGCTTTTAAAAGAATGTTTAGTTAGGTTAGATTTGCATAACGTGATGATTAATAATTTAAGTTTTGAAGCTAAATAAATGATTAAATTAAGGTGCCAAAATCAGTAGGGAAGGGCAAAACGCTACATTTATCTAATATTGTGGCGAATGTACAGGTAAGGGAGCAAACAGGCCTCTTTGCTAGCGATTTAAACTAATAAATCTACATGATATCAACTACCAATTAGAGTGAACTGCACAGCATATCAACATTAACAATATCAGAATATTTACAAGAGACTAGGTACTAATTATACACTTGAGGCTCAGGCTACCATGTGAAGTTTAGTGAGTGCGTAAGTGAAGGCCTAGAGCCTTAAGTTATTATACGCGATTGTCACTGATAAAACAGCACAGACATGTCAAACCTGAACTTAGTAGTGGTGTGGTGTCTCAAGTACTTAGGCAGTGAGGCGAGTCGAACCCTGTATCGTATCCTAGCACTCGTAGGGTGTAGGAGCAGCGGTCCTCCTCTACAACGGCGTCAGAAGTTCCATAAGGATGACGGAAAGGAGAAGTCACTGACGAAAGAACAGGAACGAAGTACCAACAGGTGAAAAGAGAATGAAGAAAGAAAAGAGACGTAGAACAAAAGAAAAAGTAAACAAAAAGAGGCCTGCAACAAAAGCAAGCGTTAGGGTATGACGTTCAAATACAAACTAAGGTAGGCAAATTTTAAGATATTATAAACCAAATCTAAGCAACAGTGCAGTAGTCACATAAAACAACAGGTATTTGATAGGAAACTCACCTGAGATCGTGTTTGGCCTCTTTGATCGTACAAGAAAACCTGAACTTTGGGGTTTTGCCCACAAAACAAAAAAAAACTCAATCAACTGATTGTTTTGGCGTAACAAGACATATTACCACCAAAAATTATAGTTTTAGGCGCCAAAATTCAAAATATAGCAGCTAAACTGCTGTTAGCTAGCCCGAATGCAACTTTGCAAAGGCATGTGCCAAAAAAAAATGACCAAATCCGACGTCAGAAAACGGCCGTTCGTTTCTGAATGGAATTTCATTTTATTAAATGTGACATCTGACAATTGTTTATTTTATAAACAAAAACAAACAATTTTTAATTAATGGTTTTTAAGGTACTACACTGTAGTACAAAACGACTTTAAATTGTTATATCTGCCCATACATTTAATTCTACAGTATATCTTAATACCTATAACAAATTTTTCCTAAATTTTCATTTTTAGGTCTCGATAAACCAAACACAACAAAACTAAATAAGACCTAGCAAGATTTTCAAACGATTAAGACTGTGAGAACTGAGAATTAGCTAATCTAAGGAGATGGAGTCAGATACCAGGAATAATGGTGACTATTGACTGACTAGCTTACGTCTCACTTGAAGAATTATCAGGTAGGTTTTGACTTTGCAACAATAAAGCAGAAAATTTATCAGTTTTAAATTCTCAACCAAACAACTAAACTAAACTTATTTTCTATTTTCAGGGTGGCCTCAGGAAAGATTCTAGAAGACTTGACGATAAGGAAAAGTAGAATAAACTGTAAGTTAGTATTTACATTATACTAGTAGGTTATACATAGGGAAATTACTCTGCTCCTCCTAATTTGCATAAATTTAAATATTAAAATTAATGAGTTTTACTCCATATATTATAATTAATTAGTTTTACTCCATATATTAAAATAATAATTTTTTTACCTCCGCCTATGAACTGAGAGACCCAATTAGCATATCATAGTTTAACTCCCTATAATTAGTTTACCTCATAATAATTTTACTCCGCCTAAAATTTTCCTCTGCCTCTGAGACGTATGTGTATATCACGAGATTAAAAGCGTAAGAGTGAAAGTTAAATTTTACTGAATCCTTGTGACCAATCTAGCCTTATAAAAGCATTTCGCTTTGTGTCTGGAAACTACATTTTAAGTTTGCAAAAGCAGCAGTGTAAAGTAAATTAAAATATTTTATTAAAATTGACAAAGTTTAAAAAATTACTAATTAAAAATTTGAAATGGAAGAAGAATTCGAAATCATGGATGATATCGATGTAGAAGAAATTATTCCACACTTCGACTACAACGTCTCTCCAGAACAGGGTCCAGATCCCTTTGTAGAACGTTTTTTAAAAATAAATCACGAAGATATTAACAATTACGCAACCATAGAAACGGAATCGGGTGATTCCGACATGGAATTTGACGAAGAAGATAGTGCTAGTACAATGCGTGTATCTTTGATGCGTCAACCTGGACAAGTGGACTATTTAGAAAAAATATTCTGTGTGACACAAAGTTACGTCATTATACAAAGTATTATTTCCAGTGAACGACGTAGTGTTTGTTATATTTGCTTTTACATTCATCAATTTTTTTTTGAAATGGGATCCTACAGTCATGTCAATACGCATATAAAAAGAAAACTAAGACATTCGAAAAAAGACGTACATTGCTATATTTGTAAACGATCACTATATCTAATAATTTTGCCAACAACCTGTCTAATTTGTAATAGTGGATATAAAATAAGTGATACAGATAGGGAAACAAATATCCCAATTATACCACATTAAATTTATTGCTATTGTATAATATAGTAGTTTACATAAAATTAAAAAATATATATAATCTTTGTTAATGTAAAATATTTTACTTTATTAAATATACTGTTGCTTTTGCAAACTTAAAATTAATATAATGTCATTAATTTTCTACAAACCTTGCTTTGTTTTAAATGTTAGTATATGCACTTTAACTAAAAAATTAATACATGTACAACCAGATTCTCAAACATTAGTCCGGTCTACTTTGACAACCGAAAGGTTTAAACTGACAAGTGTAAGAATAAGATAACTCATTATGAATTTATTACTGTGTTTTTTACAAATTTATAAAGAAAACAACAATTTTATTATGTACTTTCGACTATAATAGAACTAAAAATTATTACCTTAAAATAATTTAAATACCAAGCAAATCGCTGAAATATCAGAATTATTTTTAATGACGAATTATTAACAATGACAGGACTAAAAAACCTGTAAAGACATAACTGATTAACTATAAGATCTTAATTTAAACTCATACTAAATCTTAAACCTTCTTAGTGAATCTAAACATTAATTACTACACTATATTTAAAATTAAAATTTTTTCATAGTTACAAGATCTAAAAATGAAATTATTTTAGGGTTAAAAATGTACAAAGCACCTTTAAAATATTTTTAACTAAGCAAAATTGGAAAAACACTTAACATTACTTTAAAATTGTCTCTAAACACTATTAACAGTCCCTAATCACGCATCTAGTCCCGATACGTCCTATACAAATCAGCGGGAGGAACCGTCGTACTGCTTACCTCGCTGATCTGTAAGGGAGGGTCGTCAGGGTGCTCGGGCTGTTGCTGTAGCTCTTCCAGTTCCAGCTCATGTAGCCGCTGCAGAGCGACCTGCCGCTGCTCCATCCGAGCTAACAGCTCTCGGTGGTGCTGCACAAGCTGACACAGCTGGTGAATAAGCTGCCCCTGCTCCATATTCTGCTGCTCGAGCCGCTCCTGGTCTTGCAGGAGCTGGGGTAGCGTTCGCTGCAGCACGGTTACGTGCACCCTGTTTCCTTCTAAACGAAGCAAACGTCCCCTCCAGTACCGGGCTTGATTTGATTGATTTGACTGCATAATTAAAAAAAGTAAAAATAAAAAATTAAAAGTTTAAAAAATAAGTTTACAAATAAATTGACGTTATTGAGATAAAATGACTTGACTAACTGATTGAGAAATAGCTTATGTATACTTTAAATATCCGGAGAAACCTTAAAAAACCAAAGATTTCACTTTTGCTGGGCGAGTTGCAGCCTCAAAATTTCGATCAGTGTCGTCTCACACTATCCCAATCATTGTTTAATATTATTGGTTTGATAATTTTTACGTTTACAATACGTGGCGTTACTTATACTAATTTGCGAGTCACGTGAGCATAATTTTGTACCCGTTTATTTAAACATAATTATTATCTTTAATTAGTATTTTCAATTCACCTCCTTAATACGAATAAATTAAAAATGTAATTTTTTTCTACAAGTTTAAGCTAGGGGGTGTGCACCCCTTAGCTTTTAAATAGAAGAAAGTTAAATATATTTCTTTTTAACTAATAATTAACATTTAAAATAATTATAAGCAATTATTTTCTTTATTTGTATTGTAAAAAACCCTTGTGGACGCCCATGAAGTTTAATATACGGCTGGTTTTCTCTTTATCAAGATGCAGTTTTCAAATGTCGCGAAAAAGAAACAAAACCTTCACAGCATTCCATTAAAGCCAATATAATTAAATACACTCATAAATATACTTGTCCAAAAAAGGAGACATAATTGCAGCTTGCGAAGGTAGACGAAAAAGGAAGGCCGCTAACCGATCAGGTCAAGATACGCTTTAAAAGTACCGTGAGAAATCAACCTTTTGAGCGAAATTAGGGCACCGGCAGGTGTTTTATTTTTAATTTTAGAAAATATGGCTCACTTTAAAGTGGCTTAATTTGTAGAATAATTTAAAACATTGTCTAAATGTACTCTCTTACAGATAGGCACATAGTACTAGACTAGTAGTACTAGAAACAAGAAAAATGTAGGACAGATATGTCCTATATTTGTTTAGCTTGGAAAATTTTGTATAGATAAATTTAGTGAGGGAAGCGGTACTACCCTACAATTTTTTGAAGATAAACAAAGAAATTTTTACACATTAATGCATGTCTGGAAGCGTCTATTACACGCTTTAAAAGTACCGTGAGAAATCAACCTTTTGAGCGAAATTAGGGCACCGGCAGGTGTTTTATTTTTAATTTTAGAAAATATGGCACACTTTAAAGTGGCTTAATTTGTAGAATAATTTAAAACATTGTCTAAATGTACTCTCTTACAGATAGGCACATAGTACTAGACTAGTAGTACTAGAAACAAGAAAAATGTAGGACAGATATGTCCTATATTTGTTTAGCTTGGAAAATTTTTTATAGATAAATTTAGTGAGGGAAGCGGTACTAATTTAAGGGGTTACGCCACCCTGAAATTTTCAAAAAAAACGAATTTTTTTTTGGCTGGCGTAGGTCATCATGAAAACATTAGAAGATCCCATGTACAGTCCAGGTATCGCAGACTGAAGAGAATTAAAAGAAATATTTGATTTTCAGACGCTGACTTTTTTTACTTTTTGTCAAAACGGTGTACACAATATCTCAAGATCTACTCACCCGATTTGACTCAAATTTACAACACTTCTTCTTTATCATATTATCTACGATGTGACATAGGATTTTCTCGATTGAATGTCTTGTGTAAAAGTTATAATTTTTTTAAATTCAATATTTTGATGCAAATTTCAAGCTTTTTTCAAACAGCAGCTATTTTTACAAAAAAATTTCCCTGCGTCACATTTTAGCTACTACCCTTTTAAATAAGAAAAAAATATTTTCTTGCTTTTCAGACAATGTCTAAGAGAGAAATTACGTACCAACAAGGATTTTCAAAAGATACTTATCGGCGCATATCTCCTTAAAAAAAAAATTTAAATCGTTAATATTGCAAATGCTCACAAAACTACTATGTATATGTGTGAAATAAAGATATTTTTTATATACTTAATGGTTGCGTCAAACTTTTTTATTTTTCCGAGCGCCAGGGTGGCGTATCCCCTTAAGTGTACTTACAAATTTTCGTATGTATTTCTTAATTATTTTTATTGGGTCACTTTATAATTTTCACCACTAAATTAAATTAAATTAAATAGCCTAAATATCCTTAAGCTTTCCTAAATTTCAGGGACGCTTTAACATTTAGAGGCCACACTGCAAAGTGGAATCGTTGATTTTAACCTTTCTGCATGTATAAAGAGTATATAAAATAGAAGTACCCGTAGTATCATTAAGCTGTTCACGCATCAAACAATTCAGTGAGTTTTTAAAATGAATACCGACCTATCCTGTTCAAGTCCTGCACCAATCGTTGAAAACAGTGAAAAAAAGGTAATAATTTTGCAAGATATTAACATTCCAAGATCGAAAAATGTTCAATATATGGTAAAAAATATGTTAGAAAATAGTGCGCAGCAAAAGGAATTGACACATCATAAAGTTAAAGATAATTTAGAGAAATTTTTAGTTTTTAATAACAAAAAAAATAGTGACTCAATTTCGTGTGGACAAAAGGCACAAAGTAATACTGTTGATTTAGAATTAGAAAATTTTATTAATAAACCTATTGATACTGAAAATAATTTTAATGAGCATAATAAGGAAAATAAAGACATTGACCGACAAAATTACAAAAATTACGACGAACAAAATCAAAACTTAGACGAAAAATTTTTGGAAGATGTATTAGACACAAAAAATTCAACACTTTTTAATACAACAGATCAACCAGACTATCTTGGGCTTTTATCTAGTCAATTATTTAATGACAATTCAAGCGAAAATTTGATCACATCATCACAAATATTTCAAAATAAAATTTCTAGTACACAAATTGATTGTGAGACGAGTTGTACTAACGAAAGTTCTTATTCTAATTTAGTGAATAATATCTTGGATTTGGAGGAAAATAGTCTTTTAAGAAAACAAAATTTAATTAAAAATAATTTTGAAAACGAAAGTGAAAATCAAAGGTTTATAAGTAAGAGTTCGCTTTATAGTGACGCTGAAGAAAATATTTTGGATGATGATAATGATGTCTCAATTATTCCAGCACAAAGAGAAAACGTGCAAAATTATAATAATTTTTATAAATTTGAGGAAGCAATGCCTGTCTATGAAGTCATCCCTTTAGTTGTGAAGAAAATTTTATTACCGGCTTCAACTCAGACAAATGCTGAAAATAAGACAGTTTCGACGCAAACTAATTCTTTTAAGAATATTTCTTTCGGCATTAAAAAAAAATTAAAACCAAAAAAAATCTAAAAATTATTTCCAAATTAAAATCTTTAGCTTTTCTGTTAAATTCAATAATACCCTCTCAATTTGAGACAGAACAACATTTATGGAAAAGGATGGAAACTGTTTTTAATGATATTGTAGATAACCTTGAATAATCCCCTCCTTATACCTAGCCAGAACTTACTATTTAGATAAACTTTTTCATACATTTCCTTTATTGTTTGTTTCTTGCGGGAACAGTTTCACAAGAAAAGACCTAAGCAAAGATGAAATATCAGTGCATCACATGCAAAAAAAGTTTTACCCGAAGGGATAATTTAATACGTCACCTTAATGGAAGCTGCAGCAAAATATCTCAAAAATGCAAACTTCAATTGCAAGAACTGAAAAATTCTAAATACCAAAAAACTTTTGGTAAGTAGTATTCATAATATAATATTTTGATGAAAACAACACTGTATATTAATTATTTTTTCTTTTAAATTTAGAATGAAATCCAAAAAATAATATAGTTGTTGTGTAAAACTAACTAGACCAGTTTTAAACGTTTTATTATTTTAGATCTTTCTATACTTTGTATTATTTATTAAGTATAAAAAATTAGTTCAAAATTATTTTTAAAAAAATATGTTAGTAGTATGTTAATGGGAGTACTAAGCATGGATAGGTCCCCTCCCATGATTAGTAGTGTATGCATGAGTGGACCTCCTCACATGATATTACCTCTTAGTAGTAGTAGGTTAATGGGAGTTCTACGTAAGCATGGGTGGGTCGCCTCCCATGATGTCCTCATACATTCCTGAGAAAAAAGCGTTTTTGTTGTTTTAAATAGATATTTTGTTGTAGAAGACCTTAAATATTGCCAGGAGTGTAGAAAATCTGTTAAAAAAAGTTTATGGTGCAGTCATGCCAAAACAAACACACACAAAAGAAACACATCTATAATGACAAGCGAAGAAGGAGTAGAAATAATTAAAACAGCTTTTCAAGAAAGAATTATATCCTATAGGGTTACTGCAAAAGGATTTCATATAAATATTGAAGATTTTTTTAATGAAATTTCACCAAAAATTAGTAAAATAATCCAAGAAGAACTTGACAAATTTACATGCATAAAGCTAAATCTAGAATTATTTGGAATGTATTTAAATCCTAGTGATGACAGCTATCATGTGAAGTCCTTTAATACCCCATTTAGAGTGTTCTGTAGCAGTTCAAATATAACTGCAGATATTGAAGAGATGATTGGAATAATGGATAGAAAAGCTTATGAACTAGCAGAAAAAGGCTCAGGTAATATTTTATGAAATTAATTAGCTATTTCTATAGAATAATGCTTTACATTATAAACAAAAATAAAATAATTAATTCTGTTTTAGGGTGGATCCTGCTTAATTGGTTATACGTAGAAGTTAATATCAACAAGTTTAATCCGCTAAGAGCTACATCTTATATTCCTCTACCTAAAGAGATAACGTCTAAAAATGCTGTAGTCAGCATTCAAAATAATGACGAATTTTGTTTTGCTTGGTCTGTGGTAGCGGCACTATACCCCCCAACAGGTTTGGAGTATGAAGTAACCTCCTATCCTCATTATTCAACCGTTTTGGATTTAACAGGTATTCAGTTTCCTATAACAGTAAAGGATATTCCTAAATTTGAAATACTTAATAATATTTCTATTAATGTTTATACTTTAGAAAAAATTAAAACTGAATTTAAATTTGAGTATGAAATAATTGGTCCACTACATTATACAAAAACAAAAAAAAATCAACATGTCAATTTATTGTTAATTGGTGATGATAACGGAAATTTCCATTACTCTTATATTTCTGATTTATCTAAATTAATATCTAAACAGTTATCTAAATATAAAGGAAAACATTTTTATGTGATGGTTGCTTACAACATTTTAGCAGTGAAGAATATTTAATTAGACATAATGAGTATGATTGTGACTTTGTAAGAATAAATCTACCATCAAATGAATTAAAATTAGATAAATTCGGAAACCAAATTCCAGAAAATATCTTAAAATTTGAAAATATTCAAAAACAAATGGAAGTTCCATTTGTTATTTATGCTGACTTTGAATGTATCCTTAAACCTCTAAATAATGAAGAAACTCACTTGGATCCGTCTACTTCGTACACCATTAAAAAATTTCAGCATATTCCTTATTCATTTGCCTATTACATAAAATGCTCATATGATGATAGTCTATCAAAATTTGAATTGTACAGGGGTCCCAATAGTGATCTCGTTTTTATAAATTACTTAGAGAGAGACGTACATGATTTATATAACAAACACCTTAAAGTTTATAAAAAAATGAATACACTTGATGGTATTGAAAAACTACGTTACAATTATTGAAATGAATGTCACATTTGTGATCAACCCATTATAGACCAAAAAGACAGAGTTTCAGATCATTGCCACCTAAGTGGAAAATGGAGAGGAAATGCGCATTCTAATTGCAATTTAAACTTTAAACAACCAAATTTTATACCAGTCATTTTACATAACTTACGGAATTATGATAGTCATCTCTTTATTAAAAACTTATGTCAAAATAATGAACGGATTTCTGTTATTGCTCAAAATAAAGAAAAATGCATTTCTTTTGAGAAGCATATTAACGTAGACACCTATACCGATAAAAATAATAAGATAAAAAAGAAATTTATAAGTCTTAGGTTTTTAGACTCATTTCAATTTTTACCCTATTCATTAGCAAAATTATCTGAAACTCTAGAAGATCAGCAATGTAAAGAAGTGAGAAAATATTTTAATGATGGGAAAAAATTTGAATATATTCGTCAAAAAGGTGCGTTCCCTTATAATTATGTTAATGAATTTAACAAATTAAATGTTACATTTTTACCAAATAGGGAACAGTTTTACAATGATTTAACAGATGAACATATTAGTACTGAAGATTATAAAAGAGCAAAACATGTTTGGAAATTGTTTAACTGCAAATCTATAGGTGAATATTCTGATATCTATTTAAAATCTGATGTATTGTTAGCAGATATTTTTCAAAATTTTAGAAAAACTTGTCTAGAAACTTATAGTTTGGATCCTGCGCACTATTACACCTTTCCAGGATTTAGTTTTGATGCGTGTCTGCGCATGACTGGAATAAAATTAGATTTATTAACAGATACCGATATGTTACATTTTTTTAAAGGTAGTGTAAGGGGAGGAGTTAGTACTTGTGTCAGTAGAAAATCTCTCGCAAATAATGAGTTAATTTCTGATTATGATGCTTCTAAACCCACTAAATATATTATGTATCTTGATGCAACTAATCTTTATGGGTATGCAATGTCTCAATATCTTCCAGAAAAAGATTTTGTTTGGCTTTCAGATGAGGACATTAAAAAATTAAATATATTGGATATTTCTGACACCTCTGAAAAATGGTATGTATTGGAAGTTGATTTAGAATATCCTTCAAATTTACACGATATTCATAATGAATTTCCTTTTTGTCCTGAAAATTTTAATCCCCCTAATTCTAAGATTCCTAAACTTATTCCAAATTTAAAAAACAAAGAAAAATATGTTATTCACTACACTTTGTTGAAACAATGTTTAAACCATGGATTAAAACTAAAAAAAATTCATAGGGTTGTACAATTTACACAATCACCTTGGTTAAAAAAATACATTGATCTAACTACAAAATTAAGAAATAATTCAAAAAATGAATTTGAAAAAAATTCCTATAAATTAGCTAACAATAGTATTTATGGAAAAACGATGGAAAATGTTGACAAAAGAATTGATATTAGATTAGTTACTCAATGGTCAAAAAACCAAAGAAAAGATGGTGCAGAAAATTTAATAGCAAAGCCCTATTTTAAAGATTATACAATATTTTCTGAGAATTTAGTTGCTATTCAAATGCAGAAAATGTTAGTTAAGTATAATAAACCCGTATATGTTGGTTTTTCGATATTAGACATATCCAAAACTGTAATGTATGATTTCTATTATGGGTTTTTGAAACCTTTATATGGTAGCAAAGTTAAGTTATTATATACAGATACTGACACCTTCATCCTAGAAATTGAAACAAAAAACATATATAATGATATTAGTCTCCACATAGAAAGATTCGATACATCAAATTATAAATGTAATAATATTCATAATATACCGAGAACCATTTCTGCTGTGGGTAAATTTAAAGATGAGTATGCTGGCGAACCAATAGAGTGTTTTTATGGTACTGGATCAAAAGCCTATTGTGTTAAGACACAAAACAGTTTACTTAAATAGGCAAAGGGAATTAAAAAAAGTAGCATTAAAAACCAATTAGATCTTGTAGATTATAGGGATGTTGTGGAAAAGACCTCTAAAATTTTTTGTACTATGTACTTGTTTAGACCTCGGCTGCATACTATTTATACCGAATTGGTAAATAAATTAGCATTAACTTCTAAAGATGATAAAAGATTTAAAATTCCAAATAGTTTTGATACCTTAGCATGGGGTCACCAGGATATTCCATTTTATGAGTGGTTCATGGAGCATGAATGATAAAAATTATTTCAAGGTTAAGTAAAGACTATATATTTTCAAACAGAAACAAAATCGTTTTATTTCTATATTACTGAAATCATTATAATGTGTTTGGAATCATTTGATCGAGGAATTGATAATAGTTTATACAAAACTTATGAAAAAAGGATGTCTTCCTTTAAAGACTGGAAGGGTGAATTATGTCCAAAATTGTTGGCAAGTTCCGGATTTTATTATATATCCATCCTAGATGCTTGTAAATGTTTTTATTGTGGTGTAGAAATATTTATGTGGAAAAGTGATGATTGTCCAATTAACGAACATTATAGATTGTCTAAGAATTGTGACTTTATGGAATGTTTATGGTTTGCAAAAAATTGTAATTGTCCAACAAATATTGGAAATAATTCTTTGACAAATTTTAACTTTAATCAGTGTATTATGTTAATTTTTGTTTTATTTGTGTGTTTAAATATTGTAACCAAATATATTTAAACTCTTGTTAAACTATGTAACTGACAGTCCTTAGAATTATTTTGTCTTGTGAAGGTCTTTTCTTGTTTAATATATTTTTTAAACTATATTAGATTTTTAATCATGACCCTTAATCCATATATCCTTTTATATTACATTGCTAATAATATATTGTATGTGCATAATCCAAATAGAGTAACACATGCTATGGCGTGTTTTGGAAATAAAACAGATACTGCTTTTAGTAAGCATTGTCACTATATGAAATACAAACTAATTAATAATAATTTTACTTCAGCTTTTTCTCACTTAATGCAAAACGATGAAAACAATAGTAAATATTTTAAAATATTATATTATTATCCTAATAATACCATTTTTGACAGTAATTGGATTCAGAATTTGCAGACGGAAGAATGCTCAAATAATACAGAATGTGAAAGTATTAAGAAATCTTTAAAAAATGAATCTTGTAAGATAATCGGAATTTTAAACTTATCATTATCAATATTTATACTTTGTGTCTTGTCGATTATGTCAATAATGTTTTATAAATTTAATTATTAAGTTTACTCTTCATGTTAAATACTGCAAAAAAAATATTAACCTTGCGTTTTCATTATGGAAGGGGTACTAATATAAGGATAAATGTGACAAAAAGATAGCAGTCTACTTGGGTCTCTCAAAATGACCTATTATTCGAAAAATCAGTATTTTTCTAACGACCCAAAATAAAATTATTATAGTAGTGACATAAAAAAAGTAAATGAAGAAAAACTTTTAAACAACAAAGTGTTTTGCTTGAATAATTCCTTATCAAAATTAATACAAGTTGGAATAAGTTTGGAAGATTTCTCGGCTAAAATAAAAATTAGAAGCCAAAATGGATTCAGTATTACTTTAAGTGAAGAAGAGTGGAAAAGTCTTTTGAAATATCAGGGAGTAATAGTAAATTATTTCTATTCATCTAACAACGAACCCTTTCCAGTCAAGATTAATGATCTTACTTTGTCATTTGAAAAAATTAATCAAAATCCTATTATAAAACTTCATAGATGTGATGGTGATTATTTGTATTTCGCTAGAGACACTACTGATAAATTGTGGGAAATACAAGATTTAATTAATTATAGAATTCAAATTATAAAAATGCAGGAATTTGAAAAATATTTTAATGTGTTCCAAACTACACTCGTCAATAATTCAGTGGACTTGTTAACAAGTGTTTATAATGTTTTAAATCCCAGTCAAAATGCTAACAGTGAAAATGTTAGTACCATGTTGGAGATGTTATTGATGTATCCGAACGTGTTGGAAAATAAATTGAGAAGAATTGCTCCGAAAAGAAAATATTATGAAGAAATCAGTGAATATTAATGAAGACAAAAACAAATTTCACTTATTAGTTGTTTGGAATTATGCCTCAAGACAAGCACGCAAAAGTGATTATTATCAGTACTATCTGGATCGACTTCGTTTTGAAAAAAGAATACAAAATTGTGGAAAAATGTTTTCTAAAATATTAGATGTAAATCATAGAAATGTAATTTATAATGAAAGATTTAATAAAGAAATTTAGTTTAAAATAATGGTGTTTTAATTAAAAACTGTGTTTCTTGCTAATATTTATATATTAAAAATTATATTACAATAAAGATATATATAAATCATATTACAATACATCCTTTTTTAATATCCATGAATTATGTGATTTATCCAATCCTAACCATTTAACATATACCTTATTTCCTTTTTTTCTTAGTATTTTTTCAACCAAATATACATCAGGATGTTTTACCTTCTGTAACTCTTCTTCATAAAATCCACCTTCAATATTTTCATTTTTAATATATTTTAAGAGATAAGTGGTTGGATTTGTTAACTGCACTTCCCTAATTTGAAAAATTTCAGTAGACCAGTTTGGTGTATATCCTTTATAGAATGCTTCCCTATGTTTAGAAATTCGAACAAAATCATTTAATATAAATTTATTTTGTTTGGGATCAATCGTTTTCTTATGTGTAAATGATTTTTTCATAATTATATTTGCGTTCTTCTCATTAACATTAGCAGGTTTGAACCCTGTTGTTCGATGTTTTTTATTATTATACTTTTTTAATATTTCAGGTAAAATATTCAACCACTTGTAATTACCTTGATTGCTAAAATGCTTCCACATCATACGTTTCAAGGTACGATTTATTCTTTCAACAATACTTGCTTTTAAATTTGAAAAAGTACTGTAATGATTTATATTGTAATTTTTCATAAGTTTTTGAAAATGTTGATTATAAAATTCTTTACCCAAATCCGTTTGCAAGTTTTTTGGTCTTGTAGTACTTTTTAAAATTTTGTCCATAGCTTCCACAACATCTTTTCCTTGTTTAGTCTTAATAGGTTCAGCCCAAGAATATTTGGAAAATGCGTTGATCACCACTAAAATATATGGATATCCTCTATTAAATTTTGCGTATGGTAGCATTTCAACCAGATCTGCTTGCCATAAATCGTTTAACTCTTTAACTATAACCCGTCTTCTTTTGTAATTTCTTCTAGCGGGTTTATGAAGTTCATTCACTACAGTTTCTTTAATATTTTCACTCATTTTAGTTTTTTATATTTTGTTTATGTTTTAGTTGTGACTGTCTGAAATATGTTGCTGGCTTTGTGTCAATTTTGACTCTATGTCTGAAATCTTAACTTCAGCTGCTATTATATTTTTTCGATTAAAAAATGCAGTATGATGAGCCTCCTTAGCAAAAGTCTTAAAATCATTTAAATCTTCTACAATTTTTTCCAAAGAAAAGGCTTTTGTGTATTTTTTAAATCCTCTAGATCTTGGATGCTTTTGTCAACATTTTGTTGTAGTTTAGCAAATCGTTTTTCAGAATCCTCCACTGTTGTTTTCAAACCCGCCTGTAACAATTGAAATACTTTTTCTATATTTTCAATTGCTTGAACATTATTTTCTAGTTTTCCTCTAAATTCCTCATATTTTGTGTTATATATACTTCTGAAATGATCATTCTGAATTTTTTCAATTTTATAATTTTCCTTTAGTTCGTTAACTTCTCTTTTTAGAGGTTCTAATGTGACATTAATATTAAAACGTTTTGAAATGTGTCTACCAAATTTGTCGAGAGTCATTTTGAATGTGTAGCAAAATAATTACAACCTTTCCTTTTATACAATTATATTGGCCTCTTTTAATTCTTCAATAATAGAGTTAATTTCATTATTGTGCCCGGTGTGGCCAGCTGCTTTTGAAGCTAATAATAATTTTAACCTTTCAACTAATTCATTGGGATCATCGAAATAAACAAAATCTACTTTATTATTAGATAAATCCATGACACCTGTCCCTTTTTTTGTTAAATTTTTAAAATATTGTTGTATTTGTGATGTTTGAGCAATGGAAGAAGCTCTAGTTCTAGCCCTTGTAACAGGCGCTAGAGGTTTGGAGAATGAACGGGTTCTACCTCTAAGAGGATCTTTTAAAATCTCCTTATCTACAAGGTATGGATGAATAAGAGTAACATATTTATCTGAAACTGTTCCGTGAATTTGTTCGTTCTCTTTATAGTTTTTTCGATAGGCATTAGTTCTTTTTAAAATATCCATGTAGTCGTCCACATCTTTAGCTTTGTATCCCAGAGGATGTTTTTTAAATAACAATTCAAATAACCCAGGCGTGCCTTCGTATGTAAGACCTTTTACTAATACATCTTTTCCTTGAAAATTTATTCTTGAATCGCAAATAAAAAAAGATTCATCTTTTATATTATGTCTAATTCCATATTTGTGATCGAATAAGCTCTTCGTATCTCTTATCATTTCATCTACATACTTTCTAGGCAGTGGATCAAATTGATTCAAATATATTTTATATGTTTTTGTTGAAGGTAAATTCTGGATATATGATCTGCTTTCTTCAAGTTGTTGTCTAGTTCCTTCGTCGGATTCGTTGCTAAGATTAACTGGTGTTCCTTCAAAAACCTCTTCCTCTTCTAAAAAAGAAAGTCCCATTGGTAATAAATGTTTATCATATGATGATACTCTGTTTTGTTTAGTTGGTGTAGAAGAAAAATACGGTTGTGTTAAAAATGGCTGCTTTGTAGTTAAGAAACTTAAATTTTCCAACGATTCTTCTTTGATTTTTTCCTTCTTTAACTTATCTGTCAATAATTCCTTCAAAGGCTTTATAATGGGTTCTAATTCTCTTTCCTTTTGAACCTGAGATTGAAGTATGTCAGCTTTTAATGTCTGGAATTTTCGTTTAACTGCCTTTCTAATTTTAACTAATTCTTTTGCCGCTTTTTCATCCATCTTGTTCATCTGAGTTTTTGTCATATACTATACAAACTTGATATTGGCAAGCTATTTATAAATGAATAAAGGAATCAAATCCTTTACGATATCTTCCAGAATTTATATTTGAGTCTTTATCCACAACCAAGAATCCATATTTGTCTCTCCAACACAATAAACATAACTCTCTAAATTGTTTAAATGACATATCAATATTAACATGATCATCACAAATATGTTTCAGATTAGTTGAATCTTGTTGGAATATTATTAATAAATTTGCATTATCACGAATTAATTGTTTAGGTATAGATGAATACGTTTGACATAAATAAAAACAATCTGTATTTTTATGTCTTCCGAAGCAAAAGTAATCTTTAACTATATTTTGATTACAACAAACAATATCGTCAAATATTATAATAGAATTTGGATTGATATCTTTTGGTGAAATAATATTTTCTTCATCTTCGGATTCGTAAAAACCAATTTCTTTGAGAGGCGTGAAGAGTTTTCTCAGATATTGGTTGATACAAGGATTTTGAATAAATATATATATGTTCAAATCGCAAACCATTAGGGTCCTCTATAATACTAATAAGAACATTAGTTTTTCCACATCCAGATGGTCCAACCACTAATCCCCTTTTACTATTTCCATCAAATAATTGTCCGTGTTTTCGAAAATTATTTTTTGCGACATCATGATCTCGAATATTGATTGTATAGGATTGTTTTTCGATCCGCATCTTAGACATTAACTAAATGATTTTAAACTTACAGGTTTTTATATATATAAGCAACTTGGTGTCAGAAAATTTTTCATTTCATCCAAAGATTTATAACATGACTATATCTTATCCAAATCGCATTAAACGCAAAAGGACATTTAAAAAGAGAGGAAGTGGTGTCTTAAATACACTAATTAATAAAATTCCTTTCGAACTGCATCTTCCAGGTTATAACTTTTGTGGTCCGGGAACCAAATTAGAAAAGAGACTTGCACGAGGTGACGAAGGAATAAATCCCTTAGATGAGGCATGTAAAGTGCATGATATTGCATATTCAGCTTCAAAAGATATAAAAGGTAGACATGTTGCTGATAGTTTATTAGCTCAGAAAGCTTTGGAACGGTTCAAAGCAAAAGACTCAAGTTTTGGTGAGAAAGCTGCTGCTTTAGGAATAAGTGGAGCAATGAAAGTTAAAACGAAATTAGGAATGGGGATGAAAAGAAGGAAAGGAGAACAAGGGGTCGTAAAGGACGTGGAATTTCATTAAACAAAGCTATTTCACTAGCCAGAAAGGGAATTCAAGGAAAAAATATTAACAGTTTAAAAGCAGGTGCTAAAATAGCGTTAGCATCTATAAAAAAATATGGTAGGGTATCTACTCCAAAAAGGAGAATCCTACCAATTCCAAAATCTGGTGGATTCTTACCACTTATACCATTATTCGCAGGATTATCTGCTTTAGGCGCTCTAGGTGGAGGTGCAGCTGGAATTGCTGCGAAAGCTGCAAAACAAAAATTAGAAGAAGAGAAAAGACATAATCAAACTATGGAATCTATTGCGGTAGGAAAAAAGGGAAGTGGACTTTATTTAAGACCATACAAATCAGGTTGTGGCTTATATCTTAAACCATACTCAAAAAACTGTTAAACAAAATACCTCGAAAACCGCTCACAAACATTGATATAGTTAAATATGTTAAACAACTAAAAATACCATACTTTCGAGGTATTTTTATGAGAAATAAACTACCAAAAAAAATTAAAAAAACAGAGTGTGGAATAATTAATTTAGACGAATCTAGGGGGGAAGGAAGTCACTGGACAGCTTATGTTAAAAAAGGAACAAATATAATATATTTTGATAGTTATGGAAATTTACGTCCTCCGCTTGAATTAATTAAATACTTTTATAGTGATGGTAAAAACAACATAATACAATATAATCATGATCAGCATCAAAGGTATAATGCAACCAATTGTGGACAACTATGTTTAAAATTTCTTTATAAAAACATGTAACGAATATTTTCAAATTTATTCCTTAATAGAAGTCTAAACAAACATGTCATATAGTTTTGTAATTAGTGGTAATTCTTCTACACTAACAGTAGAGTTTAACCCGCCAATATATTTAGACGAAAATTTTGAATATGTTATAGATCTTATTAATTTTGAAACTTTCAATGCTATTCCGAATATTGATGCAACAAATAATTTGTTTGTTTATAATCAGACGAATGAATTTAGAATACCATTTGGAAGCTATGAAATAGATGACTTAAATACATTGTTACAAAAACATCTTGATAAAGAAGGCTTAAGTTTTCATCTTTTCCCCAATAATAATACTTTACGAACTCACATTAAAACAACTTTTCCAATAACTTTTCGAGAAGGTACGATAGGAAAAATACTTGGATTTGATAATAAAGAATTGAATGCAAATCAAGAATATATATCAGATCGACCCGCTGAAATTATTCGGGTAAACTCCCTAAATATAGATTGTAGTGTTGCAGAAGGATCTTATTTAAATGGAAAACCAGTTCATATAATTCACCAGTTTTTCCCCAGTGTAGGACCTGGTTATAAAATAATAGAGTCACCTCAACACATTATTTATTTACCTGTAACAGTTAAAATTATAGACAAAGTTACACTTAAAATACTGGACCAAGAAGGTGACATCGTCAATTTCAGAGGAGAAACCGTGACGGTAAGACTACATCTTAAGAAAATAGAAGAATAATGGTTTTTTTTATATAACAAAAAGACAAATTTCGCTCATCAACAAAAGTTTAATATAAGTAAAGTCAAGCAAAATTCAATCAGTAAGAGGGTAAACTCTAAGGCGTTAACATCTTCTAACCGCAAATTTCTCGTATCTATAGGTTTCAAGCTTAAAACAAAACAATAAAATGGAACACTTAAATGTGAAAGAAAACATTCTTGTAGATGAATCAATAATGAGTTGGGAATTACTTTCTTTCGATCCATTTAATCCAAATAAACTAGGACCAAATGATGAAATAAGAATTTCTTTGCAACAAACAGGAAAATATCCTTTACCCTGTAAAAGTGAATTATACTTAGAACTAAAAGTCTTAAATGAAAATAATGAACCATTAAAAAATACCTTATTAATTAATAATGCACCAGCATTTTTATTCAAGGAACTGAGATATGTTTTAAATGGAGTTACTATTGATTCTGTACGGGATATTGGAATAACTTCTACATTAAAAGGTTATGCATCATTTAATGAAAATGAAAGTGTAAAACTTCAAAATGGTGGTTGGTATCCGAAATCTAAAAAAGGGGACAAGATTATGACTGATGAACAAGGAAATGTTTCTCTGTGTATTCCTCTAAAAATGTATTCTGGATTTTTTGAAGATTATAATAAAATTATTTTAAATTCACAACAAGAATTAATTTTGATAAGGAGTAATAATGATTCAAACGCGTTAATATCAACGAGCGATAATGAAAAACCAAAAATCACATTAACAAAACTTTGTTGGCGAGTTCCCCATCTTACTGTAGGCATTCCACAAGAATTAGCACTTACCAAAATTATTGACAGGAACAGTGATATTATTATTACTTTCCGTAGTTGGGAATTAGTTGAATATCTTGAATTATTAGAAACCACGAGGCACAACTGGCCTGTTAAAACTTCTACAAAAGTTGAGACGCCACGCCATGTTTTAATCGCTTTTCAAAAAGATAAACGTAACAACCTTAAAATGGATATGAGTAAATTTGATCATTGTGAACTAAGAAATATAAATGTTTATTTAAATTCTGAAGGGTATCCTTACAACGATCTTCAGTTAGATTTTACAAATAATAAATTTGCCACATTATATGAAATGTTTTTCGAATTTCGTCAAATGTATTATAACCATCCGGTAGAACCAATCTTCAGTCCAAAAGATTTTAAAGACAACGCACCTATAGTTTATATTAACTGTTCCCATCAAAGAGACTTACTTCAGACCGGTCCAGTAACAATGAGAATTGAGTTTGAGACAAAAGAAACAGTTCCAGCAAAAACCTCAGCATATTGCCTAATAATTCACGATAAAGTATTTACTTATAATCCACTAACTAAAATAGTAAAACAACTATAATAATTATCCCCACTCCAGTTTATAGACTAAATTTATTTCAATCACATTATTCTATAGTTCTAGTAATAATTATGTATTCAAAGGTGATACACTAATGACTTCATCTCAAATGATACGCATTGAAATTTTTATTAAAAACATAGAAATTCTAAAAAAACAAATAAGAGAATACTCTCTAAAAAAATATACCTGCCAGCAATTTTCGTTGCTAAAAATATGCGACTAGTTTTGGATATACAAGGATTTAAGGATGAGCGAAACAAATTTATTCCCAAAGAATTGGCTACGTATGATGGAAGCAGAATTAGTCATTATGTCTTTAAACAACCCTATCCATTAAGTTTTCTTTCTCCTGATTTACACAAGCAAGCTACATGGTTAATGAAGAATCATCACTGCATCAATTGGAATGTTGGATATACACCACTCCACTATTTTTCCAATATTGTTCAAAAAATGACTGAAGAAGCCCAATTTGTTTATGTTAAAGGAAGTGAAAAGGCTAACTATATTAGAAAATATTGTAAGAAACCTATAATTGAACTAGACGAACAACCAATTCTACATCCATCAACACCTAAATGTTTTTTCCATATTAAGTCACCGTCCATGTGTGCACTTTCAAATGTATTGTATATGTATGATAATTTTTTCATGAATGAATAAAAAGACTGATTAAATATATTACTGTTTTATTTCTCCATATTCTAATAAAGTGATTACAAGTATAATAACCTCTTAAACAACCCCCATTAAAAATTTTCATTTACAGGGGACTAAATTATTTTCACAAGTTAGTAAATCAATAAAAATATTATTGTTCATATTTATATTTTAATACAGAAATATTGTCATATAATTCTAATCGATAAAATTTAATCACTAACTTTACAAAATTCTTTGTCTTTAAAAAGTCTAAACAAGCTTGCGCTGCTTCTTGACATATTGATGCATGTTCCATATATTTTATGTATAATATTACATCTTGCGCTTCCGTATCCTCTTCAGCTCCAAGAGCATACTATTTCGAACATGCTTCTGACATAATAAAGTCTTCATACATTTCACTGACTAAAGTCTCCATATTTACACTCAAAAATCACAAAATCACTGAGAAGAAAGCTCGTCACATTCTTGCTCAACTTTCTTTATGAAATTCAACACCACCCATTCACTATCTGAGATATATTTTTTAAAAGTAAGCACCTTACTAGAAAATCCGTTACTTAAAAAATTTCTTATTAATTGTAGAATATCTTCATTTATATAAAAAGCACGACAAATATCTATACCATTTTCAAAATATTCCACCGTATCCATGTAATAAGGAATCCATTCTGCTCTACTGTGCGTAGCAAATCTTCGATACCAAGCACTTTCTTTAATAAACTCTTCTTCTATTTCTTGAACTTTTTGCAACACTTCTTCATTCACAGACATTTTAGCCTTACTGAATTCTAAAACTAAATTAAAGTAGCACCTCTATGCACAACTTATACATCTCCTGTCCCTCTACTTTGATGGTTAGAGTGGGATTTAACCTTGGTTTTTATTGTGTATGTGACCAATGTCTTGCGGAGGTAAAATTTTAGGCGGAGTAAAATTATTATGAGGTAAACTAATTATAGGGAGTTACACTAATTATGATATGCTAACTGGGTCTCTCAGTTCAGAGGCGGAGGAAAATTTTAGGTGGAGTAAAATTATTATGAGGTAAACTAATTATAGGGTGTTAAACTAATTATGATATGCTAATTGGGTCTCTCAGTTCAGAGGCGGAGGTAAAAAAATTATTATTTTAATATATGGAGTAAAACTAATTAATTATAATATATGGAGTAAAACTCATTAATTTTAATATTTAAATTAATGCAAATTAGGAGGAGTAGAGTAATTTCCCTATGTATAACCTACTTATACTTACAAGAACTAAAATAAACGAAATCACAAGATAAGAGAATATGTTTTATTTTCATTGCCATAATGACAAACTGGTAAGTTTTAAACCTTTATTTACAATATCTTTGGGAAGCAGATTAAAACTGTAACAAACTTTATCCTTAATCGTTGCTATAGAAACCATGCGAATCAAAATTTTACATATAGAATTTTGAATAATTGACCGAATTCCTCCCATATATCAACTTTCAACTGTCCAACTCAAAAATTAACGAAAATAGCTAGTTGTTCATCGTCATGCCAACGAAATGTCGAAATTATTTTGAAATAAGAAAATTGCTTAATTCCTTCCCTTTCGATTGCCACCTCACTCGATTTAATCAGATAAGCCGTTCTCAAATAATAACAAACCTAAGCAAATTTTAAATCAGACCAGTCATTGTGATTTACCCCGTACACTAACTAATGGAATAAAACCATTCTATGCAGCTTTGCACCGTTATCGAAAAATCGTTAAAAATGGTTCTGAATGCCCATTTCTTTAAGTTATATGTTCCGTAATCCACACGGGAAGGTCTGTAGAGGCGTTGCCCGGTATTTTTCAAGCCCAAAACGATTTCAGAAGCCCTAAAATCTCACAAGAAAAACTGGCATTTTTGCGACATTTCGACCCTTCATATTTTAATACATTTCTCCGTATAAACTGATTTGGAAATGCATTTGCAGGGTCTGAGAAAGATAAAAAAAAAATTGGTATTTAATGCTTAAATCGTCCAATGAAATGCGCCGTAATTAAAAATATAAAGTCCATTCTGTCTTTTCCATGTATATTCCAAGCCGAAATGGGCCCAGGAAGCTTCCAAAATCACTACAAATACTGACATTTTTGCATAATTCTGACAGGTCATATTTTTTAATTTCGACGTAAAGATAGGCTGCTACAACTGATTTTCCAAGGCAGACTATTAATATATGCATTGTTTAAAATTTTTCCTGCACCGATGCTAAAATTGCTATTTATTTATAACTTTAACTAAAAAATATGGAATTTTAATTAGTTAGGAGTGTTCTCAGATGATGGGGGAAGGAAATAATCCAAAAAAGAGCTGTTAAATAAGCGAGATAATATATAATAATGCCATTTAAAGATGAATTTTGGTTGAAAAAAATAGAAAAAATGAGTTTTTACCTCCTAAATACGGTCCTGGATCATCCATTCTGGGTTCATTTTAAAGCCTGATTATATCCCCAAGGGATAGCGTTGAAATAGTTGGAAGAAATTAGATAGGAAAAGATACAGAGTGATTCGAATGTAGAGATGTCATGAAAAAAAATCGTAAAAAATCTACATTTAATTATCGATTGCTCCTTTCCTATTAAGAATGAAGGAATCAAAAAATACGTTTTATAACGTAGTTCGGCGAGGTCTTTCCGATAAGGTACATGGGATCTCGATTTGAATCCATTTTGACCCCCAAAAAAATTGACAACCGCCAAAAATTTGCATTAAAATTCGTAATTTCCAGTTTTTTCCAAATTTTTCCAATTTCCAGTCGTTTTAGGTATAGGTAAATGTATTGCAAAAAGAAAGTATTTGAGATTCTTTAGTTTTATGTTCAAATCCGTTTTTCTGTCCGACGTTCGGGCTTCGAGTAATGTAGAATTGAAAATGGGTCTGCAAGTGGCATTTTCCGACCTAAAAAAATTAAAAAGAGTTACTTCCCGTTTTCCGAATATCACCAATTTCAATAGCGTTCTGAAGCTCCCGGTCCTCTACAACCTCCGAAAATTTCAATCGATTTAATTAAGTTTTGCGACCTGTAATCGATCCCACACGAATTCGCCGAAATTTCGAGTTTGACGTTTAATAACTCCGAAACGCGACACCCTGTATAACTGAATTTTTTATCGAAACTAGATGCACTATCCCTCTATTAACCCAGAAAATTTGGTTTGTCCCCCTCTAACCGTTTTCGAGAAAAAATATTGAAAATGGGAAAATACCGGATTCGACGACAACCAACGCACATTTTTCCACGGACCACGGTATAGAGACCGGCCTGAAAGGCGGTCTCTAACTAGATTGCATAGAGCGCCTAATCGCCCCCCGAGGGGCTCTATAAGGTCGGTAATATCATCATTGTCATGCCCTGAAAGTTTCGTGTTTCTAGGCCATGTATTAAGGAAGATATCACACTCCTACGGACTGATGATGCAGAATAGAGCGCCCTTCGTAACCGTATCGCTATATACATACAAAAACACATATTACATATAAATACAATATGTACGATTTCGCTGAAACCCTACTAAATTAAACTTGTCATCTTTCGATCGGCTTTGAACCATACATTAGATAACATCATCTTCCTGAAATGGTCGAGCTGGATGAAGATTGGTGGCGAGCCCTTCGGGCACGCCACTGATGTCTCTATGGAAAAAAATTGTGCATACATATTATGAACGTCGCTTCTTTCAATCTAAGAAGCCGTTCGCGAGTTGTAAGTTGTTAACTTTACCCCTAATCGTTGCTATGGCAATCATTAAAATTGAAAATTGCAAAAATATTTTTCAATGATTGACCGAATTCTACTCAGATGCGAAATTTCTACTCTGCAACTCAATAAATAACGGAGAAATCAAATTGATCGTCGTCATGACTACCAAAAATCGAAATTATTTTCAAATAAAAAAGTAGTTTACTTCCATCCCTTTCGATAGCCACCTCACTCGTTCCAATCGCAGAAGGCGTCCGCGAGTTATAAATTGTCAACTTTATCCTTAATCGTTGCTATGCCAACCATGGGAATCGATTTTTCCAGATATATTTTTGAATGATTGACCGAATTCTTCCGAGATATCAGTTTTCAACTTTCCAACTCAATAAATAACGAAAATAGCAAATTGTTCTTCGTCTCGGCAACGAAAAGTCAAAATTATTTTCACATAAAAAAGTACTGTACTTTCTAACATTTCGATCGTCACTTTACTGGTTTCAATCAGATAAGCCGTTCGCGAGTTAAAAATGATCAACTTTATGCTCAATCGTTGCTATGGTAATCATCGGAATCAAAATTTATAAAAATATTTTTGAATGATTGACCGAATTCTACCCAGATATCAAATTTCAACTCTAAAACTCAATAAATAATGGAAATAGCAAACTGTTCGTCGTCATGGCAACGAAATGTCAAAATTATTTTCACATAAAAAAGTAGCTTACTTCGTTCCCTTTCGATTGCCACCTCACTCGTTTCAATCAGATCAGCCGTACGTGAGTTAGAAATTGTCAACTTGATCCTTAATCGTTGCTATAGAAACCATGCGAATCAAAATTTACACATATAATTTTGAATGATTGACCGAATTCTTCCCATATATCAAATTTCAGCTCTCTAACTCAATAAATATCGGAAATAGCAAATTTTTCGTCGTCATGCCAACGAAATGTCGAAATTATTTTCAAATAAAATAGCTTACTTCCTCCCCTTTCGATTGCCACATCACTCTTTTCAATCGAATAATCCGTTCTCAATTAATAACAAATCTAAGCAAAATTTAAATCAGACCCGTCATTGTGTTTTACCCCGTATACTACCTCATGGAATAGCCTTTCTATGATGCTTCGCCGCGTCATCGAAAAATTGATAAAATTGGTATTTAATGACTAATTCTTCACATTATATGTTCCGAAATCCACACGTTAAGGTCTATAGAGGCATTGCCCAGTATTTTTCAAGTCGAAAACGGTTCAGAAACCCTAAAATCTCGCAAGGAAAACTGACATTTTTGCGACATTTCGACCCTTCATATTTTAATACATTTCTCCGTATGAAACTGATTTTGACATGCATTTGCATGGTCTGAGAAAAATTAAAAAAATTCGTATTTAATGCTTAAATCGTCCAATGAAATGTATTGTAACTAAAAATATAAAGTCCGTTTTACCTTTGGCATGTATATTTCAAGCCGAAATCGGTCCAGGAAGCTTCCAATATCGCTACAAAAACTGTTATTTTCATGACATTTTGACAGGTCATATTTTAATTTCGATGTAATGAGGGTCAGTTTCATTTGTTTTGTCAAGGCACGGCTTTTAATATATGCACTTTTTAAAATTTTTCCTGCACCGATGCAAAAAAAGGTATTTATTTATAACTTTAACGAAAAAATATGGAATTTTAATTAGTTAGAAGTGCTCTCAGATGATAAGGGATGAAAATAAACCAAAAAAGAACTGTTAAATCTCAGAAATAATATATAATAATGCCTTTTAAAGATGAATTTTGATGGAAAAAAACAGAAAAAATGGGTTTTTACCCCCTAAATCTGGCCCAGGATCACCCATTCGGGATTCGTTTTAAAGCCTGATTATATCCCCAAGGGATAGCGTTGAAAAAGTTAGAAGAAATTAGATAGGAAAAAATACAGAGTGATTCGAATGTAGAGATGTCATGAAAAAAAATCGTAAAAAATCTAAATTTAATTATCGATTGCTCCTTTCCTATTAAGAATGAAGGAACCAAAAAATACGTTTATAACGTAGTTCGGCGAGGTCTTTCCGATGAGGTACATGGGATTTCGATTTGAATCCATTTTGACCCCCAAAAAAATTGGCAACCGTCAAAAATTTGCATGAAAAATCGTAATTTCCACTTTTTCCCAAATTTTTCCAATTTCCAGTCGTTTTAGGTATAGGTAAATGTATTGCAAAAAGAAAGTATTTGAGATTCTTTAGTTTTAAGTTCAAATACGTTTTTCTGTCCGAGGTTCCGGCGACCGAGTTATTTGGTGCCAAAGAGGGGTCTGCAAACGGCATTTTTCGACATAAAAAAATTCAAAAAAATTACTTCCCATTTTCCGAATACCGCCAGTTTCAATAGAGTTCTGAAGCTCCCGGTCCTCTACAACCTCTGAAAATATAAATCGATTTGATTAAGTTTTGCGACCTGTAATCGATCCCATAGGAATTCGCGGAAATTTCGACTTTGACGTTTAATAACTCCGAAACGGAACACCCCGTATAGCTGAATTTTTTATCGAAGCTAGACGCACTATCCCTCTATTAACCCTGAAAGTTTGAACGTTCCACCTGCAACCATCTCGGAGAAAAAAAATTGAGATTGTCGAAAAACACGATTACTCAACCGGCGAACATTTTTCTGACCAAGAGCTCGGTATATAGAGCGGCCTGAAAGGCGCTCTATAACTAGCACGCGTAGAGCGCCTAATCGCCCCCCGAGGGGCTCTATAAAGTCGGTAATATCATCATTGTCATGCCCTGAAAGTTTCGTGTTTCTAGGCCATGTATTAAGGAAGATATCACACTCCTACGGACTGATGATGCAGAATAGAGTGCCCTTCGTAACCGTGTCGCTACACACATACAAACACCACACGTAGAAAGTATTTTCGCCAACAAAAAACTTTTCGGACACCCTGTATACATACATACAAACATAAACACATATTAACACAAATGTATTCGATTTGCGTGAAATCCGACCAAATAAAGTTTATCTAACTAATAATAGGAGTATTTGCCCATACCAAGATTTTTTGGACACCCTGTATACGTTCAAACTAACACCGACACGTTTAAATAGGAATATAGTCGATTTACTTAAAATCCCAATTAAGTAATTTTATCTCGGTATCAATAGAATTATTTGCCCATACCAAGACTTTTCGGACACCCTGTATACATACATACAAACACAAACACATATTAATACAAATATATTCGATTTGCGTGAAATCCGACCTAATAAAGTTTGTCTAAGTAATAATAAGAGTCCCATACCAAGACTTTTCGGACTCCCTATATACATTCAAACTAACACCCACACGTTTAAATAGGAATATAGTCGATTTAATTAGCTTTATCTCGGTACTAGTAGAAGTATTTGCACATACCAAGACTTTTTGGACACCCTGTATAAAAACAAATATAATCGCTTTGCATGAAATCCGGTTTAATTACATTTATCCTGGTACTACTAGGAGTATTTCCTCAAACCAACACTTATTGGACAGCCTGTATACAGACATATATTTCCGTACACATAGAAATGCAAATATATACGATTTGCTTTAAATCCGACAATTAAGTTTATAGTTGTACAAATAGCAAAGGAATTTGTCCATACAAAGACTTTTCAGACATCCTGTACTGTACATACATACAAACACAACAAACACGACACAGTAATTTAAATATTTTATATTTTTATATTTTTCCGATTGAAAACCGGCTCAGTTACGTTTATATTCGTACTAATTGCAAAGATGTTTGCGCATACAAAGACATTTTGGACATTCTGTATACATACCAATATATAAACAGCCACACAAAGGAATAAACAATTTACGTTTTCCTTGAAATAAGACTCATTTAAGTTTTTCTTCGTTCTAATGACAGAGATATTTGCGCATACAAAGACTTTTTGGACATTCTGTATACATACAAACATAAACAACCACACAAAGGAATAAAAAATTTACGATTTCCTTGAAACAAGGCTCAATTATTCTTCTCTTCTTGCTAATGACAAAGATATTTGAGCATACAAATACTTTTCGGACACCCTGTAGACATATGTACAACCATTCACATGCCCGAAAGGTATAAAATGTGTTTTCGAATCTTTCTGGTTACTTTAAAACGATCCGAATCAAGTCATTTCCCTAAAATTAAATTAAAATGATTCAATAATAATTAATATATTGCCCCAAAGGTATACACGCTCATGGTTAGAAAATAAAATGCATATTTCTGGATTTTTTCGAAGCCACTGAGCTCCATATTAGAATCTTCAATGATGCTTTGTAGCGTCATAGGAAAATCGATTAAAATGGTATTTAATCGGTATATTATGAAATGAAATGTCTTTCTACTGAAAGTATAAGGTCCCTAATTCCCTTGCCCGGTAAATTTCAAGTCGAAGTTGGTCCAGACTGTTTCCAATCTCCCAAGAAAAACTGGCATTTTTGCGACATTTAGACACATATTTTTTTAATACGTTTTTCCGTATAAAACTGATTTTGACATGCATTTGCATGGTCTGAGAAAAATTAAAAAATTCGTATTCAATGCTTAAATCGTCCAATGAAATGTATTGTAACTAAAAATATAAAGTCCGTTTTACCTTTGCCATGTATATTTCAAGCCGAAATCGGTCCAGGAAGCTTCCAATATCGCTACAAAAACTGTTATTTTCATGACATTTTGACAGGTCATATTTTTTTTATTTCGATGTAAAGAGGGTCAGTTTCATTTGTTTTTTCAAGGACGGCTTTTAATATATGAACTTTTTAAAATTTTTCCTGCACCGATGCAAAAAAAGGTATTTATTTATAACTTTAACGAAAAAATATGCAATTTTAATTAGTTAGGAGTATTGTCAGATGATCAGGGAAGAAAATAAACCAAAAAAGAATCGTTAAATAAGAGAAATAATATGAAATAATGCCTTTTCAAGATGAATTTTGATGGGAAAAAACAGGAAAAATGAGTTTTTACCCCCTAAATCCTGTCCTGAAACACCCATTCGGGATTCATTTTAAAGCCTGATTATATCCCCATGGAATAGCGTTGAAAAAGTTAGAAGAAATTAGATAGGAAAAGATACAGAGTGATTCAAATGTAGAGATGTCATGAAAAAAATGGTTAAAAATCGAAATTTAATCGTCGATTGCTCCTTTCCTATTAAGAATTAAGGAACCAAAAAATATGTTTATTACGTATTTCGGCGAGCTCTTTCCGATAAGGCGCATGAGATTTCGATTTGAATCCATTTTGACCCCCCAAAAATTCAAAACCGTCAAACATTTGCAAGAAAATTCGTAATTTCCAGTTTTTCCCAAATTTTTCCAATTTCCAGTCGTTTTGGGTATAGGTAAATGTATTGCAAAAAGAAAGTATTTGAGATTCTTTAGTTTTATGTTCAAATACGTTTTTCTGTCCGATGTACCGGCTTAAAAGCGCCAAAAATGGCTCTGCAAAGGGCATTTTTCAATAGGGTTCTGAAGCTCCCGGTCCTCCAGAACCTCCGAAAATTTAAATCGCTTTAATTAAGTTTTGCGACCTGCAATCGATCCTATAGGAAATCGCTGAAATTTCGACTTTGACGTTTTATATCCCCGAAACGGAACACCCTGTATAACTGAATTTTTTACCGAAGCTAGTCGCACTATCCCTCTATTAACCCAGAAAATTTGGTTGCTTCCCCTTTAACACTTTTCGAGAAAAAAAATTGAAAATGTGAAAATGTCAAAACGGACAACTTTCACACACACACACACACATTTTCCTGACCAACGGCTGGTAATATAGACCGCTGTTGGCGGTCTATAACTAGTACGGGTAGACCGCCCTATCGCCCCATCCGAGGGGGCTCTATAATGTCGGTAATATCATCATTGTCATTCACTGAAAGGGGGCTCCATAATGTCGGTAATATCATCATTGTCATGCCCTGAATGTTTCGTGTTTCTAGAGCATGTATTAAGGAAGATATCACACTCCTTCGGACTGATGATGTAGAATAGACCGCCCTTCGTAACCGTGTAGTTACACACATACAAACACCACACGTAGAATCTATTTTTGCCAACAAAAGCTTTTCGGACACCCTGTATACATACATACAAACATAAACACATATTAATACAAATGTATTCGATTTGCGTGAAATCCGACCTAATAAAGTTTATCTAAGTAATAATAGGAGTATTTACGAATACCAAGACTTTTTGGACACCCTGTATACATTCAAACTAACACCCACACTTTTAAATAGGAATATAGTCGATTTACTTAAAATCCGAATTAAGTAGGTTTATCTCGGTACTAGTAGAAGTATTTGCCCATACCAAGACTTTTCGGACACCCTGTATACATACATACAAACATAAACACATATTAATACAAATACATTAGATTTGCTTGAAATTCGACCTAATAAAGTTTATCTAAGTACTAATAGGAGTATTAGACCATTCCAAGCCTTTTGGACACCCTGTATACATTCACACTAACACTAACACGTTTAAATAGGAATATAGTCGATGTACTTAAAATCTTAATTAGTTAAGTTTATCTTGGTACTAGTAGAAGTATTTGCCCATACTAAGACTTTTAGGCAGTGGCGGTTGGTGAAATTTCGAAGTTGTATATATCTGTTCCCACTTACAGGACCCGTACCAAATTTAGGGGTTTTACGAGTGAGCCCACTGGGGATGTTTTGGTAAAGAAAAAAACATTTTGTAATTTGCGAAAAAAAGTTAATTTTTGGGTGCGCCCTTCCGAAGAAAAAAATGAACACGTCTAGGTATTGTATTTCTTATTTTTTCTAAACAAATTTTACATCATTTTGTCGACAGCTATTAAATTTTGAGAGAAAAAAAGGTTTTAGTAGAAAGTTATAGTCATTTGAATTTTTTTTAAAGTATATTGTCGGCTTAAAAAAAGTCAAATGACTATAACTTTCTACTAACACCTTTTTTTCTCTCAAAATTTAAAAACTGTCGACAAAATGATGTAAAATTTGTTTAGAAAAAATAATAAATAAAATACCTAGACGTGTTCATTTTCTTCTTGGGAGGGGCGCACCAAAAAATTAACTTTTTTTCGCAAATTATCAAATGTTTTTTTCTTTACCAAAACATTCCCAGTGGGTTCACTAGCAAAACCCCTAAATTTGGTACGGGTCCTGTAATTAGGAACAGATATATACAACTTCGAAATTTCACCAACCGCCACTGCTTTTAGGACACCCTGTATACAAACATATAAATCCGTACACATAGAAATGCAAATATATACCTACGATTTGCTTTAAATCCGACAATTGAGTTACTATTTGTACAAAAGCCAAAGGTATTTGCCCATTCAAAGACTTTTCGGACACCCTGTATACATACATAAAAACACAACAGAACACGACACATTGTAATTTAAATATTTTCGATTTTCATGAAAACCGGCTCAATTAATTTAATCTTCGTACTAATGGCAAAGATATTTCCGCATACAAAGACTTTTTGGACACCCTGTAGACATATATACAATCATGCACATGCCGCAAAGGTATAAAATGTATTTTCGAATCGTTCTGGTTACTTTAAAACGATCCGAATCAAGTCATTTCCCTAAAATTAAATTAAAATTATTCAATAATAATTAATATATTTCCCCAAAGGTATACACGCTCATGGTTAGAAAATAAAATGCATAATTTTGGATTTTTTCGATGCCACTGAGCGCAATATTAGAATCTTCAATGAGGTCTTGTAGCGTCATCGGAAAGTCGATAAAATTGGTTTTTAAAGCCAAATTTATCAAATGAAATGTCTTTCTACCGAAAGTATAAGGTCCCTAAATCCCTTGCCCGGTAAATTTGAAGCCGAAGTTGGTCCAGAGTCCTTCCTATTTCGCATCAAAATGCTGACATTTCATACATTATAATTAAATTAATACATTTTCCCGTATAGAAATTGATTTTTATAATGCAATGTAGGGTCAACAAAAATTTCAAAAAAATGATATTTGATGCCCATCTCGTGCTACGAAATGGTCAGGAATAGATAAAAAAAAGTCCATTCTATCAATTCCATGTATATTCCAAGCCGAAACTGGCTCAGGATCTTTAAAATATCGCTAGAAAAACTGGATATTTTGACAGCTCATATTTAACTTCGATGTAAAGCGTCACCAGTTCAATTGTTTTTTTCATGGTATGGTTTAACATTCGCAGTTTTTAAAATTTTTCCTGCACCGAAGGAAGAAAACCTATTTATTTATAACTTTAACGCAAAAATATGGAGTTTTAATTAGTTAGCAGTGTTCTCAGATGATGAGGGAAGAAGATAAACCAAAAAAGAGCTGTTAAATAAGAGAAATAATACATAATAATGCCTTTTAAAGATGAATTTTGATGGAAAAAAACCGAAAAAATGTGTTTTTACCCCCTAAATCCGGCCCTGGATCACCCGTTCGGAATTCATTTTAAAGCCTGATTATATCCCCAAGGGATAGCGTTGAAAAAGTTGGAAGAAATTAGATAGGAAAAGATACAGAGTGATTCAAATGTAGAGATGTCATGAAAAAAAAAAAATGGTTAAAAATCGAAATTTAATCGTCGATTGCTCCTAAGGATTAAGGAACCAAAAAATATGTTTATTACGTAGTTCGGCGAGGTCTTTCCGATAAGGTACATGGGATTTCGATTTGAATCCATTTTGACCCCAAAAAAATTGACAACCGTCAAAAATTTGTACGAAAAATCGTAATTTCCAGTTTTTCCCAAATTTCTTCAATTTCCAGTCGTTTTACGTATAGGTAAATGTATTGCAAAAAGAAAGTATTTGAGATTCTTTAGTTTTAAGTTCAAATCCGTTTTTCTGTCCGACGCTGCGTTTTCGAGCAATGTAGAATTGAATATGGGTCTGCAAGTGCCATTGTTCGACATAAAAAAATTCAAAAGAATTACTTCCCATTTTCCGAATACCGCCAATTTCAATAGGGTTCTGAAGCTCCCGGTCCTCTACAACATATAAAAATTTAAATCGATTTAATTAAGTTTTGCGACCTGTATCGTGTATCATACGAAATTGCGGTAATTTCGACTTTGACGCTTAATAACTCCGAAACGCGACACCCTGTATAACTGAATTTTTTATCGAAGCTAGATGCACTATCCCTCTATTAACCCAGAAAATTTGATCGCACCCCCTCTAACCATTTTCGAAAAAACAAATTGAGACTGTGAAAATACCTGATTCGACGGCAACCGGCGAACATTTCTGAGTGACGGGGCGTTATATAGAGCGCCTTTGGCGCTCTATTATTAGTACGGGTGGACCGCTTAATCGCCCCCGAGGGGGCTCTATAAGGTCGGTAATATCATCATTGTCATACACTGAAATGGGGCTCCATAATGTCGGCAATATCATCATTATCATGCCCTGAAAGTTTCATGTTTCTAGAGCATGTATTAAGGAAGATATCACACTCCTTCGGACTGATGATGTAGAATAGACCGCCCTTCGTAACCGTGTAGCTACACACATACAAACACCACACGTAGAAATTATTTTTGTCAACAAAAGCTTTTCGGACACCCTGTATACATACATACAAACATAAACACATATTAATACAAATGTATTCGATTTGCGTGAAATCCTACCTAATAAAGTTTATCTAAGTAATAATAGGAGTATTTGCCCATACCAAGACTTTTTGGACACCCTGTATACATTCCAACTAACACCCACTCGTTTAAATAGGAATATAGTCGATTTACTTAAAATCCGAATTAAGTAGGTTTATCTCGGTGCTAGTAGAAGTATTTACACATACCAACACTTTTCGGACACCCTGTATACATACATACAAACATAAACAGATATTAATACAAATATACAAATAATAGGAGTATTTGCCCATACCAAGACTTTTTGGACAACCTGTATACATTCAAACTAACAGCCACACGTTTAAATAGCAATATAGTCGATTTACTTAAAATCCGAATTAATTAGGTTTATCTCGGTACTAGTAGAAGTATTTGCCCATACCAAGACTTTTCGGATACCCTGTATACATACATACAAACATAAACACATATTAATACAAATATATTTGATTTGCTTGAAATTCGACCTAATAATGTTTATCTAAATAATAATAGGAGTATTTGCCCATACAAGACTTTTTGGACACCCTGTATACATTCAAACTAACACCCACACGTTTAAATAGGAATATAGTCGATTTACTTAAAATCCGAATTAATTAGGTTTATCTCGGTTGTAGTAGAAGTATTTGCCCATACCAAGAATTTTCGGACACCCTGTATACGTATATACAACACATATAAAAACAAATATAATCGATTTGCATGAAATCCGGTTTAATTACATTTATCCTGGTACTACTAGGAGTATTTGCTCAAACCAACACTTTTTGGACAGCCTGTATACAGACATATATTTCCGTACACATGGAAATGCAAATATATACGATTTGCTTTAAATTCGACAATTAAGTTTATATTTGTACAAATAGCAAAGGTATTTGTCCATAAAAAGACTTTTCGGACACCCTGTATACATACATACCAACACAACACAACATGACACATAGTAATTTAAATATTTTCGATTTTCTTGAAAACTCAGTTAAGTTTATCTTCGTACGAATGGCAAAGATACAGAGCATACAAAGACTTTTGGGACAATCTGTGTACATACAAAAAACAACCACACAAAGGAATAAAAAATTTACGATTTCCTTGAAATAAGACTTAGTTAAGTTTTTCTTCGTGTTAATTACAAAGATATTGGCGCATACAAAGACTTTTCGGACACCCTGTACACATATATACAATCACGTATATATATATATATATATATATATATATATATATATATATATATATATATATATATATATATATATATATATACAGGGTGGTGCAATCAAGATGGGGTGGACGATTGTGAGTAAACGGTGAGGAATTTCGAAAAACTTTTTTTTGGATATTATCGATAGTCAAACACGCTATGTTTTAAAATTATAGCCATAATACAGGGTGGTCCGAAAAACTCGTGGCGAACCAAACTTGTATTTTTTTAAATGGGACACCCTGTATATAATTGTTCCAATTGATTCCCCTGTTCGTTACGATCATTTTGATATAGGGTTTATTGGGTCTAAAATTTATAGTAAGGGAATGGGACGCGGTTAATTTTGAAAAAATGCTCACAGTTCGGCCATTTTTTAAAAAAATTTGAAACAGGTATGGAAAAACCAAATATTCCATAAAACGTTACATTATCCTTGAATACATGAATCGCTTGCAATTTGTTTAAAATTATTCACTGTTATACAGGGCTGTCAAGTTTTGCAAATACGCCCTGGACTCATTTTTTTTAATGGAACACCCTATATATTTTATTTTCATGTTAAAGATAACATTACTAGCTTTCAAAAAATACCATACATGATGCCCTTCTGACCAACAGTTTTTTAGTAAACTAGCCGTAAAAGCAACGTTTCTTCATTCTAATACGATTATACTGAATTTACGTTGTTTATTATTAAATATCTAATATTAGGTGGCCACGACACTATCATAAATGAAACAAAAGATTGACGAACTTGTCAAAGCTGCTGCCGCATAATCCATTATTTACAAGTTAAGCGTAGGTGAGGTAAGAAAACTGAGACCCGAAACCTTTACATGTTTATTAGAGATATTTGAAAAAACAGAAAATATTGTTTTTAGGAAATGTAAAGTAATTAATAAACCAGTTATAAACAAAGGTAATCAGTTACCAGTATTATTAATAGTGTAAGAAAATTAATTAAGCAAAAACAGAACACCTTTTAAAATTATTTAGTTATGTGTTATGTACTTACTTGTCAACCTAATTTAATATAAACAATTAAAAAAGCTCATAAAAGGTGTCCAACTAAGCCACCATTTTGCTGAAGGCAAAGTCTATCCATAAGTGAAAGTTTCACTTTTCCCAAAGTCTGTTTTGAAATGTTGCGAAAACTGTTTCTTATTCTCGCCTTCATATCTTTCACTGTGGTTGGAACCTCTTTATAGACTTCTTTTTTAACATGCCCCCGTAGAAAAAATCTAGTGGTGTTAAGTCGGGTGATCTGACTGGCCACTTAACTGGTTCACCTCGCCCAATCCAACGATCTGTGTTCCAATTATCTGTAGTAATATATTAAGGGATGGGGAAATTATCGAAAATCATTCCGAAGACTTTTTGCTGTGGAAATCGCTCGAGGGCTTGCCCGAGAGCGATTTCCTAATGGCAAAAAATCTGAGAATGATTTTCTGATTATTTCCAATCCCGAAATGTATTTTGAAGAAAACTAACGATTTATTTTGCACAATTTAATGTATTGCAATTAAACACACAATTGGTATACTGTATAACAGAATGCTGATTATAGTTTGAAGAAGCAGAGCCAATTTTCGCTGCTGTGCTCTCTTCACAAATATCCATTCTGGTATGAATAGGTTGAGTACTGATGGGTGCAGCAGGGACCATGTTCTTGTCGTCGTTTCCTCTCATCTTAGAAATGATATTCTCATGGTGCTCTTGATCGATTTGCAAGTATGGCCTGATTGATGCAGTCGATGAATGGCCTGTGATTTTTATCAGCTGCTCTTCCTGGACGCCGCTTTTCGCAAGAGCAGATACAGCAGAAGCTCGCAGCGAATGGTTTGTCACTTTTTTCCCTGTAAGTAGGCCAGCTTTTTGTGCGCAAATTTGTGTCCATTTTGACAGTGTGTTCTTTCCAACGGGAACACTTTTGTACCATGTCTTTTTGGTCTGATTGGCACTGACGAAGAACCTTGGATTATCAATACCCTGCATTTTCGACATATATTTATGATACAGGCGTACAGGACACATATCTGGAGAACCGTTATTTGAAACAAGCCATTTTGATGCGGCACATTTTCTGTCTCCCCCTTGATTGGTTTTCGTAAAAATTGGGTTGTATTGGATTCTATTGGTTACGTTCCCACACAAGTCCTTCTCTATCCTGAAATGACTAACCAGACTTGTGCATGCCTCTCCTCCTCTCCAAGCAAGTTCAAATGAAAAAATGTGAAATAATTTTTTGATCAGACCATCTGGAGTGTTTTCATCAAGAACAGCGATGATTTTTTTGATTTCATTACCAGTCAAAGCATTGGCACTATATTTTCTTTTTTCTGGAATCTTTTGAAGCTCCTTTCTTTTTGCATTTCTGGCATCTCTGGCAGATTTGAAGACTATGTCTTCGAAAGGGTTGATTTTTCGTTGATATTGGTTGAAATATTTTTCCATGAGTAGTTTCGCAGTGACATTCCATATCGTTTTCACTGTACCTGAAATCAAGAAATATGCATTAAGCATCGGCACAAGAGATTGACGGACGTACAGGCACAGAGACTATTGCGCGGACACCATACAGGCAGAATTAGAAATTGAAAACGCGCAACTTACCTTCTTTGTAGTCTGTTCCATCTATTTTCCTCATATTGTATGCCCAGTCCTTCAAAATTTTTGCCAACATAGCATCAGGCGTCTCTGATGTAAAGTGGTAATCTCGTGTCTCACAAAAATTCTGGAATTGCGTCCGTACGAACTCTTTTGATCGCTTTGTATTTTCAGATCCATTTTTATCGACATTTTTGGTGATTTCTTCGAGAGAAAAATCTCCAAAACGTTCCATTTTTGTAAAACGTTTAAATGATATCTCGAAATGACACTTTAACGTTTGTTAGTATTTTATTTGTTGTCCATAGTAACAACCAAAAACGCCATTGTTCGTTATCTAAACTGCTGGCCACTCGAACTTACACATAGAGATTTTTAGGCAAAATTTAAAGTTCAATATTTTCAACAGGAATGCAAATTTTTGAACGCGTCTTGCAGATTTTAAGAGCCAGTTTTTTTCGGATTAAGCTGCAAGACGTATATTTATAGTAGGACCACAATTGTATTATATACGGGGTGATCAATGAAGTCATGCAGAAAATCAAAAAGTTTGTATGAGTGAAATTTCCGCAAAAATTTTTTTTGGTCGTTGCAATATGGTTCGTTACTAAGGTAACATCAATATCTCTAGACGTTTTTGTCACTTTTTGGGTTAAGGCCCTTAGGTCTTGTACACACTACTAAACATAAAATTGGGGTAGCAAAATTTTTAAAATGCTATAACTTGACATTGCATTGACGATTTTTTTACGGATTGCAGGAACCTTTAAATTAGGTTTAGAATTAGAAATTTTATAAGAATTGACTTTTGGCCGTTGTTAACCAATCTTGTATATTGTAGAATATAATGTAATAAACTTGTTCTTGTCGCTACGTTTTTGTCTATTATCGACCCGGTATAATGTGTAAATTTCAACCTGTATATTTCAACCCCCAAATAAAATGCTTAGATTATAGAAAATCTACGTGAAATAAGGATTCCAAATCCGTAAAAATCATCAAGAACCGTCAATCCAATGTCAAGTTACAGCATTTTAAAAATTTTGCTACCCAAATTTTATGTTTAGTAGCATGTACAAGACCTAAGGGCCTTAATCCAAAAAGTGACAAAAACGTCTAGAGATATTGATGTTACCTTAGTAACGAACCATATTGCAACGACTAAAAAAATTTTTTGCGGAAATTTCACTCATACAAACTTTTTGATTTTTTGCATGACTTCATTGATCACCCCGTATATAATAAATCTAAGGTCCTACGATAAATATACGTCATGCAGCTGAATCCGAAAAAAACTAGCTCTTAAAATATGCAAGACGCGTTCAAAAATTTGCATTCCTGTTGAAAATATTGAACTTTAAATTTTGCCTAAAAATCTCTATGTGTAAGTTCGAGTGGCCATCAGTTTAGATAATCATCAAACGTCACCACGACAATAAAAAACCTGTTGTTACAGACGTGTGATTTTAACTGTTGACAAGGGCGATTTTCAGTTCTGACGGGGGAGATTTTCACTTTTGACAAGGGTGATTTTCACCGGAGAGCGGGAGATTATCGCTGAATAATCAGGTGAAAATCAACCCGCTTTTATAATGGATGAGGTAAATAATCGACAAAATATCTTACATTCCTATGGTAATGCGGGGGCGCACCATCATGTTGAAACCATAAGGATCCCCTTACCATTAAAGGTAAATCTTCAAGCAATACTGGCAACTCGTTTCTCAAAAAGTTGTTTATAACTGGTTTATTAATTACTTTACATTACCTAAAAACAATACTTTCTGTTTCTTGAAATATCTCTAATAAACACGTAAATAAAGGTTTCGGGTCTCAGTTTTCTTACCTCACCTACGCTTAACTTGTAAATAATGGATTATGCGGCAGTAGCTTTGACAAGTTCGTCAATCTTTTGTTTCATTTATGATAGTGTCATGGCCTCCTAATATTAGATATTTAATAATAAACAATGTAAATTCAGTATAATCGTATTAGAATGAAGAAACCTTGCTTTCATGGCTAGTTTACTAAAAAACTGTTGGTCAGAAAGGCATCATGTATGGTATTTTTTGAAAGCTAGTAATGTTATCTCTAACATGAAAATAAAATATATAGGGTGTTCCATTTAAAAAAAATGAGTCCAGGGCGTATTTGCAAATCTTGACCACCCTGTATAACAGTGAATAATTTTAAACAAATTGCAAGCGATTAATGTATTCAAGGATATGTAACGTTTTATGGAATATTTGGTTTTTCCATACTTGTTTCAAATTTTTATCAAAAATGGCCGAACTGTGAGCATTTTTTCAACTTTAACCGCGTCCCATTCCCTTACTATAAATTTTAGACCCAACAAACCATATATCAAAGTGATCGTAACGAACAGGAGAATCAATTGGAATAATTATATACAGGGTGTCCCATTCAAAAAATACCAGTTTGGTTCGCCACGAGTTTTTCGGACCACCCTGTATTATGGCTATAATTTTAAAACATAGCGTGTTAGACTATCGATAATATCCAATAAAAAGTTTTTCGAAATTTCTCACCGTTTACTCACAATCGTCCACCCCATCTGGGTTGCACCACCCTGTACAATCACGCACTTGTCGAGGGGTATAAAATATATTTTCGAATCGTTCTCTTTGCTTTAAAACGATCTGAATCAATTCATTTCCCTAAAATTAAATTACAATTATTTAATAATAATTAATATAATGGCGCAAAGGTATACACGCTCATGCTTAGGAAATAAAATGCATATTTTTGGATAATATAACAAATTTGTCGATGCCACTGAGCGCAATATTAGAATCTTCAATGATAAATTTACCCAGACCCGGGGCGAAAACAGAACTATATTTTTTAATAACTAAATTTACGTCCTTTGAAGCTTCCAAAAAATTTAAGTTAGTAATATTAAGATTGAACTGATTAAAAAAATCGCGTCCTAACAACGGCGGTCCAGATGCATTTTTAATAACATAAAAATTTAAATTTTGTTCCTTATTTTCAAAACCTACTTTGCATGTGATGCAGCCTATTGGCACAATTTGTTCACCATTATATAAAGTAAAACATTTATTTGTTTCATTTAACATTTTGTTTTTAAAATATGTCCATTAAAAACGTTCTGAAATAACACAAAAACTTGAACCGGTATCAAGAGTAAAGGTAAATTCAATATCTTCTATTTTTAAATTTATTAAAATGGAGTTATTATTAAATTCTAAGTTGTAAAGAGGATATTCGTCGGCTTCTAAATAATTATGTGTGTTCACAAATGTATTAAACTTTTTATTACGTTTTTTTTTTGATATACTGGCGCCAAGTGGCCTTTCTTTTGACAAATATGACAAAAACAGTCTCTAAATGAACACTTATCTGCTGTGTGGTTCCCTCTACCACAAACGTAGCATGCCTGATTGATATGCGATGGGCCTGGCGCTGATTGCCAGCCCCCGCTGGTTCCACCCTGCTGCCATCCACGAGATGCCATTCCTGCAGCTTGACATAGTGCGCCCTTATTTTTGTGAGAGGTCTGTGCAAAACTAATTTCCTGCTCCATCTTTACCAAACCAACTAACATATCATCAATATGGGATGCAGATTTAGCTACTGCAATTCCCACTGCATCTTCCAACTTAACTTCTCTTTTTTCCTCTATTAAGCGATCCTGTACTGGGCCTTTATCATAACCGACGATGAACACATCACGAAGGACGTTTAAAAATTGAGTAGACTCAAAATCACAGGAAGCTGCTAGATTTCAAAGTCTAGCAACCCAGTCCCTGGCGGATTCACTCGCGACTTTACGAGCATTATAGAACTTATAGCGCGCCGCAAAAACCGCGAGGACGGGCTTAAAATGACCCGAAATTATAGCCACTAAATTAGGGTAAGTTTTGTCCTCCGGTTCTGTAGGCAGACATAAATCGCGCACTAACTGGTACGCGTCTTCGCTTAATAAGTTTAGCAAAATTGCTCTTTTCCGACAATCATCGGTAATCTCATTTGCGGTAAAATAATTGTCAAGCCGTCTTTTGTAAATGGCCCAATCCGAGTTGACTGGGTCAAACTCACGAAGGTGTCCGACATTTTCGGCTGCCATTTTATAAAGAAAAAATTGTGTTTAATTAATTAATGTGGGTTTTCGCTTTTAGTACCGAAAGTTTAATTTGAAACTCCGCAAAATTCACTAAAAGAGCAAACTCCTCGTCGCCACTGTAATATATTCGGTAGTATTTAAATAAAACTCCGATATTTACTACGAACTATTTACTGAAATCAGGTTGTCAATATATACAAATGCCTTGAGTACCGAAAACATACTGATCCTTTAGTCGAGAATCCACGGTACCCTTTTTTTGGTACTCTACCGATACGAGATGCAATATAAAATTAATGCCTACATATATCACAACGTATGACAGGTGACGTATGACAGTTGATAGATGACGTATTGTGCCAGGTCATTTTTTGTAACAGGCTCAGTATTTATTTTAACAATTAATTTTGCTCACGAACGCCTGTTTTTACTTAATAATTTACCTTGATCGAGAAGTTCTATTGTCATTCTTACCCTGTGTGGGTGCCTTCCCTTGCTTCCCAACTACCCCCTGGGAATGTTGATTGCCTTTTTTTTCCTTGTCCAAATCAGCTTGACCATCTTTTGAAGCTTGTAGTTGGTGTTAATAACGTTCTCTTTTGTTGGGCCCTGAATTTTGCTTTTTTCTCGCCTTGCTTAAAGTTCCCCCTGTATACAGACAGTCCCTCTTAGTTTACTTACGTTAACATGCTTTTAGAGAATAAATAGTTAGGGGATACATACATATTTTCATACGTTTTCCAGCTGTTAGCATTTTCTCTCGTCATTGTGTCTTCCCATATGCACTGTTCTGGTTACTGCCGTGCTTTTTAACATTCGGCCTTCATGTTCTCGGACCTTGTTTTAGAATTTAACTTACTTTATTCTTATTTTCATTTAATTAAGTGATTTGTTTTGAAGTTTGGAACAGCTGTAGGTACGCTTTCGTTCTACGGAACTATAAGGCGGGACTGTTTCCAGTTCAGACCGCGGGTCGATTAACGTAGAGATGGTGCCTTGCTGGTAAGAACCAACTGACCTGTTCGCATACAAGAACGGCCCCACAGCGCGTTTTGGAGCCTTCGATTTGTGACTGACAGCTGCCGTTGTGGCGGTTCCGCTCTTCTTTCATGAGTTTCGACATTCGGGGTTCCAGCGTTTAGTATCTGTGGATACGTACGTACTGAAGTAGGGCATCTCGATGGGCAACGGCGCACAGTGGTTCCGATAACTAATCTGACTTGACAAAATTATTTCTATGTTTTTTCTGGGAAAATAACAATAAAAAATGGCTGCTATTTGCATATTTCCTCATAAATATTTAGTGCAAACAATTTTTTTTTTTTTACAAAATTTGACACTTTTTTTTCGCACTAGCTCGCGAATGTTTCCATCAGGCTCCTCCACACCACTTTGAGTCATTATATTATAATCATACACACACATTCTAGTCTTCTTGAAATGTTAGGGGCATTTCGCCAAACCTCAAACACTTTTCTTCTTGGAATTCCAAGATCACTGAAAAAATTATTACAAAAAAATATGGTTGAACATGGTTATAAAATAGTTAAAATTAAACACCCAAAGAGGTAAACTAACCGCTGAAAATAACGTTACAACGGCCTTCGGCGGCCTTTGCAATTGCGGGCCTGCTATTTCAATTAGAAATCGAACAATTTAAAGAAATTTGGCCCTTTAATTACGTCAACCAAAGAAGACAACAATACTAATAAATTACAAAAAAATATATTAAAACCAAGGGAAATACCTGTAATTTACTCTGCCAAACTCACTTATTTATTAGATAAAATTTTACCCGTACAGAGACTGTAGTTCCGAACATAAATGAAGACGGGTGCCATCGGGATACAAAGGATCGCGGTAACAGAGACTTCTGCCTGATTTTGCGTAGAATCTATTATGATATTTCTAAAACGGGTTGTACTTTATAGATACACAACTATTTATGACCATAATAAGATAAAATATATGTTGTTTTAAAGTTCAAGAAATTTTACCTTTTGTCAAGCTAGATTTTTAATACGAACGTCTGTGCGGCGTATGTATAACTTTCTGTATTTCCGTAACTTTATTGTTTCACGCAAGGGGCCTCTGTATGATTTTAGTGTCTTTATTTGATTAAGTGGTGACAATTGAAGTTCTGAGTTCCGGTGTTTTTGCGTTTGTTTCTCAGTATGGGGTTGGAGACTTGTGCAATTCTGCATTCGGGGTCAATTGAGGGAGCAGCTTCTAATTCATGCTTAGAATTGGTTGGAATTGAGTAATTCTTGTCGGTGTGCCGTGGCGCCATCTTTGGGCTCTATCAATTACTGTTATGAGTTTCTACTCAAGGTCGCCCCTTTTTCTTCCCCGGGTCCTTGGGTCATGTTCTGTGCAACCTTTTGGGCTTGCGCAGATATCAACCTTTTGGTTCTGTGGCAAAGAAGGAAGAACGTCTAGCATTTCCACCTTGGTTTGCGACGAGATTGTTTGCGGTCTTGGGGGTCGGCCATTTTGGGGGCCCAAGTGTTTGGATTAAAATTTCTGAGACCGCTGTTAGATCCTTTTTGGTGGATTTGCGCCTGCTAGAGCAAGGTTTTGATGACAATCTCGATCGTTACCGTCATATCAGGTGAGCTAGTTTATATATATACAGGGTGTTTCATAATTGAATGCTGATCCTTAAGGGTGATAATCCTTGGATGATTTTAAGAAAAATTCTTTATATGAACATAGGTCCGCAACAGCTTTATTTCTGAGATACAGGGTGTTGAAGTTTAAGAAAAAAATCTGTTTTTCTTCAATATCTCTAAAACCGCTTTGTATTTTTGTTTTAAATTTTGGTAGGTGTAAAGTACGCTTAAAAATACATTTTCTTCAGGATAAAGGTTTTTTTAATTTTCATCAGTGGCGTCCCTGTTAACATGCCCTGCAATATTTTTAATCAAAAAAATGATACGCCACTGTTTTTTTTTAAATAAATGTTATTTTTATAATTGCCTTCTATCTTCTCATAAAAATGGTCTCTTGACTTTTTTTATCCGGCGTTCGGTTTTCGAAATAAAGTTCATTCATTTGCTTGTCCCTATGTGATTTTTTTCTTGTAGTCTCAATTTCGCAATTTGTGGTAACCAAAGCATCTAGGCTAGATTTTTATATTTTATAGTAACTAACTATTATTTAGTTCTAATAATAAGCACGCATAAAAATACATTTTTTATTTGTAAAAACTTAACTATTTTGGACAAAATATACCAAAATTAAATTAACTGTTTGCGTTTATAAAACAACGAAATGTGTTGTTAGCATACTAGATGTTTCTAGCCTACAAAATAATCCCACTCTTTAACGGCTTTAATTACTAGAACTAAATAATAGTTACTATAAAATATAAAAATCTAGCCTAGATGCTTAGGTTACCACAAATTGTGAAATTGAGACTACTAGATAAAATCACATAGGGACAAGCAAATGAATGAACTTTATTTCGAAAACCGTACGCCGGATAAAAAAAAGTCAAGAGACCATTTTTATGAGAAGATAGAAGGCAATTATAAAAATAACATTTATTTAAAAAAAAACAGTGGCGTATCATTTTTTTGATTAAAAATATTGCAGGGCATGTTAACAGGGACGCCACTGATGAAAATTAAAAAAACCTTTATCCTGAAGAAAATGTATTTTTAAACGTACTTTGCACCTACCAAAATTTAAAACAAAAATACAAAGCGGTTTTAGAGATATTGAAGAAAAACAGATTTTTTTCTTAAACTTCAACACCCCGTATCTCAGAAATAAAGCTGTTGCGGACCTATGTTCAAATAAAGAATTTTTCTTAAAATCATCCAAGGATTATCACCCTTAAGGATCAGCATTCAATTATGAAACACCCTGTATATATATATATATATATATATATATATATATATATATATATATATATATATATATATATATATATATATATATATGTTTTTTTTGCGAGGCTGCATCGTGGTCCCACGTGCATAGTGAAATTTTCTAGTCTAAGGGTTTCTTTCTTTTATTTCTATCAGCCATCGACATCGGCATGACATTGCATTCGGAAATCGCTGGTAACTGCCCCATTTGCTGTTGCTGCCTCTAGAATTCGGAATATCAAGCCCTCTTGAAGAGGTAAGTCACCTTGAAGCTTGTTTTTGCCTCGTGTTTCCTGAGTTACTTATTAATCGCCTATTTTTTATGACCCTAAATTTTAATTAAGATTTCAGCGAACCGTAATTATTGAAGTTCTGTTTTAAAAGTATTTTGTATTAAGACTAGTTTTTGTAGCTCGGTGTGCTACCTCATATTTTGAATAACAATTAACCAAGCGTCTCAATTTCTTAATAATTAATATTACTTTACCTAATTTGCGTTCTTTTAGAAGCTTGAATATTTTATTTCTAGTTGTTTGCCGTTAAGCTAGTACAATCTATAAGCTATGTTTGGGGCCTCATTATACCAGCTTACGGGTCAGTTGGAACAGCTAAGCTTGGATTTAAGTAATCAGTCACTCGCTTAGTAAATGTAGATTGTTTTTATCGGTTTTTTTATTGACTATCGCAAAGCACATACTGTAGCTTTAACAAGTTTCCTTATCGACCTTATTTCATCATGAATCATATGCAGGGGCTACTATCTGTAATTATAATTTCAAACCGTAATTTATATAGATATAAAGGAATTTGTGGTACTATTTAGTTCTAACACTATAATTTGTTATCGTAAACGCCAAGTTGACAAGCCGGTCATATACCCAGACTGAAAAATTAAAGAGTTATAGTCAGTGTTTTTTTAAATTTATTAATTTGTGTCAATGTAGATACTTAAATAATATTCCAGATAGGTACCACAAAATCTTTATTCCCTTTCTTGTATAAGTTAAGAGCTTAAAGTGTCGGGCTTTAGTTTATGAAGTTGGAAAGTTTAGATTTATATTTGCATTTGTTGATAACGAGTTGTTAAATAATATTTTTATGATTCCAGAGAGGTTGATGAACCCATTATTTTATTTTCAAATTTGTCATTTGACTATTATTGGATTTATTAAGCTCGTACACGTTTTACACCTTCTCTATTATACCGTACTGCTTGGAACCTAGGGTAGTTTAGCTACATAGTCGCTTGTATATATTTATTATCCATTTTTTTTATACCATGTTGTTTGCTTTTGAGTAGTTAAGTAGTTGCTTTGATGGTAGCTTTTAATTTAAGCTTTGTGTTTTATAAAGGCACATAAGCGGTGTATTTTGTTTAATTATTCATATTTAAACGGTTTCTCCATATAAGGGGCGTTTTCTCTTAATTTCACTGACTAAAATTTTTCTAAACTCAATTATTATCTGTTTTCTTCCTTATGTTATCTTACATGGATTTAGTTTACTCGGGTAGTGCTAAACGCTTGACCTTTAACTCAAGCTACAGTAGGGGTTGAAGTTTTAATTATTTTCTTTCTGTTGGCTTCGCTTAAGCATTTCTTTTACTTTGAATATTACTTGAACATTTAAATTTTAAGTCAAGGTGTCAATTTTTAGTTATTTTTACTGTCTACGCTTAAGCCTTTCCCTTTGTTTATACTTGTAATCTTGCGTAAACTTATGATTTAATTATCAATTCTTTCTTTTGTTGTACTTTTATTATTTGTATTGTTAATGTAAGATAACATAATGCAGCGTTAAACCTGGTCAGTTAACGAACATTTATTTCTTTGTAAATATTAACGTTTATCGTTAAAGTGCCAATGAGCTGTACCATTGTATTTAGTTATCAATGTCTTTGAGTAATAAGTTCTTTTGTTTATTAACGTAACCTTTTTTAATCTTATCTTAAGCTTGCTTAGATTTTGCAATCTGGGTTTTTACGATTACTTCTTTCATTGGTAACTTTTTCTTTAATTAAAGTAACTTCATATTTTGGGTTTTGTAACTTAACTTAAATTTTGCGATTGATTTCAAGCCACTGGCTTTCTCTTTTATTGTTAACCTTTTATTTAATATTCTTAAATTTTGCGGTTTAGTTCCTGTAAATTGTTTCTATCCAAATTTTACCTTTTTCTATTAACGTAACTTCTGATTTTTTATTAACGTAACGTATACCTTTTGTATTAATTAACTTCGAATTACTGTAACTACTAGGAATTGTTTTGTTCCTAGGGTCTTCCGTAGGGGCTACAAAGCATCCCTCTTGTCTTTGGTAGGGGCTACAAGGCACCCCTATTGTCTTTGGTAGGGGCTACAAGCATCCCTACTTATTCTTCCGGTGGGAGCTAGGAGTCATCCTACTCTCTCCTTGGGTGAAGGCTAAGGAGCCTCCCTATTTACGTGTCTTTGAGGACAGGCTTCCTAAAGATTTATTATTTTTGTATTTTATTTAATTATTTTGCGGGGGCAAAATTGCCCAACCATATTTGTACCATTGTACCAACCACAACTGTTCCTTTTTTTATGTGTAAATATATGTACAGGGTTAAATTTACTATGTTGTTTTTATCCAGCTCACTGCGCCCTATGTTTTAAACTCTAAACTATGAATAGCATGATAGTTGTGTGTTGAAGCAAGTTCCTGGACCACCCAGGCGACTTCCAGTTTGCGTCGGTGTAAAAAACTGGTGGCGTCCAATCGAACCTATTCCGGCTAACTGAGCTGAGGGCTAATTTGCACGCGCTCTGCTACGACCTGCTTCACTCAGAACACCCTGTTGTTTCAGTTTCCTTTTTTTTAGTACCTTCCAGAATTATTTTAATGTTCTTTTCAATTTTTAAGCGGTAAGTATTTGGTCAATGATACTCATCATAGTATCTTTGACAGTTTATCACCAAACACTTTTCTTTTAACAAAGTGGCGCCCAACGTGGGGCCTGTTTAAAAAAAAATTACCGCTTTTCTTCTAATTTTACTCTTGTGCGTCTAGTGAGCTGGATGGAACTTTGAAAATTTCCGTCAACTTTAACTCTAACTGTACTAGCCCTGTATTACTGCAAAGATGAACCTATGTGTCCATCGGATTACAATAGCGCAATTAATATTTGGAATTTATTTAATTGTCAAAATCTTATGGATTATACCAAAATTTACTTAATATTCGATGTTCTCATATTAACAGATTTTTTTGAAGCTTTTCGAAATGTATCTTTGAGTAACTTTAAGCTAGATCCTGCACAGTATTATACATTACCAGGTTTAAGGTGGGATTCAATGTTAAAAATGACTGATGTTAAATTAGAATTATTAACGGATATAGATATGATACATTTTTTTAAAAATAATATAAGAGGTGGTGTATGTCATTGCAGCATTCGAAAAGCTGAAGCTAATAATCCATTCTTGGAAAATTATGGTCCAAGCAAACCAAATTCATTTATAATATATTTAGACGCAACTAACTTGTTTGGACATAGTATGAGTCAATGTCTCCCCGTAAGTGATTTTTCTTGGCTGAGCGAGGAAGAAATAGATGATCTTGATGTGATGTCTATATCTGATGATGCTGAATACGGGTTCGTTTTGGAAGTAGATTTAAAGTATCCTCAACGTTTAGATCAAGAACACAATGAATTACCCTTTTTGGCTGAAAATACATGCGCACCAGGTTCAAAACAAAAGAAATTAATATGCAATTTAAACCATAAAGAAAAATATGTTATTCATTACCGAAATCTGAAACAGGTGCTTCAAAATGGATTAAAACTAACTAAAATTCATAGAGTTCTTAAATTCAAACAAGCAGCATTTCTTAAACAATACATCGATTTAAATACCGAAATGAGGAACAAATCTAAAAATAAGTTGGAAAAGGATACTTATAAATTATTTAATAATGCCATTTATGGGAAATCTTTAGAGAATATTGATAAACGAGTTGACATTAGATTAATCACACACTGGGAGAACATTGGTAAAAAGCAAGGTGCGCAGACATTGATTGCCAAACCAAATTTTAAAGATCGATTAGTTTTTAATGAAAACTTCGTCGCGATACAAATGGAAAGAGTAAAGATAACTTACAATAAACCCGTTTATGTTGGATTCACAGTCTTGGAATTATCAAAAACCGTTTTATATGATTTTTATTATGACTATATTAAGAGCAAGTATGGAGACGAAGCAATTTTGTTACATACGGATAGAGATAGTTTAATTTTAAAGATAAGAACAGAAAACTTTTATCAAGATATGCAAGACAACTTACATAAACTGGACACTTCTAATTACAGTGAAAATAATATCCATAATATAACTAGGAACAATTCTGTATTAGGGCGAATGAAAGATGAATTTGCGGGTAAACCAATTTCAAGTTTTTATGGGACGGGAGCTAAAGCTTACTGTGTTAATTTAGAGAATAAATCTGAAAAAAAGGCGAAAGGAGTTAAAAAATATGTTATAGAAAATTCCATTACTAAACAAGATTATAAAGACGTAGTTGAAAATTCTGAGATCAAATTTAGAAAAATGAATATTTTTCATTCAATTTTACATGATGTGTTCACACAATTAAAAAATAAGGTTGCTTTGTCTCCAAAAGATGATAAACGCTATATAATTCCAGATTCTTTTAGAACTTTAGCTTGGGGACACAAACATATAAGTATTTTGGAAGAGAAATCCAAGACTGATGATGAGATGGTTAATAATGTAATTGCTATTCTAAAAGATTTAGTCCATGATGAATATAAAACATAAGAACCCTGGAAAAATATTTTATTTTGAAAATGGCTCTGCTACCAGTAGGAGTTCTATTTCTATCAGCATTCGTTAACAATACTTTGTTCATACAAGTTGATCCTAATGTTCGAGAAGCATTTATTTGTCTATCTGTTAATAATGTAAATAATGATAGTTGGCCTTCAACATGGAAAAGAATGAATTAGCGATGGGTCATTCGTTCACTTTCAAGAGAGCCCGCTCACTCGTTCAGCTCACTTGGAAGAGTCGTTCGCAAGGAGTCGTTCGATTAAACGAGGGCTGCTACCCGTATCTCCGAGCTGCGAATTGCGGCGCTCTTTACTTTAGCGTGACAATTGCATTTGTTCATGTTCATGTTCATAAAATAGAGCAAAAAATGTTATGAATTACACATTTTCGACTGCCGACGGCACGCTGCTTAATTGTGGCGCGGCGGCTTCAAACAAAAATAAAATAAATATTAAAATATTGGAATGATTTATGGCTTTTTTTGCAGGGCGTTTGAGTTTGGTGGGTACCGAGACCGACACAATAATATACTAATATAATAATACCTACTACTGAACCAAGCTTTTAATAAATCATTTGATTTGATGTTTGGTTGTTTTATGCGTTAGTTTGTGGCTTGAGTTTTAACCTACCCGCAGTATACATCTCTGCTTAAAAAACGTTGTAGCAGATTTCCGGCAAAGTAATTAATCGTAAAATAATAGTAATACCAAAGACGTACAAACTGTGTAATGTATTACCATACAGGCCGCTAGTTGCTCCACCACTCTCGTTCTATTATACGACTCCGACTGAGCCGCTCCCGGCTAGCGCTCTTCGCGGCTCGCGCTCTCCGAGTTGTCTGAAACTCGCGAAAGCGTGGAGTGGAATTCCTACGAACGGACGAGAGCGAGCCAGATATTTTAACGAGCGGTGAACGTATCGTTCAGTTGATGGGAGCGGCTCATTCGCGACTCTTTGAAAAGAGTCGTTTAAATCGAACGACTCGTTCGCGAACGACCCATCGCTAGAATGAATATAAATAATGGTTTCTTTAGCTCCAAAATAGATGATGATATTATAAATAATTCTACCGTTGTACAGTATAAGTTAAGATTATATTATTTCAATAAAACTTCATTTGTGACACAGGAATGGAATCAGTTGTATAGAAAATCTTGTATAGAAGAATGCAATGTAAATGTGTGTATAGTATTATTGAGTATATTGTTAGTAGTGTTTATATGTACTATGGGATATATATTATTCAAAGTATATTTGTATTATAAATAAAAATCTGGAGTCAATAAAAAAGGTTTTTATTCATAACAATGTCTATAATTATATAACAATTTTACGTTTGCTAATGCACAATGCCATGGATTCACATTTTTGTGAAAATAACCTTCTGGAATTTTCTTAAATCTACTTAATTTTGGTTCTTGACCAATGGGAATAGCGTATATGAAATCTTCATCCAAAAACTTTTTTAAGTAGTTTATTTTTTCATTCCCTTTCACGTAAATTTTGGGCGATTGGTAAACTTCTAACACATGCTTTAAAATATCATCAATTTCATTAAGTTCTATATTTCCAAATTCCCATTTTAGTCCATGATACTCTTCGGCCCATTTAACCAGTTTGAGATCAGGAGCAGATGACATATTTTTTTCAAATGGTGATTTAAACAGATAATTTGAGCAACGAATCCCATCATAAATCGCTAATTCTTTTGGAATGCATCCAAAGGAACAGTTATATCCTTGAATGTCGATAAAAAGTTCTGTCTTACACTCATTCATGGTTAGTCGCTAAATGATGTTTAAATCTATAAGATTAGTGTTTAAATCCTCCCACCACTATCCCCACTACCACGCTTACTATCCCCACTACCACGCTTGCTTATTTAAGCAGTCACCCACACTTCTACTCTCATTATTTCAAGCAAGCATCTGAAAATGTATCAACCAACAGGAAACCAACAAGAGTTTAGTAAGAAGCGCAATGCAGCTCTCATCAATGAATCCATCTACTACATCAACAAATCCAAATCCAAATGGGTCAGCATTGGATTTTCCTTAGAGAGAATATATTCCTGTTGTTAAACTCTGTGGATACAAATACAATCAAAATGTGATTTTTAATGAAGATCAATGGATTTCCTTCCTAAATAACCAAGGAATTATGTTGAGCTTTATTTATTCCAACAACACCGGGTGGCAACCCATGAAGGGAAATGGTTATGAGATTCACTTTGTGTTTATTGGTGATGCAAGAATAATTAAGATTACACAAGATGGTGGTAATGAAGTATTTTTAGCTGGTGACACCATAAATGAATTAGTGAACTTGACAAATTTAATCAAATATCGTTTTGATACCTTAAAAAACCAGGAATTTTCCAAATATTATAATATTTTAGTTAGTGGAATCTCTATGAAAAATGGTGATTTGTTAAAAAATGTATATGATGTTATTTCACCTATGGAAAATAGTTTAAATGTTTGCTGTGTTTTAGAATTATTAAACTTTTACTCAGATTGTGTTGTGGAGGATGTAGAAATATTTGCATGTAATGAATTTGTAAAGAGTTGCATTGAAAATAAAAATTTATAAACATATTTTTCTTTTTATTCCCCCCACCTCCTAAATTAATATTTAAAGCTCTGAACTTACTTTAAGTCTGAACATTCTCCAACAAGATGTGGTTAGCATATACATCTCAACGAGTAGCATATAACCTAACAAGTGCTATAGAGAATCTATCGCAACACTTTAGTAATTTAGAATTTGATGCTGAGCATGAAGCCGAGTATGGATTCGAAAACTTCTATACGTATGAGGAATGTATGGAATTGGCAAGAAAGTATGAAAAAGCTGCAGAAGCCTGTAACATATATTTACATACTTCTGATATAAGAACTTTTCTGCAAACCATAAAGGAAATGGGATTTGAGGAGCATTTGGATGAAGTAAAGAAGTTTTTGTCACCTGTAATTATTCAAGAATTCAACCTAATTTATAACAAATAAAAAACTTTATTTCATTTATGTGTTTTATTCAATCATTAAATAATTATTATATAAATTGTATACATTAGTAAGTGCACATATACATGGTGATTTAGAATGATAAAAACAATGAGCTTCTCCTTCTTGTAATTTTGGATTTTCATAAAGTTCTATGACTGGTTTTAATGAATATTTTCGAATGTATTCGGATTTCTCTCTCCCTTTAACATAAACATGATCTACTTTCTCTGTTAAATTCTTGATTATAACAGAAAACTTGTGAATTGGTGTATATCCTTCATTCCATGGGATACAGTGATGATTCTTCATTAACCACACAGCTTGTTTGTGTAAGTCAGGCGGTAGGTATTTTAGATCAAATGGTGCTTTAAAAACATAGTGGCAAGTCTTGCTTCCATCATAGGCAGCCAGTTCTTTGGGAATAAACTTCTTATTTTCTATGTTAAATCCTTGCACATCAACAATTAGTATCCTCATAATTTAATAAGCGAAAATTGTTTAATCATAGATTTCTTGTCAGAATATTCTTGTAGTTGTTGTTTTAATTTTTTCAGCTCTTCTAAAAAGTAGGATACTCGAAGTTCCAGTTCTTCACCCATAATGGTACGAAAGAATAGTAGAGCATTGATTTTATATAGTCAGACATGCGCTTTAAAGTTGTCTAACATTTTTGGATAATGTACTGTAGCTAAATACTTTCTCATGCATAATAAGACAATAGCAGTGCATACACAAGCTGAACGACCAACATTTTACGTAGGACTGCACGATGCAATATCTAGGTCTCAACCTACGCAGACTGGTGCAACTGCCTGCTCGTCGTCACTGGAATAACCACTATCTGAACTTGATGACATCTTGGCAATAATAACCTCATAATTTAATAAGCGAGAATTGTTTAATCATAGATTTCTTGACAGAATATTCTAGTAGTTGTTGTTTTAATTTTTTCAGCTCTTCTAAAAAGTAGGACACTTGAAGTTCTAGATCTTCACCCATAATGGTAGGAAAGAATAGTAGAGCATTGATTTTATATAGTCAGACATGCGCTTTAAAGTTGTCTAACATTTTTGGTTAATGGATTGTAGCTAAATACTGTGTCGTGCATAATAAGACAATAGGCAGATATCTTGTCTTTAAGATCATCATGTAATTCAAACTCAACTCTCATAACAATAGACCCGGATTCAATTGTTTCTTTCTGATGTGAACAATCGATATATACGATAGGAGCATAAGTATTAAATTCCTTTGGAGAAAAAATGGGCTCAGGTGTTAATCCATAGTAAGATTTTTGAAATTGTGAAAACATTTCGTATAATGATGCAAATTTATTTTTAGCAAAGTCTAAATATAGATCGTTGTAGGGATATCGCTCAGAGTTTAAAAATACTTTGATGTTTCGTAATTTAACGTTGGAAAATAGAGACATATCAGTTGTCGATTTATCCCTTAAGTCTTTTTGAAAAGCAATTGCTACATGACGTGGGGTATTAACTTTCGTAGATGTTTTGACAGGCCAGTTATGACGATTAGTTTTTAATAATTCCGGGTATTCAATCAGTTCCCAACTCCGGAAAGCAAGTATTATATCTGTATTCTTATTAATTATTTTAGATAATGCCAATTCTTGAGGAATAGCTACTGAAATGTGAGGTATATTCCAAGTTAGCTTTGTAAGCTCAATTTTTGGATTTTCGTCTGCAGTATTAATTGTCGCATTTTTGTCTGAATTATCGCGTACTAAAATAAGTTCTTGTTTGGCATTTAAAATATTTTTTTTGTAGTCTTCAAAAAACCCCATTAAGAATTTAAGGGGAATGCAAACATTGAATAATCCTGTTGTTGCATCAACAACTTGTGAAGATTCCATAGGAAACCAACCTGCGTTTTTAAGTTTATTACATTCATTTTTATTATACGACAAATATCCCTTTATTGTCGAAGTTAACCCAACATCTCTAACTGAATCTATTGTAACACCGTTTAGTTGATAACGCATTTCTTTAAAAAGGAATGCAATCCCATTGTTTATCAATTTTAATGTATTTGAGACAGTATTAGTATCTTTTGTTAGTTTACCCTCTATGTAAAGAAATCTTTCGGAAGGAAGAGTATACTTGTCTACTTCATGAACAGGTATTATAATTTCATCATTATTTCCCAATTTAGTAGGTAGGTATGGTTCATAACCATGAACTTCGGAATGCACAATTGATATATCTATGAAAAGACCTTCTGTTAAATTAAGGACATCCATTATACTAAAACCTTTAAGCCTAGATATTTCAAAAAGCTTATATTTTCAGGTGTTATCCCTTGTGTCTTTCTCCTACTACTAATCTTTGGTTTACGATGTTTAGCCTTCTTATAGTTTTTAGTAATTTTTGCGGGTAAATTGAAAGTTTTTCTATTATAAAGGATAACCATTTGTAGTGTAACAAAATATATAAGTGTAACAAAATATGTAACAAAATATATAACGAAGTGATTAGGGGTTTCTATCCCCTTTTATTTGGTAAATCAAACTCTCTTCTTTAAGTCTAAATCATATCTATATTTCCATATTCAAAACAATGTCCCAATTCAAAAAGTGCTTATCTTTCTTATAATAATTACATATAATCAATCCTTAATTACCTTAGTCTACATATTGGGTTTAATAATAAGTTATACGGGGTGTACGCCTGCTACAAGGAGCTAATATATATATATATATATATATATATATATATATATATATATATATATATATATATATATATATATATATATATATATATATATATATATATATATAAATATATATATATATATATATATATATATATATATATATATATATATATATATATATATATATATATATATTAGCTCCTTGTAGCAGGCGTACACCCCGTATAACTTATTATTAAACCCAATATGTAGACTAAGGTAATTAAGGATTGATTATATGTAATTATTATAAGAAAGATAAGCACTTTTTGAATTGGGACATTGTTTTGAATATGGAAATATAGATATGATTTAGACTTAAAGAAGAGAGTTTGATTTACCAAATAAAAGGGGATAGAAACCCCTAATCACTTCGTTACATGGCGATCCTGTCTGCGAACCAATGTTGAGCATTTGAATATCGACGAAATGGGCAAGACACAGAGCAAAGAAGAAATAATAATAGCACAAGCAGGGAATAGCGGTGGTCAAACTAACAGCCCTAGTACCCATGGTTTCGGCTCTATCCAAGATATCCTAAGTATAAGTATTATTGTATTGTTGGCAATTTTCTTTGGTTGGTGCATATATAGAAGAGTTGCAAAAGCGGTGGTACAGAGAATGCGTGCAGAAGTTCGGCAAGAAATCGGGACAAGTCGAGAAACAGTCTAAAGTAAGAAGAGGAACATTTTAGGTTCTTAGGTTACAATAAAAATAGGGGGTCTGAGATTAAAGGAAAATGGTAAATTTAGTGGATAAAAAATGGAATGTCGGTAGGTACCTACTGAATTCATATATTTACTAGATGAAGTCAAAGTATTGAAGAGGAATTTAGTGAAGGACAATACGGAAATACGGCAAAAAGAGAAATATAATTTACGTAAGCTAATTAAATTTAAAAAGTATACATTAGAATTAAGAACTATTAGGGAAACATTTAATGAAAAATCAAACGAGCCTAGGGTAATAAATAAAGTTAGGGAATATATACAGCAGATAGAACAATATTTAAAAGCTAGTCAAGATATTTTACAATCTAGGTTAGGGGATATCAAGTTAGCGGAGATAGAAAGCGAAATTTTGGTTTCCTCTGACTCAGATTCGGAACATTTTGACAAAGTTACAGCAAAAATGGCTCAAAAATTCGATCCCAAAACTGCATCAGGCCTTCTACCAGTTATGGATGGTTCTGAAACCGTAACTTTACAATTAATTAATGGCATTGAGTGGTATGATGCACTTTTGGATGACGCAGGTAAACGATTGTTAACCACATATGTACTAAAAACGCGTTTATCAGGAAATGCAAATATTAGGCTAAAATCGTCCTATGCGTCAAACCAATTATTAGTTACCGATCTTAGGCGCCATTTTATCACAAAAAAATCCGCGACCGCTTTATCGCCGCAGCTAAATAACATAAAACAAGGGTCGCAGTCGGTAGAAGAGTTTGGGAAAGCGATTGAAGAACTAATGGTCGACCTAACTATATCTCAGTCGGGGGGAGACTCTGGAGTGATGGATATTTTGAGGCCGGTCAATGAGAAAATCGCTATAACCTCTTTTGCTAACGGTCTTCAAAATTTCAGTTTGCGAACCATAGTGAAAGCGCGAAATTACGATACCCTTAGTGAGGCAATTGGTGGTGCGAAAGATGAATATCTAGGCGAAACAAATTCAAAACCCTTATTTCATATGCGAGGCAAAGGCAATAATTGCTCACACCATTATCATAATAATAGACAAGGACAAAATAGAAACTTCCGGAATAATAGGGGTGCAAATAATTTTGGAGCGACCAGTAACAATTGTAGAGGGCATTTTTCGCGGGGTCAGCAAGGTAATAATAATTTCAGAGGGAGAGGTTCTCGCCCTAATTATTCACCACGGGGACATTATGGTACGAGAGGACGTTTCTTTGGTAATAATTCAAATCAAAGAGGATTTTATATGAATTCGGAAGAAGTGGATAATACCAACAGTAATAAGAGCGAAACATTTTTTCGAGGCCCATCTAGATAAAAATACAAATTTTCCTGACCCATTCATATTTAATACGAACGGACTAAATTTTATTTATGTGAAATATAAAAATAAAAATTTAAAAATTTTACTTGATACCGGAGCTTCAATAAGCGTCATTTTTAAAAACGTCATAGACAAAACAGAAAAAGTTAATTGTTTAAAGAAAATAAAAATTAACGGGGTCTCTGGGACAATAATTTCGCAAGGTTCGACAAATTTATGTTTAGATATAAATGGCGCAAAAGTGTGTCACGAGTTTTTGCTGATTGACAGTTTTGAGGACAATGTGAATGGTTTAATGGGAACAGATTTTTTTATGCCATATTTGGCAAAGCTAGACTACGAAAACTTTCGGTTATCATTTAATGTAAATAATAAACGAATATTAACGTCTATTCACTCGAAATATGAGAATTATACTTGCATACCGGCTAGACATGAGGTAATAAAATATTTTCATACCAACACAAAGGACGAATGCGTTGTAATACCAGATGAAATTTGTGAAGGTGTATTTGTTGCGGGAATCTTGGTAAAATCAGTTTCTAATCGTATTCCGGTACGAATTCTTAATACACGCGATCAAGACGTGAACATAAAAAATTTTGCTCCAAAAATTGTGCCATTATACCATTATGATATATGTCAGTATAACCCGGCCCACAAAACTGTAAACAGAATAGATAAATTGTTTGGCACCGTAAAATTAGACCATCTTGAAAAATCAGAAAAATGGTCTTTACAAAAAATTTGCTCTAAATATTCAGATGTTTTTCACTTAAAAGGGGAAACTTTAACTACGACAAAAATTTACAAACAAAAAATTCACTTACAGCCTAACACAAATCCTGTTTATGTTAAACCTTACCGTTTACCTTATTCTCAGAAAACGGAACTTAACAAACAAATTGATAAAATGCTCCGTGAAAAAACAATTGAAGAAGCCTCTTCTCCATGGTCGGCACCAATTTTATTAGTACCTAAAAAAGCCGATGAGCAAGGAAATAAAACGTGGAGAATGGTAATAGATTATAGAAAAACTTTAAACTCAAATATACAGGATGATAAATTTCCATTACCGTGTATATCCGAAATTTTAGATTCGTTGTCCGGGGCAATATATTTTTCACATTTAGATTTATCACAAGGATATTATCAGATTGAGCTAGAAAAAGAAAGTAGGCCTTGTACCGCATTTGTAACTGACCAAGGACAGTTTCAAATGACTAGACTGCCAATGGGGCTTAAGATAAGTCCTAGTTCTTTCTCTCGAGCTATGTCAATTGCTTTATCGGGATTAACTTATTCGTCGTGTTTTGTTTACCTAGACGACTTAATTATTTTCGGCAACACTTTAGAAACTCATAACAGCAACTTAATAAAAGTACTACAAAGATTACGCGACGTTAATCTGAAACTAAATCCTGAAAAATGTGACTTTTTGAAAAAAGAACTCTTATATCTCGGACACGTCATTTCAGCAGAGGGTGTTTGTCCCGATCCTCAAAAGGTTCAGGCTATACAAAACTACCCTGTACCAAAGGACGATAAGGAAGTCAAGAGGTTTGTGGCCGCAGCAAATTTCTATAGGAAAAGCATAAAACATTTTGCACAAATAGTTGCTCCATTAAATTTTTTAACGCGTAAAGGTGTACAATTCCAATGGACACCAGAATGTCAAAAGGCTTTTGAAACCCTAAAGCAAGCACTTGTGAACCCACCAGTGTTACAATTTCCAAATTTTTCGGAGACTAATACTTTTATAGTGACATCAGACGCTTCCAATAAAGCTTTAGGAGCTACTCTTTCGAACGGAGATGGTTCGCCAGTGTCATATATTTCCAGACAGTTAAATAAGGCAGAGGTGAACTATCCCGTCATTGACAAAGAACTTTTGGGAATTGTTTTTGCAGTAAAAAGTTTCAGAAATTACCTATTTGGGAGAAAATTTATCATTTATACTGATCATAGGCCTCTTGTTTACCTTTTCGGAATGAACAATCCATCTAGCAGACTTACCAAATTTCGATTATTGTTAGAAGAGTATGATTTTGACGTAAGATATGTAAAAGGTAGTAATAATGTAGTAGCAGACGCACTATCTAGAATCGAAACTACATCGGAAGAACTGAAAAAAATGTCAAACAGCGTGTGCAACACAATGTTTGTTATGACCAGGCAACAAGCTAAGAAAGAATTAAATAAGCAAAGTTTTGACAGTTCTGTACACGAACGGCTTGATCACCCAGGAATGGTGGAACTTTTAAAACCGCCGAAAAATTCTTGCGAAGCTTATTGCATTTCAACACTAGAATTTAATAATTTATTAAAAAATAAAAAATATGATTATTGTATAAGCTATATAATTTTTTCAGAAAAAGAAAATGCTTTAAAAATTAAGAATTCTCGATCGACGTTCGCATGCAATGCCTCGTTGAGAGAACTTAAGAATATTTGCATAAAATATAAGGTACCAGAAATATATATTTTAAAAAATATTAATAATGCGCAATTAATAAATATTATAAGTAGGGATTCCTCAGAATTAAAAATGGCTAATATAAAAATTTCAATTATAAAAGATGTACAAAAAATATCGAATATAGAAATGCGGCAAATAATATTAAATGATTTCCACATTCTGCCGAGCGGCGGTCATACAGGCATTAACAGAATGTATAATAACATAAAAAAGTACTATTTTTGGCCAAGTTTGCATACAGATGTTCGCGATTTTGTAAAGCGTTGTGATCAGTGTCAAAGGTTCAAACATTCTAGGCCTAATATTGAGCCGATGTCAATAACCACAACTGCTTCGTCAGCTTTTCAAAAATTATTCTTAGACCTAGTAGGACCCTTGCCGGAAGACATATATGGAAATAAATATATATTAACGTTACAGTGCGAATTATCAAAATTTGTCGAAGGATACCCGATCCAAAACAAAGAAGCAAAAACTATTGCAAAATCTCTTGTTGATAACTTTATCTTAAGATATGGAATACCTGAGACAATTGTGTCAGATCAAGGAACAGAATTAATAGCTACAACTCTGAAGGAAGCTTGCAAAATTTTGCAGATTAAACAACTTGCATCAACAGCTTATCACCACCAAACACTAGGGTCGTTGGAAAATACACACAAAAATCTAGGCGCTTATTTGCGAGTGCAAACGGCAGAACACCCTGACAGTTGGAGTTCATGGGTTCAGTTCTGGTGTTTTGCATTCAACAATACTGTTCACACTAGCACAAAATACACTCCATATGAACTTGTGTTTGGTAAGCAATGCAAAATCCCTTCAAATATCGACACAGGTACTGAACCATTGTACAATTTCGATAACTACCCACTAGAACTAAAATATAGACTACAGGAAGCTTGGGAGGATGCCAAAAATAACCTCTTTCAGTCAAAAATACAACGGAAAAAAAGTCACGATTCTAAAGTTAACGCGAAAACGCATAAAAAAGGCGACCAGGTTTTAGTAAAAAACGAAACCGGGAATAAACTCGAAGAAATTTTTAACGGTCCATATGTGGTAGTAGAAGATAAGTCGCCAAATATTGTTATTTTAGTAGGGAATAAAATCAAAGAAATTCACAAAAATAGAGCTAAATTGTACAATGGTAATAACCAGAGTTGTCATAAGAGTTTGTAAAAATAGATACGCTAAACCTTTTTTTTGTGGTTTTTTTTGTTCTCCGTAGGAGGTGTATTTCTTTTATATGCAACCTTATAGTTACAGTCTCGTTTCGAAAATCAACAATATTTAAATCTTGGTCTATTACCTTTACTGTTATTTTATCTATTACTTTTACTGTAACAGGAAAATAAATAATATTTTGGGGACTTTCTATTATTTTAAATCCAGGGCTAACATTAGGGAAAAACTGATGAATAATGTGTACTGGCTTTCCGTTCAGATAGGAACCTTCTGCGATACTGCAGTCTATGCATAAAGAATTAACTTTTATAATCTCTGCTGGATTTTCCGATGTTTTTGGAATTCCATCACCAGTTATAATGCCCTTATTAAAACCCAAAAGTTTTCCTATTGTTCCATCTTTAAAAATAATACCTGTAGTAGACTTTATTGTTGATTTTAATGTGTTGTTATTTGCATAGAGGTGAAATGAAATATTTCTTTTTTGGAATTCAGTCTGTAAATATTTATTAACATCGTCCATTTCATAACTTCCCGTAGGAATTGTTAAAAATTCATTATTTTTTCCAAAATATACTTTATTATTACTTTTATCAATATTTGGTATTGCATTAAAAGTTTCAAAGTTGGTAAGTCCGACAACGTAGGAAGTGTTAGGATCTAAGTAAATAGGTGGATGGAAATCTGCTTGAAGTATAGCTGAATTTGCGGAAAGAGCTATAGTAAACGACATGATGGTCGTAATAAGAATAAAATGGAAACACAATTACGTATTATTATAAATAAACTGTAAGGATAACTGTCCACAAGTTGAGGTATTAAAAGATTGATATTTATCATAATTATATTTAATATTGTTTTTGCTACCATCGCTATAGAAATAAGTTATAACTTCATTAGGTGGTCGTAAATTTCCAAAACTATCAAAGTAAATTATGTTATTATTATTTTTAACATACGCTGTCCAGTGAGTGCCTTCCCCCAAATTATTATCTAAATTAATGATACCTGTTTCATATTTTTTTATTTTTTTTTGTAACTTATTTCTCATAAAGGCACCTCTAAAATGTGGCAACTTTAATATTTTCGCATACTTTAATAAATCTATATTTGTCAAAGGTCGACGAGGTAGCAAATTTAATAGTTTTTTGAATATGGTTTTAAATATAGACCACACCCTGTCTTATATGGTTTTAAATTAAAACCTTTTCCAATTGATATTTTTTCCATTTCTTTGTCGTTTCTTGTTTGTTCTTCTAACATCTTTTGTGCATTTTTGACAGAATTTACTGCTTGGGCAAGGCCAGCAGCGCCCCCGCTTAGGGCTCCTAGAGCAGACAAACCAGCAAAAATAGGTATTAAAGGTAAAATTCCACCAGTTTTTGAATTGGAATAATTCTTTGTTTAGGCTCTTTAATTTTTAATTTTTTAATGGATGATAAAGCTGTGTTGGCAGCGTTCCTTATATTAGCAAATTTTTTTCCAACGAGCTCCTTACGTGCTTTTCTTACACTTTGGTTAAAGGATATTTGACCTCCTTTCTTGCGTTTATGACTTCTTTTTCTTATTCCCATACCGAGTTTTGTTTTTGCTTTCATGATTCCGGCCACAGCCAAGGATGACAGTTTTTCGCCTAGATTTGAATCTGTAGCCTTGAATCTATTAAATCCCTTTTTAGCTAATACTTTATCTGCCTCGTTTCTGTTTTTTAAATCGGAATATTCCGAATATGCTATATCGTGCTCTTTGCAAGATTCGTCTAATAAATTAATTCCCTTATCACCTCGAGCAAGCCTTTTGTTTAACTTTGTACCAGGTCCGCAAAAGTTATAAGAAGGAATATGGAGCTCTACTGGTAATTTATTAATAAGAGTATTTAATAAACCACTACCTTTTCTGTGTCCTTCCACGCAGTGAATGACATTATTATGTCTAATCATTATATATAAATGATTTGAAAACGCAAATAACCTTACTTAAATAGCGATGTTCAAAAAATGAAGATCAAAAAAAAGATTTTTCTTTACCGATATGTCATGATAATTATCGAAAACATGGACAATTATTTGGTGGAAACTGTAAAAGGTGTTTAATAGTAGGACCATCGGGTTGTGGGAAGACAAATGTTATGATTTCTCTTATAAAACACGATAATGGATTAAGATTTGAAAACATATATGTGTACTCAAAATCCTTATATCAATCAAAATATGAATATCTAAAAAGGCTTTTTGCTCCACTAAAGTTTATTGGTTATTTTGAATCATCGAACGCTGAGGATAGTGTTTCACCCACTGAAATAAAACCGAATTCATTGATTGTATTTGATGATATAGTATGCACTGATCAAAGTCTTATGAGGGATTATTTTTGTTTTGGACGTCATAAAAATACAGATTGTTTTCATTTGTGTCAAACATATTCATCAATCCCTAAACGATACTATAGATACGTGATAATGCCAACCTCTTAGTAATTTTTCAACAGGATGCTACAAACTTGAGACATATATATGATGATCATGTAAATGGTGACATGAGCTTTCAAGAGTTTAAAAACTTGTGTTCAATGTGTTGGAAACATAAATATGACTTTGTCGTTATTGACAAAGACTGTCAATTTAATGATGGGCGCTATAGAAAAGGATTTGATAATTTTATTTCCACTATATAACTCTCTGACAAAACGATAATTTTCTAGTATACAACCTACCTTTTGTAAGGATGGACGAAAAAACAGCGAAAGAGTTGGTAAAAACTAGACAAGTCGTTAGACAAAAGTATAAAGCTTTAAAATCAGATTTATCTGATAAAGAAATTCGTATGGAAAAAGAATTTAAACCAATAACTCAACCTTTGCATGAGTTAATTCATACAATTAAAACAGAACCGTTCATTAAAAAAGAAGTATATTCACCACAATTAGTTTCGACCCCAAAATTTCAATTTCCTACGCCAGAGGTCAATCAAAGGAAATCAAATGCATATAGTAAATATCTTCCAACACACATGCCCTCACTTTTAGGAGATGAAGAAGTATTTTTTGAAGATTCGCAACAGTCAGGAGAATCAAGCCCTGAAACCACAATTGAACCAACTATAGGTGAGTTGCGACAAGATGTTTTAGAATTAACAAGAACACCTGCTTATGAAGAATATTTGGAAGCATATCATTCACTTCTAAGACCTTTCGTGGATGGGCTAATAAAAGACACGGAAGGCAAATTTGATAACAAATATGGGTTTAGCCATGATGTTGATGCAGATAAATATAAGATTGCTAATTCTGTGGTGGATTTCATAGGAAAATATTTTAAAGTTGAAGGAGTTAGGTATGAGGGAACACCTGGATTGTATGAGCTTCTTTTTAAAAAAGAACCTGTTGGTTATACATCAAATGAAATGGAAAATTATATGGATGTTTTGAATAGGACAAATGCATATAGACAAAATTTTGATCCTAATAGTCAAATTCAAGGTTCGACCGACATTAAATACTTGACAATAGTTAAACCTTACTTATTACAAAAAGGTATATTAAAACGTGGAAGCACAACAGAGACAGGTTATCGTGCAATACTACCAAGCACTTCACGTTTGTTACCTCCACAAAGACCGCGTTCTACAAGAAATCTGTCTACAAAAAGTGGAAAGGGGGAGCTATGTTAAATTTATCGAAAAAGAAATTAGATTATGTATATTATGACGATATAAATGAGATAATTGATAGATTAAAATTATTGACAGCATCACAAATGGCTGGACATAATGGTCATCAAAATGAAATAATATCGATTTTAGAAGAACTAAGAGAAGCAAAAATAATTAAATAAATACTAATTCACACATGTTTATTCCTTATTCTACCGCTGACAACAACCATGTCCATTGACAAGTTTGGTTCCCACATCTTTGGCAAGGATAATAAATTTTCATCTGAAGAACATAACATTACAAAACTTGTTGATCTTAGTGCAGTTAAACTTTGTTATAATTTGGTATTACCTTTTATGGGAATCTACTCTCTGTCCGATAGAGTTTACCAACTTTTACAAGACAAAAGAATTAAATATATTTTCCCTATGGAATCTGCTACTATAATTTCTGGAGAATACCCGAAAAAATATGTTTTCTTAAAAATTAATGGAAAAAAGATCACCGACCCTGTAGGTATTCGGTTAAAGAAAGGGGATGTTCTTTCTTTTCATCGTCCTGAAGGTAGTCATTTAGAAGATTTTTATGGTGAATTGTTAATAAAATGTCCTGTAGAAGTAACAAACTAAACATTTAATTATCATGTCTGCACAACCTAACATCAAGGAAGATCTAGTCAACGAGTTACATAAACCTGCTAGAAAAAATTTTAAACGACGACGGGTTATTATTAAAAATTTAAACGATTTATGGCAAGCAGATTTGGTGGAAATGATACCTTATGCAAAACTAAATAAAGGATATAGATATATTTTAGTTGTTATAAACACATTTTCGAAATATGTTTGGGTTCAACCTGTTAAAAGAAAAACTGCTGAGGAAGTAACTTTAGCTATGGAAAAAATTTTAAAGCTTGCGAAAACTCCTCCAACTAACATACATACAGATAAAGGAAGAGCATTTTTCAACAAAAACTTTAATAAATTAATGGAAATATATAACATTAATCACTACAGTACATATTCCACTATCAAAGCGGGGATTGTTGAAAGGGTCAACAGAACATTAAAAACTCTCATGTGGAAACAGTTTAGCTTGCAGGGCAATTATAAATGGTTGGATATCCTAAATAATATTGTTTTTAAGTATAATACAACTAAACATAGAACAACAGGATTAAAACCTATAGATATAAATGAAGAAAATGAAAAAGATGTTCTAAAATCAACTTATAATAATATAAAAACAATTGACCCCAGAAAATCAAAATTTAAACAAGGAGATTATGTTAGGGTTAGTAAATACAGGGAGGCTTTTCAAAAGGGCTATACACCAAACTGGTCAAATGAAATTTTTCAAATTAAAGAAATTAAATTAACCAACCCAAGAACATATTTGCTGTCAGATGACAAAAATGAACTAATTTTAGGTAGTTTTTATGAACCGGAGTTGCAGAAAGTCAAACATTCAAACGTGTATCTCGTGGAAAAGGTGCTAAGAAGAAAGGGAAATAAAGTTAATGTTAAATGGTTGGAAATGGATAAATCACACAATTCTTAGATATTAAAAAAAGGTGTAATATAATAAAATAAAAAACTTTATATTTAACAACATGGTTTTATTTACTTCTGATATATCTATATTAAATTCATGTCACTTATGTACAACAATATGACTAGAGCTTGATCAGTACTGTCATTTTTCTTCACAAGAATATTTTCATTAATCTCTTTTAAAACAATTGAGAAATAGAATCTTCTGCAAAGAGGACACTGTGCGTTTGTTTTCGTCCACTCTGTTAAACACTTTATACAAAATTTGTGTGTGCATGAATTGGGTGTGCAAATTTCTTCTCTTCTCATGGAATATAAACAAACAGGACATCTGCTTCTGTCTTCTTGTTTAAATTTTTTCACCGATGATCTGCAACCAACCAGCTTTCGTTTTTGAATCATATTTCTAGCAAATAATGTTTTAGAAACCGTATGTATATAAATTTATAGATATTCCCCCACTCAAGTCAAGCCCACATGGGCCAGGTGGGAGGATATGAGCTTGAATTGGTTGTAATAAAACAAAAATTATTTAAAACGTTCATTGTATATTTTCTTCCTATAATTTTCATCCAAAACATCCTTTAGGAGGTTCTCAGCATATTGAAGTCTATTTTGAAAGCGGTAGCGATCCAATACATACTGCGCATAATCACTCTCACGTGATTTTTTGTAAGCAAACTGCCATGCAACCAATATATGGATTTTATTCATATTTTCGTTAAATGTAACCTTCTTCATAGTGCTTCTCTAAAATCACAAGCTTTCTTACCTTATATATTAAAAGTCAAGGTCATATTATGAGCGGGGAGGGGAGGTGGGGGGAGGGAGGGGTGGGGGAAGGAGGGGAGTCAGCTCCACATACTATTGCTTCTACTATTAAAAGTTACTCAAGGTCAAGTCAAGGTCAAGAGTGGGAGGAACAGAAACGGTTTAGTATTACTACTACAACCAAAGGGGAGAATAGCAAACAACTTACAACATCTACTTTTATTTTTCCAGATCTCATATATTTCATAAAAAAGATACTGTTTCGGCAAATTTGCAGTTATTGATCTCACTTTGCATAAAGGAAAGAATTAATTTATTAGAGTAAATTAGAGTTAAAACGTTTAGATTTAGTGCAAAAACGGTTTTCCGGCTTACTAAAATTAGTTGAGACAGCAGTATATTTCTGATCGTGCAGGAAGAGATTTCCTTATTTCCACTCTTTTGTGTCATTCCTTATAATTAGTAATTATTAATATTAAATTCCTTATTCTGTGAAATAAAATAACGGCAACTCTTTTATTCATTATTCTGTCTACGAATTTAAATATTCAACCATAATTATATTCTTTTCTCGCAACAACCTGTCTAAATCTGGGCTATAATTATTTCTTAACTGGTTCGATGCGACCACATTGCTTTCACCGGCTTTCGCCGTCGCCGGATTCACATGCATTCATAAAGTACTTTTCCTCGAGCGTGAAGTTCAGTTACGAGCCGATATATTATAAAACCGTGCAAAGAACGTAGTTTCCTAAATTGATTTTAAAATACAGTTTAAATGTGAGAAAACCCTTGCAACGTGCTAAGTGACTTAGATTTATTGTGGAAAATTGTAGTGTTTTCAAACTTAAAATTCATTATAAAGCTGTAAGTCCTAACTATTGTATTACACAGGGTGTCTGTAAAAGGTCTGTACAAAAAGCCATCAGGTATATCATTTGAATAACAAGTGATTTTTTAGGGACCTTGTTTCACGAACTAATATAAACAAATGATTATTATCGACTCAATATTTATTCTTGTATTTCTATCTACATAGAGAACTCTGGTAATTTTTTATAATGCAGGTTAATTTGCTTTATAACTAAATTAAAAATTCCTGCATCTGCTGATACTTTTCTAGTTACGACAGTCCCGCTTAAGTAATTTATTGCAATTTTGTAAAAATAGCCCGCATAGAAAAGATTGCAAAAATGTAAAACTAGCAACTAGGCACATCTATCTGGTCATTTTTATAATGCAGGTTAATTTCCTTTATTGTTACGACAGTCCCGCTTATGTCATTTATTGCAATTTTTTTAAAAATAGCCCACATAGAAAAGATTGCAAAAATGTAAAACTAGCAACTAGGCACGTCTATCTGGTCATTTTTTTATAATGCAGGTTAATTTCCTAAGCACATCTTTTACTCAATTCATAGCAAGAATCCCCTACAAATAATAATTACTCATTGCTCCATAATTGTACCCGTATAAAATGAATACAGTACTTCAGGAAATTATTCAAAGGTAATTTAAATTTAATGATCGTTTACTATCGCAAGCGATACCCGTACCTGCTGTCTATAATTTTTAAATTAATGTCGTTTTAAAGAAGACAGCTTAGTTTTCTATTACAATATAATTTTTATTTAAAAATCAATTTTTATATACGGGGTAGGCAAATGTTAGGTAAGAAAATAGAATATACATTTTTTTTATTATGATGATGATTTTTTTACAAATGTGACGTTTTTTTCATGACTACCACCTAGATATAAATAATACAGGATCTATTTAACTAAATCTTTTTTTTGCTGTTGGGCAAGACATTATTAATAGTTAGTTCTTGTTCAAGCTTCGCAAATCTCGTTATTTCGTATTTTCGAAATTGTTTTTCCGCTTTTTTGGATAGGTTCGGTGGCGGTTTTCTTAAAATTAAATTGTTTTCTATGTACTCTTGTGGATTATAGCTTTCGCAATGTTCTGTGTCCCATGAATAATCAAGGCATTGTTGTGAATTTTGTTTTCTTATAGCTTTAAGGAATTTATATAAGGTAGTGTGAAGAGTAGTAGGATTTGGTAGGGAGAAGAGTGGGTGGAGGAATGGTTTTGGAAGCTCCTTTGGAAGCTCCTTTGGAGCTGGAATGGATATCAGAGTGGTAGGATTTGGTAGGGAGTAGGGGGATTTGCTAGGGCGAAGAGTATTGGTAGGGAGTGGGTGGATTTGGTAGGGAGTGGGTGGATTGGGAATGGAATGGGTGGATTGGGAATGGAATGGGTGGATTGGGAGCTTCCTTGTATTTGGAAGCTGGAATGGATATCAGAGTGGTAGGATTTGGTAGGGTGAAGAGTGGGTTTATTTGGTAGGGGGTGGGGGGATTGGGAATGGTGAAGAGTGGGTGGATTTGGATTTGGATTTGGATTTGGATTTGGTCTGCGAAGTAACAAAACAATCTACTGCTTTTAGTCTATAACGATTGGTTCAAGAATATTTTTATGTTGTCAGAAAGATTACTTAACCTATTATTTTGGTTTCAATTTGTCATTTGACTATTATTTTGGTGTACTTAGAAACTTACTAGGCTCGTGCACATTTTACACCTTTTTTTTCTTATTATATCGTACTATGCTTTGATGGGACTTAAGATAGTTACGTAGATAGCTGCTTTATAAATAGTTAACGCTATGCTTTTGTTATATGGTATCATTTGCTTTGGGAACCTAACGTAGTAAGTAGCTGTCTTGCTTTAGCTGTATATTTTGCTTTTAATTTAAGCTTTGTGTTTTATAAAGGCACATAAGAGGTGTATTTTGTTTAATTATTCATATTTAAACGGTTTCCCCATATAAGGGGCATTTTCTCTTAATTTCAGCGACCAAAATTTTTCTGAACTCAATTTTTATCTGTTTTTTTTTCTTATGTTATCTTACATGGATTTAGTTTACTCGGGTGGTGCTAAACGCTTGACCTTTAACTCCAGCTACTATAGGGGTTTGAAGTTTTAATTACCTTCCTTTTTTTTGGGCTTCGCTTAAGTTTTTTTTTACTTTGGATATTACTGGAACATCTAAATTTTAAGTCAAGATACTTTAAGTGTTTCGAATTATGGTAATTTTTTTTACTGGCTCCGCTTAAGCCTTTTTCTTAATCTATACTTGAAATCTTGCGTAAACTCATAATTTAGTTATCAATTATTTTGCTTTTGTTGTACTTTTATTATTTTTATTGTTAATGTAAGATAACATAATGCAACGTTAAACTGGTCAGTTAATGAACATTTAATTTCTGTAAATATTAACGTTTACCGTTAAAGTATCGATGAACTTTATAATTTAGTTATCAATGTCCTTTAGTAATAATTTCTTATTTTTATTAACGTAACTTTTTAATCATATCTTGAGCTCGTTTGTATTTTGCAAATGATTGCTTTCTCTTTTATTAGTAGGTTTTTTATATTAACGTAGCTTCTTATTTTTAAATATTTTTCTACTTACCTAAATTTTGCGATTCAGTAGCCAGTGGCTTTCTCTTTTAATATTAAATTAATTAATTGATTAATAAAAAAAAATTAATTAAATATTTCGGCGCTTTGGTTCGAGTCAATTGTTTCTCTCCGAATAGTAATCTTTTCTGTTAGCGTAACTTCTGATTTTTTTTTATTATTATATATATATATATTATATATATATATATATATATATATATATATATATATATATATATATATATATATATATGTATATATATATATATATATATATATATATATATATATATATATATATATATATATATATATATATATATATATATATATATATATATATTATATTAATTAGATTTAAATTACTGTAATTACTAGGAATTGTTTTATTCCTAGGGTCTTCCGTGGGGGCTACGAAGTACCCCTATTACGTTGTCTTCCGTAGGGGCTACCAAGCATCCCTATTACTGTCTCTTTGGTAGGGGCTACGATCCTCCCTACTTCTCTTCCGTAGGGGCTACAAAGCATCCCTATTACGTTGTCTTCAGTAGGGGCCAAGGAGCCAGCCTATTGGTTTTTTTGTATGAGGACATACTTCCTCACGAAGTTTTATTTTATTTAATTTGCGGGGCAAAATCGCCCAATTTTCTGATTTTGTGAATATACACTATTTATTTTGCGGGGGCAAAATCGCCCAATTTTCTGAATTTGTGTATAACACTGTTTATTTTGAGAGGGCAAAATCGCCCAATTTTCTGATTTTGTGTATAAACACTTGTAATTTTTTGTCTTTGTACAAATATATGTATATAGGGTAAACTTATTAAGTTGTTTTTATCCAGCTCACCGCGCCCTATGTTTTTTAACTTTCAGTTATGAATAGCAGGTTTGTTGTGTGAGAAGCAGGTTCCTAAACCATCTAGGCGCCTTCCAGTTTGCGTCGGTGTAAAAAAACTGGTGGCGTCCAATTGAACCTACCCGGCTAACTGAGCCAAGGGCTAATTTGCACGCGCTCTACTACACCTGCTTCCTTCAGGACACCCTATTCTTCCTGTGTTTTTTTCTTTAGAGTACTTTTCAGAGTTATTTTTAATGTTCTTTCCAAGTTATAAGCGGTAAGTACTTGGTCAATGATACTCATCATAGTATCTTTGACGGTTTTTAATCAAACACTTTTTATTGAACAAAGTGCGTCGCAAATGTTTGGCGCCCAACGTGGGGCTACTGCTTTTTTTTCTAATTTTACTCTTGTGCGTCTAGTGAGCTGGATGGAACTTTGAAAATTTCCATCAATTTTAACTCTAACTGTACTCGCCCTGTATTACTGCATTTGATTTTGGCGATTTATTATTGATTTTATTTTACTTATTACGTAACTTTAATTTTCTTTGATTTGGCGATTTATTACCGATTTTAATTGACTTGTTTACGTAACTTTGATTGTCCTTGTATTTGTGGTTTATTACCGATTTTATTTTACTTCTTACGTAACTTTGATTGTTTTTGATATTGCGATTTATTACCGATTTTATTTTATTTATTTACGTGACCTTGATTATCTTTGCGTACTGTATTTTTGCTGATTTAATTACCTTTGTTTGCTATATTTGACTACACTGTTGGTGTAGTTTTGGTAAATTTATTCGATTTACGTGATTGTACCTAGATTTGACCTTTTTTATTGACTTTTGAGTTGCTATTGTTTTTGTTCACTCCAAAATGGATTATAATATGCAGGTTAACCATCTTAGGAAAGAAATGCTAATGTATGAACTTACGATTCGTGGAGTACCAGCTAGTTATGCCAATACGGTAAAAGAACTTATAGTAGCGTTACGCCCTATTTTAGAAATGGAAAGGAAAGGTAAAATTTTTGCTCGTCTAGCCTATACTTGTGTTTTTGTCGATGAATGTAACTATGTAAATAGAACCTTACAAAATATTGACAGCGCGATTAAAAATGTCTCCGGTGAATCCCCTAAAGAAAAATTTGAACGTTTACAATCTCAACTTGTTCACTTATTTACACGCGTTCATCGTATTCCGGTTGCGAACCTTAGTGCCGCAGAATCGCAAACCCGTTCTGACTTGTTGCTTCAAATTTTGGGAAAATTAAACTGTTTGGACAGTCTCTTAAAACAAGATCCGAATTTCAGCACCTTGCTCGCTCAAGTTCATTCGGACGGTTCGGATTCGGATGCGTCGGATTCGGATGCGTCGAGAAATAGCAATGCGTCCAACAGTCGACCACTACACTCGCGCTCGTCGCCTAAAGTCAGCCAACCGGCAGTTAGTCACAACATAACCACTACCACTTCCGTTCGCCATCACTCGTGTAGTAAAACGCAACGTGTTGAAAAGTGGGGTATTAAATTTACCGGCGAGGCTGGACAGATGTCCGTGCATAATTTCCTGGAGCGAGTTTCGGAACTACGCGAAGCTCGAGGTTTTTCTGAACGCGAACTAGTTATATCCGCTATCGATTTATTTACTGGTAAAGCACTAAATTGGTTTCGTGCAAATCGTCATCGCTTTTCGAACTGGTCTGGTTTGTCTGACCTTCTCTGTAAACATTTCGAACCGCCAGATTATCGTCATCGATTATTTAAGGAAATTCTAGATAGGACTCAGGATTCGACTGAGAATACAGTCGATTACCTTTCTAATATGAGTGCGTTGTTTAGACGAGATGGCTCCATCCCTGAGGACGTCCAACTTGACATTATTATACGAAACTTGTCACCTTTTTATACTACCCAACTTCCGGTAGTCAGCAAGTTAGAAGAATTAGAAGGAGAATGTCTCAAGTTGGAGTTAAAGAAATATCGTGCAGAGAACTATGTACAGTGACGGAAATAAAATTTCGTACACTTATTTTTTCCCAATGTGATGTCGGTTTTTGTGTACATACCTAGATTACCTGGAAATACATTTCACTTTTTGACAAATATTTATAGGTGCCATCAGATTTGAAAATTATATTGAATTTCAAAAAATTTTGTGAATATGAATGAACTCGAGAAGGCGAGATTAATTACTTTATTCGAAGAAGGTGTTTCTCTAGGAAGAATAGCTGAGCAAGTTGGGAAACCAAGAAGCACTATACAAAGCCTTCGAACTAAATGGGAAAATACAGGATCATTGGATAGAAGGGCTGGAAGTGGCAGAAGAAAAATTTCAAACGAAAATCAAGATAATGATCTTATAGATTTTTTGCGAAACAATCCATTTCAGACAGCTGTTGAAGCACACAACCAAACTAATTTTCCTGGGATAGTAAGAACGGCAAGAAATCGTATAAGGAAAAATTCAGAATTGAGAAATAGGGTAGCTGCTAGAAAGCCATTTTTGACAAATATGAATAAAGAGCATAGAATGGGGTTTGCACTGGAATATTTACCGCAAGGTATGGATTTTTGGGATAATGTGGTATTTACCGATGAGAAGATTTTTCAATCTTATTATAGCGAGCAGATTAGAGTATATAGACCGCCAAATACACGGTACGAAGAAAGATATACCCAACATGTTAAAAAAAGTGGAAGATTTTCTGTTAATGTATGGGGGTATATGTCTTCCAGAGGGCTAGGAATATGCCACCGTATTCGAAAAACATTTAATACTCAAGCTTATATACACATCCTCCAAAATGTTATGTTGCCATCAGTAAACAATATATTTCAACAAAGAAATTTTATATACCAGCATGACAACTGCCCCGTCCATACAGCAAGGAGAGTTTCTGACTGGCTATTGGAAAATATCATTACGTTGTTACCTTGGCCCTCAAGAAGCCCTGATATCAGTCCAATGGAAAACGTTTGGGGATATATCGTGAAAGAAATTAACAAGAGCAATGATTTCCATCCTCAAAACAGTGACGATTTGTGGAATAAAATTGAGGAAATCTGGAATAACTACAATTTTCATCATGCCCAAATGCTGGTAGCATCAATGCCCAGACGTTTAAACTTATTAGTGGAAAAAAATTGTTCCGCTTTAAAATATTAAACCAGTGTTTTTTTTTAAATATTTTAATAACCTCTATTATATTTCATTTTGAAGTATGTGCGCCTTCTTTGAATAAATATTTTTATATTATAACGTAGCCTTTTTCTTTTATTACTGAAATAACAAACCCAAGGTATAAAGGTGAGATAAAGGTAAAAAGCACAGTTTACCAAAATATTCAAAATTGACATAAAATCTTAACCCTAGTGTACGAAATTTTATTTCCATGACTGTACCACCTCCTAGAAAAAGGTATAATTTTGTAGAGCCAGACTTTGCGTTCATTGCTGCTGAAACATCAGGCTTGAAAGATGATGAAGAGTTACCAATCGTTGACGTAGTGACCGAATCATGTCCAGTACCATCAACTTCTCGAGACGACAGACATTTACTACGAGAGACACGTCCAACGTCTCCAAAAATCTCTAGATCAATCTTGTGCTGGAACTGTAATAAGCCAGGTCATCGAAATAGTCAGTGCCCTGAACAGCGCATAATCCATTGTTACCGCTGCGGTGCACCAAGTGTGACCATTAGAAACTGTCCTAAGTGTTCGTTGTCAGAGAAACGATTCTCAGAGGAGCCGATACGTCGTGAGACTGCTCCCCTTACTCTCACTTCACCGACCAACAACTTTCCTTCCAATGAAAACGCTTCTATTGACAACAATTCTGTTCCCAATAAAACCCTTCTACCGACCAACAACATTCTTTCCGATGAAAACCTTTCACCAACCCACCTTTTTCTTTCTAACGAAAACCGTTCACTCCCTAACAATTCTGCCTCCAATAAAAATCTTTTGCCAACCAACAATTTTCTTTCTGATGAAAACCTTCCGTCAACCAATAACTCTCTTTCCAGCAAAAATCATTCACATGCTACTAACCCCTTTCCGAATAAAAAACTATTAGATTTTATCATAGCTCATGCGCATGGCGACCAGCGCCCATATTTAGAAATTTCAATTTTAGGTTACAAAATTTTAGGCTTATTAGATTCTGGAGCATCACGCACTATTGTAGGTCAACCTGGTCTCCGAATTTTAGAAAGTTTGGGACTAAAACTTGTTAAGCATCAGACTGACTGTACCGTCGCGAACGGCCAAACTTGCGCTAGTTTGGGCTATTTTCAGGCTCCTGTAACTTTATTAAATAGAACTCGGGTGATTGATATTTTAGTTCTCCCAGAACTGTCCCACCAACTGATTTTAGGAATCGACTTTTGGAGATCCATGGAAGTGATCCCCGACTTGAAGCAGGATGTCTGGCATTTTTCTAATGATGACCAATCTACAGAAATTTTTAGCATTATAGATGGCGACTCTTTAACTGAAACCGACCGAACAACTCTGAATGCACTGGTTAAGGAGAAAATATCAGAAATGGGTACTGGTCTTGGTTGCTGCAAAGTAGCAGAACATGTCATTGAGCTTGAACCCGGCACTAGGCCAATTAAACAGCGTCACTACCCAGTTTCTCCCTTTAAGCAGCGGATTATGGACCAGGAGATCGATGAAATGTTGAAGCTTGGCGTGATTGAGCCCTCTAAAAGTCCTTGGTCCAGTCCAGTGTGTTTGAACGCCAGAGCGACGATAACTATAAGTTTTCCATAAATTTCAGAAAACTTAATAGTCAGACTAAGAAGTCTTATAACATTCCGTATTTTTCAGTCATTTTAGATCGCCTCAAAGACGCCCGCTATATTAGCTCTATCGACATAAAATCAGCCTTCTGGCAAGTACCTCTTAGTGAGTCCTCACGTGAATTGACTGCTTTCACCGTTCCAGGTAGGAATCTCTATCATTTTCTGCGCATGCCCTTTGGCTTAACCAATGCGCCGGTCACGTGGCAACGTATAGTGGACCGTGTACTGGGTGTCGACTTGGAAAAGCATGTAATGGTGTATCTGGATGATATAATTATCATCTCCAAAACCTTTCCTGAGCACCTTAAGATTCTGGGCCTTGTTTTTGATCGCCTCAAGGATGCAGGTTTCATTGTTTCAGAGGAGAAATGTCACTTTTGTAAACCTGAGTTGAAGTACCTTGGTTACGTCGTAGATGCCAAAGGTTTGAGACCTGACCCTGAAAGAGTACAGGCAATTGTAAATATAGCACCCCCACGAAACATCATGGAAATTCGTCGTTTTATAGGCACTGCTTCTTGGTACAGGCGTTTTGTGCCAAACTTTTCAGCTATTATAGCCCCAATTACTCGGCTTACCAAGAAAAATGTCAAGTGGGAATGGACTTCGGAGTGCCATCAATCATTCAACTTGATTAAAGAAGCTCTTATCACGGCTCCTGTGCTCACATGTCCAGATTTCAACCGCACATTTACTTTGCAGACTGATGTGTCATGTTATGGCTTAGGAGCAGTTCTGACTCAGCAATTTGATGACGGAGAAAAAGTTATTTCCTGTCTTTCGCGTTCTCCCACCAAACAAGAGACGAAATTAACCGTCACAGAAAAGGAGTGCCTTGCCGTAATTTGGAGTGTGGAAAAGCTTCGTCACTATCTGGAGGGTGTACACTTTAAAGTTATAACCGATCACCATTCTTTGTTATGGCTTCATAACCTAAAGGATCCACAAGGACGCCTCGCTCGATGGGCTCTTCGTTTGCAACCTTACGACCTTGAATTAATCCACCGTAAGGGCCGAGATCATGTCGTACCAGATTTTCTTTCCAGGTCAGTGCCAGTGACTGCTGATACTGTCGCAGCTGTTGACGAACCACCGTCGCCATCATTTTCTGACACCTCAGACAAATGGTACAAAGGCATGATACAGAAGCTAGAAGAACGTCCTGATAAATATCCCTGTTGGAGAGTCGAGAATGGCAATCTCTTTAAATATGTGAAGACAAACAATCCTAATTTTCCAGATCATTCTACCTACTGGAAAATAGTAGTGCCGAAGGATAAACGAAAAGAGATATTGCTTCGTTGCCATGATAATCCTGCAGCAGGGCACGTGGGTGTTTTTAAAACATTTTGGAAGGTCGCCGAGAGATATTATTGGCCGAAAATGAGATCCGACGTTGCTAGTTATGTCCGAGCTTGTAGAACTTGCGCTCGGAATAAAGTAGAGCAGAAACGTCCAGCGGTTTAATGGGTAATCGCCCAGACATAAAGGAACCTTGGCAAACCATCAGCCTAGACTACATAGGACCTTTACCCCGTTCTAAACAAGGTAACACGCATTAATTTTGGCAGGGAACATAAGCTATTCGGTTCGGACTATGCTGAGGGTGTTCCTCTAGTAGACACTGAGCGTCAAAATTACATTCGAGAACGAATAGAAGCCTTCAAACAATTATTTAGAAAAGTCCACACTAAAATCGAAGCTTCTCGTGTTAAAAATCGTCATAACTATAATTTGCGCCGACGCCCAGTAAGCTTTGTTCCTGGTCAGGAAGTCTGGCGTAAGAATAAAAGTATATCCGATGCAGCGAAGTATTATAGCGCAAAGTTGGCTCCGGAATTTGTAGGTCCGTTTAAGATCGTAGAAAAGACCGGCACGTGTACTTATGAGCTTGAAGACGAACACGGTGTTAGTATGGACATTTGGCATGTACAAGACCTTAAACCGGTATATGCCGAAACTGCGTGTGGTGGTCCGTAGGAGTGAATAAATGTTTAGGCAGCTCAAAGTCATTATTTACTTTATTACCTTCCGTTAATTTTACTGTCATTAATTTAATATTACGTTTTATTAGTCATTTTGCTTCGATTTACCTATCAATCTATCGATTTCTGAATTTATTAACTTTTCGGTCCATAGTTTCAATTTGATTAATTACTACTTTTTAAAATTTTTTTCCTCCTCTCTCTTCCTCTTTCGGTAATAATGACTTTAGTGAGTTTTCTTTTATCGTTGCGTTAATTTTAACTTTTGGCCCAGTTTAAATTCTCTTTTCTTTTACTTCCCTTGCTCAGTCGTGAGCAATTTTTATGCTCTGCAGTGTGGGCGTGATGGTGTTGGGATCCATCTGGGCGCGAGACTTGATGGATTTGGACACTGTCACTTAGAATAGCGTTGCACTGGGTTCACTAGGTGGGGTAGGAGTCCCCTGAAAGCCGTGGCAAGGTAAGCCTTCAGCTGCCTTGCTTCTATTGTTTGTAGTAGGTAAGCCCTCAGCTGCCTTACTACTTTCACTTGCCGTTGCCGCCTTACGCCTTGTTGTCATTTATCTGGCATTACCTGATTATCTTTACCTTATCGTCACTTGGTTTATAGTATAGTAACGTATAGAAACGCTTATGGTCATTTAATGTAGCTTACCTTTTTGCGTTTATCAGTCTCACGCAGACACCCATCTCGGCGCGAGACGAGATGGGGGTCGGTGTGTCACATGGTAAGTTAAGTTTGATTACTTGGTTAAAAGGTGGTGATTAATTAATTTTGGACCTAATTTTCTTTATCGTTTTTTTATCTGCATTCACTATAAATTGTTTTTTCTACTATAGACTAGGGCCAAAAGTCTTTATTTATTATCTTGATTAGACTTTTTTTTATTACCTTGATTTGACGTATTTACCTTGATTTGACCTTTTACTTTGATTTGGCTTAATTTTCTCTACCTTGACGTGATTTTACTATTATTCCCTACCTGTGTCTGGAACTTTCGGTTACTTGAACTAGTACGTGTTTTGCTCGAGTACGACTTTGTCTTTCCTTTGGGATTTAGAGTAGAAACACAATTTCCTTTCTCTCCTTTTGCTGATTTTGTGAAGTTGAGAATACCACTTAGGGTGGGATTCACTGCTAGTTGTTGGCAAGTAACCCAATTTTCTTTATCTCGATTTGCGAACCTTTAGTTTGATTTCCTTGTTTCATTTACTTTTGGTTGATCACCTTTTGTACATTTGCGTTAATTTACTTGTCTTTACGATAATTTACTTACGCTTGCGATAATTTGCTTACCTTTGCGTTAATTTACTTACCTTTGCGTATATTTGCTTACCTTTGCGGAATTTTGATTACATTTACCTTGGTTTATTTCGATTACCTTGTATTTTGATTTACTTACCTTTATTTTGATTTACTTACCTTACCGTGATTGGCCTTTGATAGGCTTTAATTTGCTTTGATACCTTTGGTATTTTATCTATTATTTGGATTTGTCTTAGGTCTAGGTCTTGGCAGGACTATATAGTAGTCTGCGGCCATTTCAGTATTTACTGATTTTGAGCCTAGATCCTCACTGATATATTTTGTCTATTAGCCATTTAGAGAAGATAAAAATATCCCGATTGCGACTTTTCCTTATTTTGGCTTTATCGATTTAGACACTTGTCCCTATCTCGTTTTACAGGCTGCACGGTGTTGGGTGCTACCGGATGTCGCTTCGACGCTCTTTGTTAGATCATGGATCCTTCGGAGAGCAGACCGACTGGAAGGGCTGTTCAGGGAGGGCGGAAGTCTGACCCCTGGGGTAACAGTTTGCCCATCGAACTTGTTCGGCGGGCCAGGGGAGGACCAAGCTACTTTGTTCGGCCTGAGCTCAAGTCGGCCTATTAGGTTGCGACAGGCCGGTGGCAGTGCCACCGCTTAGATCACCCTGATCAATTTTTTTGTTTTATACAGGGACCGATTATTCTCATTTTACTTATGTGTATTATATTTATCTTTTCCTTTTTAGTTGTCCACCCTTTGGTGGCTTTGACGCATGTCATTTGGTGATTTAATTCGGGACGATTCTTGGTGTGAGGCTCCCCACAATATTTTTGGTTGTAACGCAATGCTAGCTCCCTTACCAACCTAGGGTTTACGTTCCACACTGAATCTTCCCGGAGGGGGTCACTGGGTGACTAGTGGCAAAGGGACCAAAGATTGCTTTGAGTATTTAGTTATTTTAAGATTGAGTTATCAGTCTTGTTAGTTAGTATTAGATATATGGTACTACCTTGGGTTCCCAAGTATCTTTACTTATATTTTTTTATTGGCGCGGGCATAGCGCAGGTAATTTATTTTCCTTTTCGATATTCTTGTATCTACAGAGAGCCTCTGATCCTTATCGTCGGTTAATTTTCATTGGAAAATTTCCCTCCTTTCGTAGGAGAGGGGGAGTTGTGACAGGTCATTTTTTGTAACAGACTCAGTATTTATTTTAACAATTAATTTTGCTCACGAACGCCTGTCATTGTCAATTGTCATTCTTACCCTGTGTGGGTGCCTTCCCTTGCTTCCCAGCTACCCCCTGGGAATGTTGATTGCCTTTTTTTCCTTGTCCAAATCAGCTTGACCATCTTTTGAAGCTTGTAGTTGGTGTTAATAACGTTCTCTTTTGTTGGGCCTTGAATTTTGCTTTTTTTTGCCTTGCTTAAAGTTCCCCCTGTATACAGACAGTCCCTCTTAGTTTACTTACGTTAACATGCTTTTAGAGAATAAATAGTTAGGGGATACATACATATTTTCATACGTTTTCCAGCTGTTAGCATTTTCTCTCGTCATTGTGTCTTCCCATATGCACTGTTCTGGTTTCTTCCGTGCTTTTTAACATTCGGTCTTCATGTTCTCGAACCTTGTTTTAGAATTTAACTTACTTTATTCTTATTTTCATTTAATTAAGTGATTTGTTTTGAAGTTTGGAACAGCTGTAGGTACGCTTTCGTTCGACGGAACTATAAGGCGGGACTGTTTCCAGTTCAGACCGCGGGTCGATTAACGTAGAGATGGTGCCTTGCTGGTAAGAACCAACTGACCTGTTCGCATACAAGAACGGCCCCACAGCGTGTTTTGGAGCCGTCGATTTGTGACCGCAGCTGCCGTTGTGGCGGTTCCGCTCTTCTTTCCTGAGTTTCAACATTCGGGGTTTCAGCGTTTAGTATCTGTGGATACGTACGTACTGAAGTAGGGCATCTCGATGGGCAACGGCGGAGGTATAACTTTCTGTATTTCCGTAACTTTATTGTTTCATGCAAGGGGCCTCTGTATGATTTTAGTGTCTTTATTTGATTAAGTGGTGACAATTGAAGTTCTGAGTTCCGGTGTTTTTGCGTTTGTTTCTCAGTATGGGGTCGGAGACTTGTGCAATTCTGCATTCGGGGTCAATTGAGGGAGCAGCTTCTAATCCATGCTTAGAATTGGTTGGAATTGAGTAATTCTTGTCGGTGTGCCGTGGCGCCATCTTTGGGCTCTATCAATTACTGTCATGAGTTTCTACTCAAGGTCGCCTGTTTTTCTTCCCCGGGTCTTTGGGTCATGTTCTGTGCAACCTTTTGGGCTTGCGCAGATATCAACCTTTTGGTTCTGTGACAAAGAAGGAAGAACGTCTAGCATTTCCACCTTGGTTTGCGGTCTTGGGGGTCGACCATTTTGTGGGCCCAAGTGTTTGGATTAAAATTTCTGAGCCCGCTGTTAAATCTTTTTTGGTGGATTTGCGCCTGCTAGAGCAAGGTTATGATGACAATCTCGATCGTTACCGTCATATCAGGTGAGCAAGTTTTATATATATATATATATATATATATATATATATATATATATATATATATATATATATATATATATATATATATATATATATATATATATATGGGTTTTTTGCGAGGCTGCATCGTGGTCCCACGTGCATAGTGAAATTTTCTAGTCTAAGGGTTTCTTTCTTTTATTTCTATCAGTCATCGACATCGGCATTACATTGCATTCGGAAATCGCTGGTAAAGATGCGTTTCCTATGGAGCGGCTGACGCTCGCGGTTGCCGCACAGCGTCTGACGCCTAGTACTGCTCATGTGACAATTTAATGTATCCGTTTCTTTTCGAGCGTCAGACGCAAGCTTCAACGTCAATGGATTACTGGCGTCAGCCGGCCGCTGAACGGCAGCCGCGAGCGTCAGCCGCCCCATAGGAAATTCACCTTTACTGCCCCATTTACTGTTGCTGCCTCTAGAATTCGGAATATCAAGCCCTCTTGAAGAGGTAAGTCACCTTGAAGCTTGTTTTTGCCTCGTGTTTCCTGAGTTACTTATTAATCGCCTATTTTTTTATGCCCCTAAATTTTAATTAAGATTTTAGCGAACCGTAATTATTGAAGTTCTGTTTTAAAAGTATTTTGTACTAAGACTAGTTTTTGTAGCTCGGTGTGCTACCTCATATTTTGAATAAAAATTAACCAAGCGTCTCAATTTCTTAATAATTAATATTACTTTACCTAATTTGCGTTCTTTTAGAAGCTTGAATATTTTATTTCTAGTTGTTTGCCGTTAAGCTAGTACAATCTATAAGCTATGTTTAGGGCCTCATTATACCAGCTTACGGGCCAGTTGGAACAGCTAAGCTTGGATTTAAGTAATCAGTCACTCGCTTAGTAAATGTAGATTGTTTTTATCGTTTTTTTTTCTTGACTATCGCAAAGCACATACTGTAGCTTTAACAAGTTTCCTTATCGACCTTATTTCATCATGAATCATATGCAGGGGCTACTATCTATAATTATAATTTCAAACCGTAATTTATATAGATATAAAGGAATTTGTGGTACTATTTAGTTCTGACACTATAATTTGTTATCGTAAACGCCAAGTTGACAAGCCTGTCATATACCCCAGACTGAAAAATTAAAGAGTTATAGTCAGTGTTTTTTTAAATTTATTAATTTGTGTAAATGTACTTAAATAATATTCCAGATAGGTACCACAAAATCTTTATTCCCTTTCTTGTATAAGTTAAGAGCTTAAAGTGTCGGGCTTTATGTTTATGAAGTTGGAAAGTTTAGATTTGTATTTGCATTTGTTGATAACGAGTGGTTAAATAATATTTTTATGATTCCAGAGAGGTTGATGAACCTATTATTTTATTTTCAAATTTGTCATTTGACTATTATTGGATTTATTAAGCTCGTACACGTTTTACACCTTCTCTATTATACCGTACTGCTTGGAACCTAGGGTAGTTTAGCTACATAGTCGCTTGTATATATTTATTATCCATTTTTTTTATACCATGTTGTTTGCTTTTGAGTAGTTAAGTAGTTGCTTTGATGGTAGCTTTTAATTAAGCTTTGTGTTTTATAAAGGCACATAAGCGGTGTATTTTGTTTAATTATTCATATTTAAACGGTTTCTCCATATCTGCCGTACGAAAGCAGAACCTAGTAACTCTGAATTGACCACTTTTCAGGAGAGCGGTTTTTCGAAAGTTCTCTAGCCGTTGGAAGAGATAAAGAAATAACTATATTTCTAGGGGTCCAGCGGCATAGTTTTTGACGAGGATTTACATGCCCTATATAAAACTCTCGAATTCTAAGTAATTTGCCGTGAAAACTGTGTTACTGGGTTTTGCCGAAGGAATATACTGCTAGTAAGTAATGTGTGGACGGTACACTCTTAAAAATGAGTTGGCTTTCCTAACTTATTTTCATTTGTTGCAATACTTAAGTTGTTGGAAATAAGTATTTTTAGTTACAATAGCAAAAATGTTGGTTTTATAAGTTTTCCTTACATTTAAAAACAGTCACTACAACACAAGAAAATAAGTTGCATGATATTATTTGGGACAAAATATTTATTTTGTTTCTTGAGATTTAATTTTATTATCAACTTATTAAATAGTTATAACACCTTCGCTTATATTTCCATTAACTAAAAAAAAAACATTCGTGATTACCTATGCGAAAAATTAGGGACGCTAAAACGATTTAGTTATCACAACAAACTTCTTATCAGTATCGACTAATAATTTAACTTGGCAGCAATGCATTCTTAGTTGTGAGCACATACATACGTGAGTGGTGGGGTGGCAGCATCAGTAAGTCAATTAGCGGGTTGAGCCGACATTTGTATTTTTGGCTGCTGCGATATTGCGCCGTGTTTTCCAAAGTACGGGCTTTAATGTTGATTTTATTCGTGATATTCGAGCTTAAAGGTAAGTAGTTATTTTTTCCACCCCATTAAAAACTATAACTTATTCATTTTATTGCATTATATTTTGTAAAAGTTTGCTTATGGCGCCCAAATGAATGCTCGATTAAGTAAAAGTTATATTGACTATAACTTTTTACTAACACATTTTTTTCTTTCAAAATTTAAAAACTGTCAACAAAATGATGTAAACTTTGTTTAGAAAAAGTAATAAATAAAATACCTAAACCTGTTCATTTTTTTCTTAGGAGGGGCACACCAAAAATTCAACTTTTTTTCGCAAATTACACTTTTTTTGTTCTTTATCAAAACATTTCCAGTGGGCTCACTATTAAAACCAATAAATTTGGTACGGGTCCTGTAACTAGGAACAGAGATATACATTTTGGAATCCTTCAAATTTCATACATTGTTGTTTTTCACAGGTAAAACACTTGGCCTGTGCCGACGACAAAAGCATGGTGTTTCGAGGGCGAAACAATGGCAGGATGACCGAATGTTAGGAACGAATTGCTCCAGCTCTACATCAGATGCTTATGGTCATAAATTGAAGGCATAGTGGTGACCTGTGAGCCAAGTGCGACGAATGTTTATTTTTGGGGGCCTATAGGTTCAAGTGGAATTTAAGTTTAGTTCTGTATGAAAGCTCTTTTATGTAAGATATATAATCTTTGAATATACTTTTATTTTAAAAGTACTGAGTTTTATTGGTCATACCAACCAAACTATTAGTTCATGCAACTAAAATTTAATGCTTCTTGAGTTAACTTATTTAGCAGTTTTAACTACATTTTTTAATTCTGCTTACTATAATAAAGTAGGTCATAACAACCTTCGTCTATGTTAGAAAAATTAATTTACATTAGAGTGACAACATAAATCTTAGTATCAATAAATCTTTCAATTGGTTTGACCCCACCGTTAGTTGGTGCGACTAAAATTAAATGCTTCTTTAGTTGACATATTTAGCTGTTTTAACTAGTACACCTGCAACTGTTTTGCATTAGTTACGATGACTTAGATTTCGGTTGAGTCCGTTTTCACAAAAAGAAAAGGCTGTAGTGACTAAATTTTAGTTATCACTATCAACATATTTTTAAGAGTGTAAGAAAACATAGCATCATTAGTTATAGGAATTCTACAGCATAATTCTTATAGATTAGTAAACTTATAGTAACTTTTCTTGTGCTCATAACTCATATAAACATTGTAGTACTCTTCCGGTGTGGTTCCACAATTCTTAAATGTTCAGTTCCTAATGGTACTATGTTAATACGAGTGTGCTGAATCATAATACTACTTGCAGTAACTTTAGTTCCTAATTGTACTGTAGGTAAATTTAAGTGTGCAAAACATAGTAACTGGAGTTACTATGTTCTCCTAAACGCACATATGTATACGATCCTACTACTACTACTGGTAGTAACTGTAGTTACTGTATTTTGCCGAAGCAGATATACAGGAATTTTGAAGTTACTAGAAAACGAAAGAGCTATATTGGAGCAACCGTAATCTAGAAAAATATAAAAAAAATATGTGCAGATGTAGGTTGACGAGCTGACTTCAAAACACACTACTTTTTTAAAACCTAGTAACTCGAGTTACTAGGTTCTGCTTTCGTACGGCAGATATAAGGGGCGTTTTCTCTTAATTTCACTGACTAAAATTTTTCTAAACTCAATTATTATCTGTTTTTTTCCTTATGTTATCTTACATGGATTTAGTTTACTCGGGTAGTGCTAAACGCTCGACCTTTAACTCAAGCTACAGTAGGGGTTGAAGTTTTAATTATTTTCTTTCTGTTGGCTTCGCTTAAGCTTTTCTTTTACTTTGAATATTACTTGAACATTTAAATTTTAAGTCAAGGTGTCAATTTTTAGTTATTTTTACCGTCTACGCTTAAGCCTTTCCCTTTGTTTATACTTGTAATCTTGCGTAAACTTATGATTTAATTATCAATTATCTTTCTTTTGTTGTACTTTTATTATTTGTATTGTTAATGTAAGATAACATAATACAGCGTTAAACCTGGTCAGTTAACGAACATTTATTTCTTTGTAAATATTAACGTTTATCGTTAAAGTGCCAATGAACTGTACCATTGTATTTAGTTATGTCTTTGAGTAATAAGTTCTTTTGTTTATTAACGTAACCTTTTTTAATCTTATCTTAAGCTTGTTTAGATTTTGCAATCTGGGTTTTTACGATTACTTCTTTCATTGGTAACTTTTTTTTAATTAAAGTAACTTCATATTTTGGGTTTTGTAACTTAACTTAAATTTTGCGATTGATTTCAAGCCACTGGCTTTCTCTTTTATTATTAACCTTTTATTTAATATTCTTAAATTTTGCCGTTTAGTTCCAGTAAATTGTTTCTATCCAAATTTTACCTTTTTCTTCTGATTAACGTAACGTATACCTTTTTTTATTAATTAAATTCGAATTACTGTAACTACTAGGAATTGTTTTGTTCCTAGGGTCTTCCGTAGGGGCTACAAAGCATCCCTCTTGTCTTTGGTAGGGGCTACAAGGCACCCCTATTGTCTTTGGTAGGGGCTACAAGCATCCCTACTTATTCTTCCGGTGGGAGCTAGGAGTCATCCTACTCTCTCCTTGGGTGAAGGCTAAGGAGCCTCCCTATTTACGTGTCATTGAGGACAGGCTTCCTCAAGATTTATTTTTTTTTGTATTTTATTTAATTATTTAGCGGGGGCAAAATCGCCCAACCATATTTGTACCATTGTACCAACCACAACTGTTCCTTTTTTTATGTGTAAATATATGTACAGGGTTAAATTTACTATGTTGTTTTTATCCAGCTCACTGCGCCCTATGTTTTAAATTCTAAATTATGCATAGCAGGATAGTTGTGTGTTGAAGCAGGTTCCTAGACCACCCAGGCGACTTCCAGTTTGCGTCGGTGTAAAAAACTGGTGGCGTCCAATCGAACCTATTCCGGCTAACTGAGCTGAGGGCTAATTTGCACGCGCTCTGCTACGACCTGCTTCACTCAGAACACCCTGTTGTTTCAGTTTCCTTTTTGTGAGTACCTTCCAGAATTATTTTAATGTTCTTTTCAAGTTTTAAGCGGTAAGTATTTGGTCAATGATACTCATCATAGTATCTTTGACAGTTTATCACCAAACACTTTTCTTTTAACAAAGTGCGTCGCAGTATGACAGGTGACAGATGACATATGACAGGTGACAGATGACGTGTGACAGGTGACATATCACGTATGACAGGTGACGTATGCGCGCAGGTTTGACGCATGCGCGCGCTGGGTGTGACACTGGCGCATGCGCTATGGATGGGTTTGATACTGACGCATGCGCTATGGATGGGTTTGACACTGACGCATGCGCTATGGATGGGTTTGATATTGACGCAGGCGCTATTGATTTTGGGCGTGGGTGGATGGTGAACATATCATCTATTCACGAAATCTAGAAAAAAGAAAAAGGTCGTAAATCGGCAACGGTGGGTTCGGATCGTTTTCGGTTTTCGTCAATACGCTTGTAAATTTGATTACAACCACAATAAAGCCTAAATAATAGACGTCCGTCGCCGAGGGTACCGTCTCAGCGACCGTCTCAGGAAGGGGTGATATTTTATTTTTAAATAAATAAATTTATTTAAAGTTCTCGATTGTAATAAAAAAAGGGTCTTTAGAATTAACCCCAACTTAAGCAGTGCCCTTTTTAAGGTATTGTTAGCCGGTTTATTGAAGCTTTTGAATAATAACTTTGTCATGTGCAAATAACCTAAACCTTGAAAATTGTAAATAAAGGGGTTAAAGTGAAATGAGTCAAGCCGTGACGCGCCATGGCTCGACAGCCAGACGCGTTCATGCAATTATTGTTAATTTTGCGGCTTGGACCGTGAAATTAAAATTTTGAAAAAAGGAAAAAAATAAGTAATTTCTGTTAAAACTTTTCCAAATTTACTGAGTTAATTAAGGCTTAAGTGTGATGTCCGTCGCTAAGGGTACCGACCCAGCGACCATCTTAAGAGTGTGTGATATTAATTATTTGAATAATTTAATTATTCTTAAACTGTCGATTGTGTCAAAAAAGGGTATTAAGTTTAACCCGGCTTTATAACCGCCCTTTTTAGGTTTTATTAAGATAGCTTCATCCAAGCTAATAAATAAAAACCGTATCTTTTGTAAATAGTAAAACCGCGCATTTTTTAGATGTTAGGTTATTTTAAGTTTATACGATGGCGTGACGGCGCGGCTTGGCAGCCAGCCGCATAATTGTACATAGTGATTAAAAAAATCCGTGAGAGAGGTAATCCTCTGAAGTTAACGGAGAAATACTTAGTCAAGAAGCTCTGCTCTGGCTAATTTCTAAAATCAAAGTGACAAAGCCGCTCATAGAGTGAACCCACCGTGAAGAGACGCTTGCAGAGCGAAATTACCGTGAATAGAGACGCTCTTAGCTTTATGTGTTAGAACATATAAGGTTAGTTTTAGTCAATAACGGTGATTACGTCATCACCATGAAATACTTAATTAGGAAAGTACATTAAGTAGCATCTTTGGGATACGGCCATAGCAAAAACCTTAGTCTAGTTTCAAAACCATGTAAATAGGGTTTCGTGGGACTATACTAACAGTACGAGACTTCCCTGATAATAAGTAAATTCATAACAACCGACAAAGACAAAAAGTAAAGAAATGTTCCTCCGTGAAAAATTTCAGACTCGGGTAATCGATGCTACCGGAGTTCTTATATTGCTGTACGTGTCCGTGCCAGCTTCTCTATCGCAGATAAATCTTTAGGACGTTCTTCAGGATCTTTATACTATCTTGGAGATTTAATCTGAAAAAATTCCTTTTTAGAATTCTTTGAAATATTATCGTCACCACAATTCCTGGGTGGTCTGCTAACAGATTCCAGCTAGCGGTGTAAGAGGTGGGACCAGCCTAGACAAAGACAGACGCGACCGGGCCACGCACAAGTGAAGCCGACGTCCCATGTGCGGATAAAGACGGAGGCGGAACGGAAAAGGCGATTCTATTGGTCGCTGGGCGGCCATCTTACAATATTTGACGTCAAAAATTCAAATCAAACCAATAGAATCACCTTTTCCGTTCCGCCTCCGTCTTTAATTCCGCACATGGGACGTCGGCTTGATAGTTTTAAGGAAACTTAGAAATAAGGCGCCTCCGTTTCCGGTGACCTTCATTCAGTGAAGTTGTAAACTTAATGAACGTCACTTCGTAGCCCGGTTAACAAGGCTGTTTGCGCCTTGAAGAGCAAATTGCAAACAAAAAGTTAGACAAAATTAAATTGTTTTCTTACAAGCAAATTCAGGGAAAATCGGTGACGTACAGGACGTCTTTCCCGAATATTATTTGCCACCTCTGAAAGTAGTTACTTCATAGTAGAAGCCAGGGGGCCATTTTCCAACCCATCCACGTTCCGAGAACTCTCTGCAGAGGTTTTCTGGGCGTGACAATTAATTATTTGAGATCGAAGCCTTTTCGAAAACTATTAAACGAGGGGGGGGGGGGGAATTGTGCGATGGATGGATGTTTACTGTCTCGTCCAATCCAGCGGTAAGGAAAGAGCATATTCATGTGATTTAGTACTTCGTGTGGTGGAGCGCCATCACGTAAGTACCATATGTCAAGGCGAACGTGTAAAAGAACATATTCTAATAATAATTGAAACAAATCGTTCCCGAGAAAATCTAAATAATTTTGTGCGTTAAGCCCTTTAGGCAGCTGCACCGGACCCACTAAGTGGTAACCAATTATCGCAAATGAAACATTTATTTTAAATTCATATTGAAAATGCCGAATCCATGTGGCATTTGGGTTTTCATCTACCCATTTGTGGCAGATTTTTCTCTTCTTGTGAATGTCGCCTCATCTGCAAACAGAATTTTGGAAACAAAAGAGGGATCATGTCTATGATGGTTTAGAATATTATGACAACAATTTATTCTTGGCAAAAAGTCACATTGGAAAATATTTTGAATTGGGGTATAATAAAAAGGATGAAGCTGCTGATCGTGCACAATAATTGTGAGCGCAGTCCAAGAGCATAGTCCGACATTTTGAGCTATTCGACGAATACTAATAGTTGGGTTTTTCTCGACCAGATTTAGATCTTTTTTCTTCTTCAACGGTTCGAGCTACGGGCCGACCGTTTCGATTTCGGGGGCGAAACCTACCTGTTTCCGGTAATCGTTGTCAAAGTCTTGAAACAACTTTCGATCCGGTTGTCTTCGGTTGGGATATGTTTCAACATAACTTCTTGAAGCAACGCGTTAATTAAAATTTTGTATGTCAAACTGCAACCATATTCGTCATTTAAATATTTAAAAACAAATTGTGACGTGGCATTATGCAATGTTAATGAATTTTGAGAGCCACAGAAATTTTAAACTTAAATTTGTGACTAAGGAAAATGGAATTATATTGCGAATGATGTGACTGTGACAATGGCAACACTTATTATTATTTTTCCTTCTTATTTATTCTGTGCAACACCGAATTCAAATGCATTTTTCTCAAAAACAGTTGCTTAGAGCGACATTAATAAAGTATAACTACCTTTTTAAGTAAAAAGGTAGGGCAATAAGAATATTGGTTGTTGTCGGATATAAGACCCAACGATTTTTACAACTTTTTTGGGCTTATTGAAAGGCTTACCTTAAATAAAACACATTAAACTAAAATAGTTGGTTGTAAATTGTTATCCATATTATTTTTCTTCTTCCGTGCTTATAAATAAAGAATACCACCAAATAGGTAGGTAGTGACTTAGGCGGTTTTCGGCCACTTAACGGTTTTTTGACAGTAAAAAGTTCATACAATCAATATTTTTTTGAGTATTACGATCCGCCCATATTACATTTTTTATCTAAGACATCCCACGTAGGCTTCGGGCCTAAGTACTAACGTACCGTGGGCGTCTGATGTTCCACAGACATTTAGTAATTACTTTTTCCACCCAAACAGTACTTTATTTTAACCAAAAATTTTATAAAAAACAAAAATTCACAGAAGGTGCATTTTTACCAGTTTTCGGCCACCAAGAACAGTTATCGGCCAAAAATTCACCAGTTCTCGGCCACCATTCTTTTGATATTTTAGGTATCTGTTCTTTCATATAGTCCTGAAGAATACTTTTTAATACTCGATAGTTCCTACTTGCCTCCCAGCTTTGGCGTAGATAATTTTTTTCTGGTGGAGGGGGGGAGGGTGACTGGTAGCATCAAAACAATTTCAAAAATTTCATGAGTTTGCTTTTTGTACCGTTTTTGAGGGCTGGGAGGGATAATTACCCTCTCTACCATCCCCCCATATCTACGCCCTCGCCTCCCTGATTTTCATATTATTTTCCCTTGTTTCGTTACTGCCTTTTAACTGACTTTCAGTATATTTAAAAAATGCCCTTTTTTGTTTGGTGTCTGAACGACCTTTTCTGAAATTCTCTGTTTTTATTAGTTTTTGAACGACCTTTTTGAAATTCTCTTTTTTTATGTGAGATGTCACCTGTAATTGAATAAAAACGGGGCATCCAAAACACTTTGGCACAGCCTTCTCAAACAAACTAGAGCAATTAAAGGAGGCTATGACTATGGTCATTTCATTATCTCGTTTTGAAGAAATGATTTATTTTTATTGGGTTAGTATAACAATAAGCTAAAGTTTTATTTAGTCAGTTTTAGTTGACATATTTTAACTAAAGGGAGTGGTTCCTGCATGATTCAAACAATAAGATTCGCTTAGGTTTGTTCAGGTTTGGTTTGGTTTGCTCAGGTTTGTTTAGTTAGCTTAGGTTAGTCTGGATTAATTCCTAATCTCTTAAAATGCACTTTTCAGATTTGCACAGGATTGTTAGGGTACGGCCAAATCAGCGACTTTGTCGCTGCGACGAAAACGCTGCGACTCAGTCGCAGCTGGACAACAAATGTAACTAAACAGGCCTGGCCAAATCTAGCGTTTCATGTGCACCGACAGCAGCACTGTCGCGAACGAGAGCGACTTTCTGCGGCGGCGACAAAAACGCTCTCCGTTGTTTTGAATGCAAGTGACCAGATTAGCGTCGGGCTACACATTGCGACCTGCTCAGATAGTCAAGTAATGGATTGAATTTCAAGCAGTAAAGATGTTTGACACAGAACAGTTTATTTCCGAAATCGAATCACGGCCTGCATTATATGATTTACAAGTCAGTGACTATTCAAACAGAGATGTAAAAATGAAATTATGGCTAGAAGTAGCCAATAAAGTACTTCCAGGATTTGGATTTGGTTTCTTTCTCTTCATATTTATAGGATGAACTGCAAATCTTTTATTTTTCAATTTCTTTCGCCTGAGATATCTAGAAACTGCAATCGCTAACAATGCCTCTTCTTCCGCATCCATTGTAAAACAAACTGAAAGTCGTTTGATTAGGCCAGACTTAAATATTCCTGCGACATAAAAATTTGTCGCAGCTTTTTGGACGCAGCGACAAAGTCGCTGATTTGGCCGTACCGTGTGTTCTCTAAGCTGCGACGAAAACGCTGCGACAAATTTTTATGTCGCAGGAATATTTAAGTTTGGCCAAATCAAACGACTTTCAGTTAGTTTTACAATGGACGCGGAAGAAGAGGCTTTGTTAGCGATTGCAGTTTCTAGATATCTCAGGCGGAAGAAATTGAAAAACAAAAGATTTGCAGTTCATCCTATAAATATGAAGAGAAAGAAACACGGCCAGTTTCACACTTTATACAATTTGTTACTAAAGGACGATGCAAAATTTTTCGCTTATTTTCGGATGTATCCCAAAACATTCGAGGAGTTGTGTGAATATGTGTCAAACATCTTTACTGCTTGAAATACAATCCATTACTGAATATCTGAGCAGGTCGCATTTGTCGCAACGTGTAGCCCGACGCTAATCTGGCCACTTGCATTAAAAACAACGGAGAGCGTTTTTGTCGCCGCCGTAGAAAGTCGCTCTCGTTCGCGACAGTGCTGCTGTCGGTGCACATGAAACGCTAGATTTGGCCAGGCCTGTTTAGTTACATTTGTTGTCAAGCTGCGACTGAGTCGCAGCGTTTTCGTCGCAGCGACAAAGTCGCAGATTTGGCCGTACCCTATATGTGCGCATGAGATATAAGAGAGCTTGTCAAGTTTAGAAACACCGTCAGTAATATTACATTATTAGTGGAGTTTTCGCGTTACAGTAAAAAGTGACCCATTTTTATGAAATTTGTTTGCGATTTTTTTGGTAAAAAATGGCTTCATCAAACGACTTTTTTTCAATTTGTTCTATAAACCATATGCTTTTTATTACAAAAAGTATTTTTTTTAATCGCTTGGTCTTATATCCGATAAGACCTACCATCTCTATTCAGAAATTGTGTACACTGAAGCACAAAGAAGTTGCGACATTTTAAAATATAATTTAATGCCGTATGTGGCGCCCCCTACATAATACAGTAAATTTGAGAACGGACTTGCTTTTCCCATCCCAAAAAACCCCCGTCTACCAAATTTTGTGAATTTATTTAGTATATTTCAAAGCATTTCGATAAAAATGTAAAATAAAATTTTAACTTTAACACTTATTATTCACGTTTGTACTAAGATCAGTTAGGATAAATCGGACCCTGTATGCCAATGTTTTAAGTTTAAAGGTTTCCCTGTTCCTATTGGGAATAAATAAGGTTACAATTTTTAACTTTTGACTTTTGTCAAAGGAAAAGCAATGCAAAAAAAGTAAAAGTAACTGAAAATAGTTTTGATAGAATTATAAAAACCATACAACCAAATCGCAGCGGGCTCTCAACAGCTCAATTAAATAACAGCACAGAGTGTCATACGGCTGAATAAGGCATTTTTTGCAAATTTATAACTATCTACTTAACACTGGAATTAAAATAAGTTGTAGGTTGTACGTAGGTATACAAGGTGGTTTTAAAGCTATATTTACAATAGAACAAAATGCTGCTGGATTTTCCCTGACCGCAACTGTATTATTTCTTTCGTAACCAAGGGCAACGCTACTTTAACTTCTGTTCCTATCATAAAATGTGTTACAAAATGTTATCATCCATTTACATTTAAAGGAAAACAATCTTCCTTAAGGGTAAGAAATATGACTTTTATCGAGAGAATATGGTTACATAAAAATGATTTTAAAGTTAGAGTACCTATAATGTTTGATATAAGTTATGTAACATTGGAGTGCAAAAAAAAGTTTGAAAACACCCGAATTATCACTGTATTATATCTGTAAACATTAACCTCTCTATAACATAGTTATGATACCATAGTTATGTTAGCTACTGACAATTTGTTCCGATATTGTGCGTTATTTGTAAATTATCTCTATAGCATATGCCCAGTAACCACAGCAATGTAATAATTATTGGTCATATTTTATTTACACTTTACAAGGTAATAACTATTGATTAATTTGTGTCTTACGCAATAAACTGAAATAATTTTGAAAGAAACCTGAGCGAATCGGTTTTTTAGCACGCGCCCCCATTTCTTACTTAACTCGCTCAATTCTCTATGTATGTATGTTATTTTACTACCTAAGTAATTGATAACACATCTAATACTTATTGCACACTACTTTCCTTTCTCACTAGTGATTTACAATTTGGATCTAATAATAAAACTTATTTTCCCCCGACAGGTTTTGGTGAGATATAATCGATGTACGAGGAACCATTTTATGTACCTAATAATAAAATTATCAGGAGTCCATAAGGTCATTGGGTCAATGACCCACCTAAATTTATTTTCAATGATCCACCTAATAATTTATTTTTTAAAACCAAACTTTTCTTTCAAAAAAGTTCAAGTTCCATGCGAAAACTCTAGAAGAAAGAAGCAAGCCAAGCAATCGTCGAAAGATATCCAAGCTTGCTCCGGGCTGGGCCGTATTTTAAATAGGCCTCAAAGGTTTATATGGACCATATAAATTCATTACCACTAAGAGAGAAACAGACATACGCGCTTTAGAAAGTTAAAAAGAGACAAAATTTGTCGACGGCCCACTAATAATATCACGCCACTCCCTCTATGGAATTACACTCGAACCGCCCCGTGAAATATACTCTTTCAAAACATTTGGGTTGGACAAAGAAAAACTAATTAGGTACCTAATATGCGCATTGTATTTGCATTGTATTAATGTATTATTAATTAGCGGCTAAACATAAAAATTTAGAAATACGAACTCAGCCACGCCAATGTTAGTCATCAAATATAACGGCATCGGTCGGGTCACATTATCAGCGTAGTCCAGAGGTACAATCTCAGCGCGTTAACTAAGAGGTCGTGGGTTCGAGGCTGTGCTGGGGTAGACTTTTTTAAATTTTTGTTATTTAAAAATTAGATCGGCTCTAAAAGGTGTATTGGCAACAAGTTAGCACTTATTCGTCGATAAAATATTTTTAAAATTATTGGTAATCTCATATCTACTACAGCTGGCAGCCCGCGCGTGCGTAGACAAAGATCGTATTACTATGTCTAGCCTATTGTATTTATTAAAGAAACCGGAGTTTCGGCAGCGTTCCTAATTTTATTTTACGAATAATCGTACTTTTAGCCCAGAATAAACACCACCCATTTATTCTGGGCTTTTAATACAAGGTGCGACCTCTATCAAGGAGACGCTAAACGTATCAAAACGGGAAGCCGCTAAGAATCTTAGACTACTAAAATACATAGACAAGTAATACTAAAAATCATAAACATCTAGAGTAGCAATGTTCAATATACTACAGTATCTATTCTATCATTTTTGCGGTGTTTATTTGTGGGTAAATAATTTGTTGGCGAAACTAGGCACATTATTAAAAAACCGTCCTTAATTAAAAAAGTGTATTTTGCTTGTTGCCCACAAAATTTTGACCCACCTGTAAAAAAACTCACGGACCGCGCCTGAAAATTATACTTAACTTTAAAAGTAATTCTTATAATAGTTATATATTAATTAAACTATAACAAGTAACTACTTTGTTGTCAATACTAACGTTTATGTAACAGGATTTTATTTTTCTGTTTTTTTTTATCTCATTGAAACCTGAGAAAGTACTATGTATAAAATTGACTGGCCTGACATACACATAAATGTAAATAACACGAAATATGTTTTATACATAATGAAGCAAGGATGTTTGGGAATTCTGAAGTTTAAAGGAGAACTTCCTGAACTCTAATATTACTATTTTAATTATTATTATTATTACACGCATAAAATATTGTTGGGGTATATAGAATGTGATTTTCTTTTATATAAAGAAATAGGTTATGTGTATTCTAAATAGTAAAATAGTCTAAATAGTCTAAAATATAATCAAACCTAACACCCAGATTCTCCAACGCTAGTCCGGTCTAATTTGACAACCAAAAGTTTTAAACTGACAAGTGTAAGAATAAGACAACTAAATTTTATAATATTAATTTATTTTTGAGCTTTTTCGCAAATTTATAAAGAAAATGGTAATTTTAGTATGTTCTTTCGACAATAATAGAACTAAGTCCATTCTAGCAACCCGTTCCAAGATGAAAATCATTTGGAAACCAACCAAATCGCTGAAATATCAGAATAATTCATACGTTTTTAATGACGACTTATAAACAATGCCAGGACAAAAACTTGTCAAAACATAACTGATCAACTAGAAGATCTCAATTTAAACCAGTACTAAATCTTAAACCTTCTTAGTGAATCTGAACGTCAATATTTACGGTCAGATTCACTAAGAAAGTTTAAGATTTAGTACTGGTTTAAATTAAGATCTTATAGTTGGTCAGTTATGTTTTGACAGGTTTTTGTCCTGACATTGTTAATAAGTCGTCATTAAAAATGTATGAATTATTCTGATACTTCAGCGATTTGCTTGGTTTCCAAATGATGTTCATCTTGGAACGAGTTTCTGTAATGAATTTAGGGTAATTATTGATATTACTGGAAACAGCGAATTTTTTCATGAAATTTTGCACATACCCTAATTTTGGGTCGTAGAACACGAATCCGAAGTCAGCTTTTGGCGGTCTCGTATGGTTTTTCCAAAAAAAAATTGTTTTTGGAAAACTTTTAGGTTAACTTTTAGGTTACCTTTTTGTTATAGATTCCTTTAAGTTTCGACACTTTCACTTCAACATATCTGTAAACTTATAAGTTTTATTAGTTTTCGTCACACAAAACACCACATTTAGGCAAAAATAGCTAAGAAAATTGCTTTTTTCTATAGAAAATTCCATTTTATCGCTACTAGATGTCATTATTTTTCCAGCTGTCAATTTTCCGGCGTTGCCACGTTTACAAAGCATTTTTCTCGCAAATTTTAACAATTTCCGGCCATAAATAAATCCAAAAAAAGAGATGGCAATATGAGAGTAAAATAAGACAGATAGCATTTAATTTTCCCTAAAAGGGCAAAAAGATGACCCCAACCAACACCCTGGGGCACCGATCCCTCTTCGCCTGCGAGGAAAGAGACTGGTCAGGGCCCCTAACCAGGTGCTAACCCTGCTCCGACCTTAGGGTGCCCTCCGATTCACCGTTATACCACCGTTATATCGAAAATATTAGATCTGTCACCTAATTCACCGACTTAGAAAAGTTTTTGATACGAACGGTGGATCGGAGGACACCCTAAGGTCGGAACAGGGTTAGCACCTGGTTAGGGGCCCTGACCAGTCTCTTTCCTCGCAGGCGAAGAGGGATCGGTGCCCCAGGGTGTTGGTTGGGGTCATCTTTTTGCCCTTTTGGTTAAATTTGGTTCATTTTCGCATTTTCCCGCCAGCTTTTTATTATTCCTAATTTACAACTTTGTCTTGAAAAATAAGTAAACCTGGCAACGCCGGACATTTGACAGCTGGGAACGTAATGGCGTCTACTACCAAATACAATGGAATTTTATATAGGAAAAAGCAATTTTCTTAGCTATTTTTGGCTAAATGTGGTGTTTTGTGTGACGAAATAAAATAAAAATTATAAGTTTACAGATATGTTTAAGTGAAAGTGTCGAAACTTAAAGGAATCTATAAAAAAAGGTAACCTAAAAGTTAAAAAAATTTTTTGCGGAAAAACCATTCGAGACCGCCAAAAACTGACTTCGGATTCGTGTTCTACGACCCAAAATTAGGGTGTGTGCAAAATTTCATGAAAAAATTCGCTGTTTCCAGTAATATCAATAATTACCGAATTTAGTTCTATTATTGTCGAAAGTACGTACTAAATTTGTCATTTTCTTTATAAATTTGCGAAAAAGCTCAGAAATAAATTAACAGTATAAAACTTAGTTGTCTTATTCTTACACTTGTCAGTTTAAAACTTTTGGTTGTCAAATTAGACCCGACTAGCGTTGGAGAATCTGGCTGTTAAATTCTTATTTGATAGCTACGTATAATATATAAGTATATATACAAATATTAATAAAAAAGAAAGATTAAGCGTTACGTACCATTAGGAGGCAAAAATTGTTGTAAAGCTCTTGCCATTCTGTTATTATAAAGAAAAATATCATTTAAAGCTATTATAGGACTAGTCATGTTAAATAATTTTGGAAAATGTCCTGAAAACACATTAGAAATTCTTATTTTTGTAATGTCAAAATTGACATTTAATAACCCTACATTTTTGAATAAATATCTGACGATCAAAACTCATTGTCATTAAAATCAGAAAATACTTTTTTGCATTTGTCGTCTCCAAAATTCTAGTGAAAATGTCCACTTCCGACGCAAACTTTTTCTATAATAGCATGCTTGCTAAATCACTGGTACAGCTGATTCCTGCACACGGTAGGGCTTTATTTTTTTATTTATTAAAATTTTTATTAAGGTGTAGGTAAATTTTATAACTTTGTCACTTTAACTTTTATATTTTGCTAACTAAATCAAAGTCCTGTTGACCTAACCCACCTACCTAACCCTCACACAGGATGTTCAAAGATAGGGATTGATTTAAGTAGGTAGAACGTTTAAAATCAATTTACTTAATGGCAAGGTACCCACGAATATTGATGTTTAACCAGAAAAGGTAATTATGTAATATACGGTTTTCAGCTATTTTTGCGTTTTTTGGGAAAATTCTTTTATGGTCACATTCTACTGTCTTTCCTGATTGCAAATATAAGTGCGCACATAATAAATTATGAGCAAACCTGACCACCTTTTTGCTCACCAACCTGAGCAAAAAGGTGGTCAGGTTCAGGCGCGGCCCGTCCATAAGGTCATTTGGTCAATGACCCACCTCAAATTTTCAGTGATCTACCTAATAATTTATTTTTTAACTTTTTAAAACCAAAAAAGGATCTTTTGTTTCAAAGTTCCATGCGAAAACCCCCAAGAAAGAATCAAGCCAAGCCATCGTCAAAGGATATCCAAGCTTGCTCCGGGCTGGGTCATATTTTAAATTGATCTTATAGGTTTATACCGACGATATAAATTCATTAAAACTAAGAGAGAAACAGACATACGCGCTTTAGGAAGTTAAAAAGAGACACAATTGATCGACGGCCCACCAATAATATCGGGCCACTCCCACTATGGAAATACCTCAAACCGCCTCATAAAATATACTATTTCAAAACATTTGGTTCGGAAAAAGAAAAACTAATTAGGTAGCTAATATGCGCATTGTATTTGCATTGTATTAATAATATTAATTAGCGGTTAAACATAAAAAATTATAAATACGATTTCTGTCAGGCCAGCGCTAGGCATCAAATTTAACGGTATCGGACCGACTTTCTTACATTACCAGCATAGCCGTGGCGGTACAATCTCAGCGAGTTGATCAGAAGGTCGAGAGTTCGAATCTGTGTTGGGGCAAGATCTTTTTTTAAATTTTTTGTTATTTAAAAAATTAGATCGGCTCTAAAAGGTGTAGTGGCAACAAGTTGTTCCTCGATAAAATATTTTTAAAATTGTTGGCAATCTCATATTTACTACAGCTTACAGCCTGCAAGTGCGTAGACAAATATCGTATTATTAAAGAAAACGGAGTTTCGGCAGCGTTCCTAATTTTATTTTACGAATAATCGTACTTTTAGCTCAGAATCTTGTTCTGTTTATATTCTGGGCTTTTAGTACACGGCGCGACATCTATTGAGGAGATGCTAAACTTATCAAAACGGAAGCCGCTAAAATCTACTAATCTAGAGTATTAAAACACATAGAAAAAAGCCATAAACATCTAGAGTAGTAATGTTCAATATTCTGCAGTACCTATTTTATGATGTTTGCAGTGTTTATTTGCAGGTAAATAATTTCTTGGCACATTATTAAAAAAACCTTTCTTAATTAAAAAAGTGTATTTTGCTTGTTGCGTTGATATCACTAGTTGCCCACAAAATTTTGACCCACCTGTAAAAAAACTCACGAGCCGCGCCTGGTCAGGTTTGCTCATTTTTCATTTGTAGTATTTCATTGTAGTATGTAGTATCTATATCAATGAAAACTGAGCAAACCTGACCACCTTTTTGCTCAGGTTGGTGAGCAAAAAGGTGGTCAGGTTTGCTCATAATTTATTATGTGCGCACTTATATTTGCAATCAGGAAAGACAGTAGAATGTGACAATAAAAGAATTTTCCCAAAAAACCGCAAAAATAGCTGAAAACCGTATACTACATAATACCCAGAAAAATAATTATTATATTTAGTTAGAGTTAAAAAGCGAAATTTCTTGTACACTACGCATATGTTCTTTGGCGCCTAACCCTCACACAGGATGTTCAAAGATAGGGGTTGATTTATGTAGGTAGGACGTTTAAAATCATATTACTTAATGGCAAGGTACCCACGAATATTGATGTTAAACCAGAAAAATAATTATTATGTTTAGTTAGAGTTAAAAAGCGAAATTTCTTGTACACTACGCATATGTTCTTTGGCATGTTTTCTTCAAATATGATACCCACTAGATAAAGCTCTTGACGCGTTTTTTAAATTATGCCCCCTACACCAAAGTACATTATAATTATTTTATAAGATCTTAAAATGAAATAATTATTAGAAAAACGTTATTTCGTCTTTTATTAAATAGGTTTCTTAGTAAATATTCAGCCAGTTGCATCCTCACCTTCTTCACAGGCATATACCTACAACTTTTAGGTAAAAACCTAATAAAATATTAGGACATAGGGAAATATAGCTTCTTACTTTTATCATCTATGCAGGGTGTTACAAACTCCATACGTTATCATTGGTGTAAGAGATTGGTAGTTAAATTACGGAAAAGTTTTGTAATTTGGTGCTAAATTACAAGCCACTGAAAAATTAAAAATATTTCAAATTCTTTCGGATATATCCGAAAAAACCTAAATTTTAGATTTTTGTTTTGGTTTTTCACGCCTTTGTTTCTGAAGTTACATACGAGAAATGAAAATCACTTTCTGAGAGTACTTTTTTAAGCTCTACAAAATGGCGTTATTGATCCTAAAATTTGATGTTTCGTTTGTACATGTTTTTACAAACCATCATCAGGTGTAGGTCTAATTTTTTTGGTCCTGAATACTCTTAGAGCAGAAAGAAAATCTAATCATTGATTAAACTAACGTGTTAAATTTTAATACGCTGTTAAATTCTGTCCCGCTTCGATATAAATTTCGCCCCGGTTTGAATCTAATCGTATCATATTGGGAAAATGTCCACTTCCGACGCAAACTTTTTCTATAATAGCATGCTTGCTAAATCACTGGTACCTACAGCTGATTCCTGCACACGGTGGGGCTTTATTTTTTTATTTATTAAAATTTTTATTAAGGTGTAGGTAAATTTTATAACTTTGTCACTTTAACTTTTATATTTTGCTAACTAAATCAAAGTCCTGTTGACCTAACCCACCTACCTAACCCTCACACAGGATGTTCAAAGATAGGGATTGATTTAAGTAGGTAGAACGTTTAAAATCAATTTACTTAATGGCAAGGTACCCACGAATATTGATGTTTAACCAGAAAAGGTAATTATGTAGTATACGGTTTTCAGCTATTTTTGCGTTTTTTGGGAAAATTCTTTTATGGTCACATTCTACTGTCTTTCCTGATTGCAAATATAAGTGCGCACATAATAAATTATGAGCAAACCTGACCACCTTTTTGCTCACCAACCTGAGCAAAAAGGTGGTCAGGTTTGCTCATTTTTCATTTGTAGTATTTCATTGTAGTATGTAGTATCTATATCAATGAAAACTGAGCAAACCTGACCACCTTTTTGCTCAGGTTGGTGAGCAAAAAGGTGGTCAGGTTTGCTCATAATTTATTATGTGCGCACTTATATTTGCAATCAGGAAAGACAGTAGAATGTGACAATAAAAGAATTTTCCCAAAAAAACGCAAAAATAGCTGAAAACCGTATACTACATAATTACCCAGAAAAATAATTATTATATTTAGTTAAAAAGCGAAATTTCTTGTACACTACGCATATGTTCTTTGGCGCCTAACCCTCACACAGGATGTTCAAAGATAGGGGTTGATTTATGTAGGTAGGACGTTTAAAATCATATTACTTAATGGCAAGGTACCCACGAATATTGATGTTAAACCAGAAAAATAATTATTATGTTTAGTTAGAGTTAAAAAGCGAAATTTCTTATACACTACGCATATGTTCTTTGGCATGTTTTCTTCAAATATGATACCCACTAGATAAAGCTCTTGACGCGTTTTTAAATTATGCCCCCTACACCAAAGTACATTATAATTATTTTATAAGATCTTAAAATGAAATAATTATTAGAAAAACGTTATTTCGTCTTTTATTAAATAGGTTTCTTAGTAAATATTCAGCCAGTTGCATCCTCACCTTCTTCACAGGCATATACCTACAACTTTTTGGTAAAAACCTAATAAAATATTAGGACATAGGGAAATATAGCTTCTTACTTTTATCATCTATGCAGGGTGTTACAAACTCCATACGTTATCATTGGTGTAAGAGATTGGTAGTTAAATTACGGAAAAGTTGTGTAATTTGGTGCTAAATTACAAGCCACTGAAAAATTAAAAATATTTCAAATTCTTTCGGATATATCCGAAAAAACCTAAATTTTAGATTTTTGTTTTGGTTTTTCACGCCTTTGTTTCTGAAGTTACATACGAGAAATGAAAATCACTTTCTGAGAGTACTTTTTTAAGCTCTACAAAATGGCGGTATTGATCCTAAAATACATGTTTTTACAAACCATCATCAGGTGTAGGTCTAATTTTTTTGGTCCTGAATACTCTTAGAGCAGAAAGAAAATCTAATCATTGATTAAACTAACGTGTTAAATTTTAATACGCTGTTAAATTCTGTCCCGCTTCGATATAATTTCGCCCCGGTTTGAATGTAATCGTATCATATTGGGAAAAATGTGAACTCATCATAAATTAACAACAGAGAGCATTATTTTGTATTTTTTGAAAATCGAAGGTATTTTGTAATGTTAAAATGAAGAAAGATAAGTGAGTAAACTTCTAAACATACACAGCTAAGGGATATAAAATTCTTGCGCCATAAAGAAGTGTATACTGTTAGACTACATAATTAACAAATTTTTTATATTTTTTTTTTCTAAAAAAATGTACAATGTGCAGTAAAAATGTTGTGCATAAAATTTTGCTGCTTCTTAGCTTTCTTTTCGCGATCGACTATTATTTAATCGGATTATTGACGACACTCGCTTGCAGCTCGTGTCGCAAATATTATCCTCAATTACCGCTCAATACATATGAATATGAATAATTTAAATATCAAACGAACTTATCATAAGTGATGTTCGATCTTAATAATTATATGAAGGCTTCGTCCCATAAATAAATTAAAATAGATGTTTAAAGTTATGTTGCAGCGTTTTTATTGTAATCAATATTTTTCTTCTAGTAGTTAGGATATTATTATATAATATATTATATTACTATAAGGCAGAGGACAATTGAATCAAATCAAATGTAAACAAGTATATTATTATTGTGGTTTTCCCTTTTTGGGAAAGCAACAAAGTATACCTATATATTATATATATATATATATATATATAATATATATACTAGTACTCATTATTTTTATTTTTCATTCACGGCCTTTTCGCTGCACTAGCGAAGAAGTAAATCTTCGCATTTACATTTATTATATATATATATATATATATATATATATATATATATATATATATATATATATATATATATATATATATATATATATATATATACATATATATATATATATATATATATATATATATATATATATATATATATATATATATATATATATTGAGGGGTGGAACCACGAAGAACAGATGAGTAAGCACTCAACATCTCCGACTAAAACTAAACTAAAAACTATTATTTTTTTAACGGAGCCTAATATAGTTTTAGATAATTGTTCATTACCTATTGTTGGTCTGTGATAAAGCTTCGAAAAGGTTTCGGAGTTTTTTGACCATCCTGCAGCCAGTCGAACACCCGCGCTCGCTGCTGAAGAGGTGTAGGCGTGCCTAGTACTTTGAGGTTTAAACTGGCCTGTGTCTAGACCGCTGGCTTCGAGCGTGTTTTTTATCCACCTACTAATTATTTGAGATGTGGCTTTTTGTAAGTGAAGGAGAGAACTTCGCATGAATCCCGCATTTTTTTGGTATTGTCCAAATATTTAAGGAGAGCCCTGGCTACACATATCTGATGATCAGCATCAAAGAATGGTAAGATGAGGAAAGGTTGAGATTTTTTTAAAGCAGAGGTTTTTATTCTGCTAATTATTTTAATTTCTATTTTATCATTTCTTATGGAGATATCCTTGATGTTTATAAGACTCAGTGTTTGAATTCGTTGTCCCGTAGATAGCGCCAATAGAACTGCAAGTTTTTTGGTTAATATTTCAAGAGAAATGTCATCGTTTTTTATGGATTTTACGTAATTTAGTACAATACTTGGATCCCAAGTGTTTTCGTATCTGCGTAAGGGCGGTCTTTTACAGAATATTCCCTTAAAACATCTGTTTATACCTCTGTCAGAATCTAATTCAGGACCGGCTATTTGGTGGGAATTAAGAGTGCCATATGAAGCGCCTTTTTGAAACTGTTTAGTCAAAAATTCAGAACTCTTGGTACTGTTATATCAAAAAGGTTAATTTTTTTTGGAATTACAAAATACCACCAGAATTTTAGGCCTACAGAGTAGAATCTATTATGGAGGAAATGCAAATATCTACGGATGCTTGGGGCATGTCTCATCGTAGAAGTGCTTTCCGGATAACCACCCTGCTGCCAGGGGAAGGTCTTTTGATAATGGGTGAGATGTTCCGCTTAAAGAAAACAACATGTTTGTGAGTTTAAAAATTAAAGGTTCTGATATTAGCAGTAGTGTGCAAATGGAAATTCTCACTCTCCCCCACTCCTGGCATTGGCATTGACCTTGTGTAATGACTTCGGAACGTTCGCTGTACTAGTGTTTGTCATTGAGTGCTCTAGGTTGACCTTGAGTGAGTTTGTGCCCTTGACCTTGGTCTGGTGATGATGATGAGGAGTCTGGTGATGGTGATTGGGAGGGGGTTCTATCACTTTGAAAGTTACGAGTTATGTTGAACTTTAGTAATATTTTTGACCTTGACATTGATCTGGTGATATAATGGCTTTGAATGGTGTTTACATGACTTTGAAAGTTTGCATGACCTGGTAAGGTTGATCTTAAAGTTCGGCCTTGCTCATCCTTAAACGGCGGTTTTTATGACTTTCAAATTTTAACTGACCTTGTAAAGTTGACCTTGGAATTTTTGAAACCTTGCCAGTGCCCTTGTAGTTCGATGACACTGAACGTCATTTGCATGATCTTGATCGAGAAGTGTTTACCTTGAAGGTTAAGCTTGACCTTGCCTGGTTGGGTTGGGTTTGATCACTCTTACTTGACCTTGCATATGTCTGGTGTAAGTGTGTGACTTCGACTTGCCAGTCTTTTATATATAAAGTAGGAGAGTTGGTTTTGTTTCATAGTTTTCGACTGAACTTAGTAGCTACGTGTTAAACAATATTAAAAAATGTCTTTAGTGTGTGATAAGTGTGGAAGATCATTTACCCGCAGTTACAATTTGATGCGGCATAAAAAATAATCTTGTGCTGCAAGATTTGATAGTATTGTTGGTGGAAAGCGGTGTAAAATTGATGGTGCTGAATCAACATCTACTACACATACTTGTGTGGCATGTAACGTAACTATGCCACAAAGTCAGATGCTGGCTCATCAGAGAACACTCGAGCACTGTAGCATTAAAATTTACTTGAAGCGTGTTAAATTTAATTTTGTTGGGTAGTATATTACAGACGCGAGAGACAGGCTCGTCTTGCGCTCTTTTGACTAGAATGTGTATTTTTAGTTGCCTAATTTATATACCTTTGAAATTTCAAAAGGTTTAATAAAATTTAATTATATTTAGAATAGTAGTAATTATCCTGATTGCAGCCAGAATAGGGCCTATTCGTGATTATTGGCTTTGTTCTATTGAATATCCCAATTACGAGCATGGTGCGAAATCTAATCACGTGGCGCTCAAAAACAACACATTTCCCAAACCGTTTCCACTTAGTGAAGCTGGTCTTCATAATATTTGAAGATATGACGTCAGACTCTTTAGAAGCGTCGGATACGGGGGTGGTTTAGGGTATTTTTTAAAATAAAAAAAAGTGCGATTTGAGGGGAAAAAAGTATTGGATATGTCCGTGGACTACGACAGGAGTCACCAATTCAAATTATGTAGTGAATTTCATAACACCCTGTATATATAAATTATAACTAAAATATTTCCTAACAGATATGAACTTTCCAGTTGCTAGCTAAATGATTTATTAATGTTAAGCAAATATTCTAAATTACCTTCAGGTTCAGGTTTTTTTATTTATCGTTAAGAATATTCATTGGATAAATAATTTTTCATTACCTCAATTAACATTTTCAAATTCTGTTTAGGATCCGATTTATAAAACTCAATATCTGCGTGTCCCAAAAGTAAAGTTTTTGTGGTAGATGGTATAATGAAACGCTTATCGTCATTGTGTGACAATGCAATCTTGTTTAATGTTTCTGTATAGATGTAGTGTTTCTTACTTTGGAAAATCTTCATTTTTCGAAATATTAAACCTCCACACTCTACGATCTTCCGATAATCTTCGAGGTGAAGTTGATTTTCAATTACCGATTTTTTTATACCTTTAGCTTTCTTCATTTCATTATTTATTGAACCTATATAATAAGCTTTAGCTCCGGTAACATAAAAGCAGGTTATCGGATCGCCTGGAAACTCATCTTTCATTCTAGCAACTATCGATTTATTTTTAATAACGTTAAATTTATTTACCTCAGGATAATTTGAGGTATCAAGTTTATCTAGATTTTCAGACATTATACGATAAAAACCATCTGTATATATTTTTAATATTAATGAATCCGTATCAGTATACAGTAAAGATGCATTGCTACCAAACTTTGACTTGATAAAATTATAGAAAAAATCATAAATGACCGTTTTTTGATATATCTAACATGGAAAATCCTGTATATATAGGTTTATTATACAATATTTTTAATTTACCCATATGAATATCAGTTAAATTTTCTGTAAATACTGATCTATTTTTGAAGTTCGGGCGATTAAAGCTCTCGCTCCAACTTTTCCTTGTGAATTTGCCCACGACGTTATTAGTTTTATATCTTTACGATTTTCAACGTTTTCCATAGTTTTACCAAAAACAGCATTAATAATTAATTTAAAATTATCCCGACCAAACTTTGTTTTTGATTTATTTCTTAATTCCGTATTGAAATTGACGTATTTTTTTAACTACTTTGACTGACTAAATTTTAGCACCCGATGTGTCTGCATTACCATCAGACCATTTTGGATGGCTTGCTTTAATGTTCGATAGTGTACAATATACCATTTTTGTCATTTAAATTGGGTATTAACTTTGACAACTTTGCATTGTCTTTGGGTGGTATTATGCTTTCCACCAAGAACGGGAGATAGGAGTGAGCGTCATGCAATTCTTGCGGATAATGTATATCGACTTCGAAAACGTAAATTTCAGGGACATCGTCAGAGACGTCCATTATATTCAAATCGATTATTTCTCGCTCGGTTAGCCATCTCAAACCACCGTATGGTAATACTTGTGACATGCTATGTCCATATAAATTGATTGCATCCAGATACATAATAAACGAGGTTGGTTCTGTAGGATCGTAATTGGGTAAATATAAATTATTGTAAATGTGCATGCTTTCTGAACACTGACTTATACTGCCACGAATACCCCTTTTAAAAAAGTTAACTGTTTCTATATCAGTCAAAAGTTCTAACTTTCCCTTAGTCATACGTAACATACAATCGAACGATAAACTTGGAAGGGTATGGTACTGAGCTCTATCTAATTTATAAACATTTAAACAAAGATCCCGAAATTGTTCAAAGACATCGCATAGTAATAAAACGTCAGATTTAAGATACAAATCCGAATATTCACTCAAATTTTTGCAACCAAACATATGACATACGTTTTTAGCTCGCTCATAGCTTTCATCGCTAATATGTGCTTCGCGTAAATTATCATAAAATTCATTTTTCGATGGAAGTTTTGGATAATTCATTTTCTCAAAAGAATCGACAAAGCTGTAGGGAAATACAGCTTTTTTCGCATTATATTAAATTTATCATTATCGAAAAAATGCTTTCGTGTTTCCTTACAGTCATCGTCCTCTAAACCATTACCCAAATTTTCCAAGGATGTCGATAAAAACTTAAAGCTACCAATGAACCGCAGCTGCTAATATTTCTTTTTGATTTGTCCACTTTTTCTATCTACATAGTCGTGGACATAAATGCTCTTTGTGAACGATATATACAGGGTGGTGCAACCAAGATGGGGTGGACGATTGTGAGTAAACGGTGAGGAATTTCGAATTTTTTTTTTTGGATATTATCGATAGTCAGACACGCTATGTTTTAAAATTATACCCATAATACAGGGTGGTCCGAAAACCTCGTGGCGAACCAAACTTGTATTTTTTTAAATGGGACACCCGGTATACAATTATTCCAATTGATTCTCCTGTTCGTTACGATCATTTTGATATAGGGTTTATTGGGTCTAAAACTTATAGTAAGGGAATGGGACGCGGTTAAAGTTGAAAAAATGCTCACAGTTCGGCCATTTTTTAAAAAAATTTGAAACAGGTATGGAAAAACCAAATATTCCATAAAACGTTACATATCCTTGAATACATTAATCACTTGCAATTTGTTTAAAATTATTCACTGTTATACAGGGTGGTCAAGTTTTGCAAATACGCCCTGGACTCATTTTTTTTTAAATGGAGCACCCTGTATATTTTATTTTCATGTTAAAGATAACATTACTAGCTTCCAGAAAATACCATACATGATGCCTTTCTGACCAACAGTTTTTTAGTAAACTAGCCGTGAAAGCAAAGTTACTTCATTCTAACACGATTATACTGAATTTACGTTGTTTATTATTGAAATGAAACAAAAGATTGACGAACTTGTCAAAGCTACTGCCGCATAATCCATTATTTACAAGTTTAGTGTAGGTGGCCCAATAATTATGAGGTAAGAAAACTGAGGCCCGAAACTTTTACATGTTTATTAGAGATATTTCAAAAAACAGAAAATATTGTTTTTAGGAAATGTAAAGTAATTAATAAACCAGTTATAAACAAAGATAATCAGTTATCAGTATTATTAATAGTGTACGAAAATTAATTAAGCAAAAACAGAACATCTTTTAAAATTATTTAGGTGTATGTACTTACTTGTTTATATTAAATTAGGTTTACAAGTAAGTACATACCTAAATAATTTTAAAAGATGTTCTGTTTTTGCTTAATTAATTTTCTTACACTATTAATAATATTGATAACTGATTATCTTTGTTTATAACTGGTTTATTAATTACTTTACATTTCCTAAAAGCAATATTTTCTGTTTTTTGAAATATCTCTAATAAACATGTAAAAGTTTCGGGTCTCAGTTTTCTTACCTCATATGGGCCACCTACACTTGACTTGTAAATAATGGATTATGCGGCAGTAGCTTTGACAAGTTCGTCAATCTTTTGTTTCATTTCAATAATAAACAACGTAAATTCAGTATAATCGTATTAGAATTAAGAAACTTTGCTTTCACGCCTAGTTTACTAAAAAACTGTTGGTCAGAAAGGCATCATGTATGGTATTTTTTGAAAGCTAGTAATGTTATCTTTAACATGAAAATAAAATATACATGGTGTTCCATTTAAAAAAAATTAGTCCAGGGCGTATTTGCAAAACTTGACCACCCTGTATAACAGTGAATAATTTTAAACAAATTGCAAGTGATTAATGTATTCAAGGATATGTAACGTTTTATGGAATATTTGGTTTTTCCATACCTGTTTCAAATTTTTTTTAAAAATGGCCGAACTCTGAGCATTTTTTCAACATTAACCGCGTCCCATTCCCTTACTATAAGTTTTAGACCCAATAAACCCTATATCAAAATGATCGTAACGAACAGAAGAATCATTTGGAATAATTGTATACCGGGTGTCCCATTTTAAAAACTACAAGTTTGGTTCGCCACGAGTTTTTCGGACCACCCTGTATTATGGCTATAATTTTAAAACATAGCGTGTCTGACTATCGATAATATCCAAAAAAAATTTTTCGAAATTTCTCACCGTTTACTCACAATCGTCCACCCCATCTTGGTTGCACCACCCTGTATATATATATACATATATATATATATATATATATATATATATATATATATATATATATATATATATATATATATATATATATATATATATATATATATATATATAGGGTGTTATGAAATTCACTGCATATATTGGAATGGGTGACTCCTGAGGTAGTCTACAGACATACCCAATACTTTTTTTTTACTTAAATCGAACATTTTAAAAATTTTCAAAAATACCCTAAAACCAGTCTATATTCGCTGCACCTGGATCGCTCGACAGAAAATTACGCGGGAAAAACTTAAAACAATTGAATTAGTTGTAACGTTCCCAGACATATAAATCTTTAAGAGAATTTATGTTCTGTTTTTAAGCGTAATTTAAGACAAAGAAAAAAACCTTTTCCTCACAAAAAAACAAATACAAAATAGTAAAAAGGCACTGCGAAATCAATTCTTTTTGTAGTAGCCTCAGTTTTAATTAATATTTATGACACCTTATATTAGGTTACAAATAAGATAAGCGTTATTCCTACTAGCTTAAATAAACTTTCTGCTAAGAAAAAGTTAAAAATCCAAACGAACAATACTAATTGAGCTCAACTACATAGTATTTTAAAAGTATAAGCAAAATTCTTTCATTACAGCATTTGTAAAAAAACACATTATTCTGTTTCACGCAGCATGTTCAGAAAGTTGTTATTCGTCCTTCAGTTAAGAAGAAATTATCTTAAACTTACCGATTTTTTTGAAAAGATCCCCATAAATGAGTTTTGCACCCGCAAATGTTACCATAATATGTAAATATTATTAGTGTTTTATTTAATTTAATTTTCAACCGTATTAGGCTAATTTAAGAAACGCTATAATCAGAGCACAAACTATTTTATAGTTGTAACGTCGTCGTCTTGAAATAAAGCGCGAACATTAAGTTTTTCACTTTTATTTCAGGATTAGACTAAAGTTATGAGTTCTACATGATTAAGCTTAAACTGTAGCACCTTCTTAAGCTTACACGTGAGCTAAATAATAATAACGTTCCAAATATTTTAAAACACGACACTTTTACTTAATGCCCCATTCTTGTCTGGAAGAAGTTTTTCTTCTTCTCCCTTTCTCTCCCTTTTACTGACATCTTCTGTCCCTTTTGGCGTAGTTCGTTTGCGGGCCATTTTGGCAGCACCTCATGGGATAGCCGCATGACGACTTGGGTATTAATTATTTGACCTTGAACCGAATTTGTAATTGGCCAAAGCAGGTCTTTAGGTATTAGTTACCGCTGTCTTTGGTCTTCTTCTTAGCCATTTGGGCGTGAGCTACTTAGGCCTTAACTACTTGGGTGTTAATTATTTGACCTTGAACCAAACTCGTCAATGGCCAAAATAGGTCTTAACTACATAAGCATTAGTTATTGTCGGTCTTCTTAGCCACTCAGGCGTGAGCTGCTTAGGCCACAACCATTTGACCCTGAACCAAATTTGACATAGGCCAAAACATCAACCTTGAAAGAGAGTTGAGCTTAAACAAAACTTGATGCCCGTAAGTATTTTATTGTGACGTATTTATTAAAAGGTTATGTATTTTAGAGGGCGGGCATCTATAATGGCCATTTGTTTCAAAGTTATGTAATTGTTATGCATTTTTTAAGGTTATGCGTTTATAATGCTCAGGTGTACGATGATTGTTTCAAGATCAAATAAATATTACACGTATTATCGCGCATAGGCATGACAATAAAGACGATCAGGTGTAGCCATTTTTAATTCAGCGACCAAATCGTAAACTAGTCAGACCATAGGGCAACAGTGCCTCATTTACTCTTAATACTTTGATTTTTTAGGTTAGATATTAAGTATGGAGCAATGGCGCCTAATAAGGTGACGTAGTCATGACCGGGTTACTGATTTAAAGCCGTCTTTAGAGTATGTTTTAAAAAATATCAGGTATTTTTTTTTACTCTAGAGAGGGCGTGCGATATCGCATTAAAAGACAGAAGGGGTGGCATATTTATTAGAAATACTTAATACTAAACACTTATGCATGGTTAAGTTATAGTTTAAAAGTTGTATGAAATATAACATAAAAATACCTAATGCTAAACCCTTGACTGCTAGTTGGCTGGAATATATTTAATTAACACACACATCATGGGGTTTTACATATTAAATTTTTAACTTGAATTCTATTAGAAGATATAGGATGTGACATTTTTCTTTGAAGTATTAAAAGCTTTTTTATACAATTATGCGCTGTCATTGTTCTTTTCTTCTTCACAGCTCGGTGGTGAACGGCTACAAATATGAGAAAATTGTGTAGCTAGATCCAGGGGGTGGGGGTAACATCCTGGTTGACCCATCACTGGTAACGATGCCTAAAAATTACAAAAAGTTACACTTTATACCTAATTACTTATAGAGGATATTTCGTGGGCATTCTTTGCGCAAACAAAATTTCAAACATAAAATTAAAATTGGTAGGCAAATAGCAAACAAGTGATGTCATTATTTTACAGAAGAAAACATGTATATTTGGCGTGAAAAATACTTACAAATACATACCTCGATTTTACAGGAACTGCGATTTTAAAACTCCTATTCCAGATTTTCCTATAATAAAATCTATGCTGCTGTGACTGTACTGGTCTATGTTTCCATATTTTCTTTTAATTTAGGTGACTGAAGGAATAAAGGCCTTCCTTTAGCAGGCAATCTAAAAGTAATGTAATATTTATTCTGTAGCTATCTATATAACACATACTGTAAACTAATTTAAAAAAAAACACGTTTTTATCTCTATGGTATTGTATTACATTTTGCTTGTCTGACTCTAAAACGTGCCGTAGAGGGCCCCGTCGACAGAAGCAGCTATATTAACCCTCATTCATGGGTTGAACAAAAACAACCCTTTTCTTAAAGCGATATCCTTATTTTACAGAAGAAAACAAGTATATTTAGCGTGAACAATATGCACTTACAAACACATACCTTGGTTTAGCTGGAACTGCAGTCTGAGGCTTCTCATTCCAGTTTAAAAAAAATATACATCATATATGTATATATCGTTGAATTCGTCTTGCCGAAAACTACATTTCCATACTGTCTCGGCTCTGTCTGCCCCCATTTTGAAAGATTTCTTAGGTATGCGGTGTTCAAATGAAGTTTACCTCTGAAACAATAAAAAAATCTGTCAAGTGCAGGCTATACTTGCACAATTAGCGTTCGGCGCCGCGCGTGTGACCCTGTCACTCAGCGGCACGCAGTGAAATTTCAAAGTTGTATATATCTCTGGTCCTACTACAGCAACCACACCAAATTTAGGGGTTTTAATGGTGAGCCCACTGGGATTTCTTTTGCTAAAGAAAGAAACATTTTGTAATTTGCGAAAAAGTTGAATTTTTGCTCTGACTACCCTGGGAAAAAAGAGTGCGTTTAGGTATTTTATTTGTTACTTTTTCTAAACAAATTTCACGTGTTTTTTTCACTATGTTGTACTATGTACTATGTTATTGTATCACATTTTTTGTTTGTTCCGTTCCTTCTGGGTTTGTACGCTGTTCCTTTAGGGATTATGTAATGTATGGTACCCGTTAGTGCTCCGTTATAAAAACTGTTTATATTTGAAAACGGCATTATTCATTCAGACGTCGTATGAGTAACATGTTGAAACGCGACATAAAATTTAAACTTCTTGCACTATCGGACGAAGATGTTTTCGGATTCAGAAAAACAGATGCTGGGTGGTTTATTGGCAACAAACTTATTGAATTTAATGGGGATATTTTGTTGATAGATGAAGAAAAGTATACGTTAACGGATGGGTTATTGAATTTGTTAACTCATCAGCGCCCGAAGAAATATACCAGCCATGAACTGAATCAGTATAAGGAAATTCTGTTATTATCCGACGCACACAGATGTGGTTTTCTGAGGAATAGACCTATACGATCAAGTAAAAATTGGAAATATATAAATATTATATCCAAGTTATTTCCACCCAAAAGGAAATATAAGAAACCAGACGTGAAGAGTACATATAATCAACTAAGATGGATGCAACGTTAATACACCATACAAAAAGAAGATTGAAATTATTAATATATGTAGTAAACGTTTGTTTTAAAAAAGTGTAATTTTCAATATGTGATATTGAAATATTTGTTAATTATTATTATTAATTAAGTCTATTAAATGATATTTTTACAATGGATCTGAATTTTTAGCCCTATGTTGACAAACAGTTTAATTTTCCTCACAAATATCGTTAAGTTCGTGCTTCAATAAGCTTTCATTTGATACCATATAAGATGTTCTTGAATTTTTTTTCATTTCGCAATTTTTGTCCCGAAATTAACCCCCAGAATAAAATTTAAGAACTGTATTAAAAATACATCATATATATTGTTAAATTCCTGCTTCAGTAAGCTTTCATTTGATACCCTACACCCATCTGCCGCACTACCCGCCACCAACAACACCAACGCAGTATCGCATCGCGTATGCGCGGAGCTGAGTGGGTCTAATTAAAAATTTTGAAAAACGTATAAGGACGAAAGTTGTTCCTTACATCTGAGAAATATTTTTGTTCAAAGTTTTTTCTCTAAACCAATGGCCTCCAGTTATAAGGAAACAAACAGTTAAAATTACCGCGCTAGAATTTTTTAATCCTGATAATTTTCCCACAATCTGAACAATCCTTCTGGTAATAAGGGTGGGAGCTGTTGTATATCTCTGTTCCTACTACAGGAACCGTGAGAATTTGGGAGTTTTACTGGTGAGCCTACTGGGAATTTTTTTGGTAAAGAAAGAAACATTTTATAATTTGCGAAAAAGTTGAATTTTGCTCTACCTACCCTGGGAAAAAATGAGCTCGTCTAGGTATTTTATTTATTGTCGAAAACCCTTTTCTCTAAAACCAGTGGTTCAGCAGTTTTAAGGAAACAAACTTTTTTAAAATTTTATCTCTATGCTAAATTTCAAATTTTTACGTCGTATAAGATAAAATCCTGTGACAGACAGACGGACGGCCGGATTGATGGACTTACGAGAAACGATACTCTTTGGTGCTGTCAGTAATTAATTTAAAAATGTAAAACAGTGTTTAGGAATAACTTTGTACCAAGTAAAACCAAAAATTAGCCGTTCTCCAAACAATTTATGGGTCCTCCACCATATTGTCAAAAAAAAATTGAAAAACTCATCCAATCATAAAAACTCTAAATAATATTATTACCTGAACTTACGCCATATTTTTCTTCACAGCTGTCAAGACGAGCAAGCAGTCAAAAAAACATTAGCAAATTCTGTAACTAGTTAACCTTGTGAGTGTATTCTCCTATCAAACCCATCATGGATAACCATACCTAAAAATACAAAAAAGTTACTCATTGACACTTAAATTGTTTATACCAATTGACCGCGCTAGAATTTTTTAATCCTGGTAATATTCCCGCAATTCCAAATGTTCATGATTTTTTCAGATTTTTCTGAGGAATCCTTCTGATAAAAAGGGTAGGAGATAGCAACTTTTAGCGTCTCTCCCGAAAAATGTTAAAAAAATACATGAAAATAAAATGCATCATATTGAATTCGAGCTTCAATAAGCTTTCATTTGATACCCTACACGACGCTATTGAAATTTTTTTTCATTTCCCAATTTTTGCCCCGAAATTAACCCCCAGAATAAAATTAAAAACTACATTAAAAATACATCATGTATATTGTTAAATCCATGCTTTAATATGCTTTCATTTGATACCCTACACCTATCTGCCGCACTACCCGCCACCAACATCATCGCGTATGCGCGGAGCTGAGTGGGCCAAATTAAAAATTTTAAAAAACATATAAGGACAAAAGTTGTTCCTGACATCGTGAGAAATATTTCTTGTTAAAAAATTTTTCTCTAAAGCAATGGTTCAGCAGTTGTATGGAAATAAACAGTTAAAATGACAGCGCTAGAATTTTTTAATCCTGAAAATTTACCCGCAATCTAAACCTAATTATCAATGTTCACGATTTTTTTTTCAGATTTTTCTGAGCAATTCTTCTGGTAATAAGGGTGGGATGGACTTACGAGAAACGTTACTCTTTGGCACTGTCAGTAATTAATTTAAAAATCTAAAACTGTGTTTAGAAATATCTTTGCACCAAGTAAAACAAAAAAATTATCGTTTTCCAAACAATTTATGTGTCCTTCAACATAATGTCAAAAAAAAATGAAAGACTCATCCGTTCATAAAAACTCTAAATAATATTATTACCTCAACCTACGCCATTTTTTCTTCACAGCTGTCAGGATGTCAGCCGTTACAAACTTGAGCAAATTCTGTAGCTAGGAAAACTTGTTCTCCTATCAATCCCATCATGGATAACGATACCTAAAACATATAAAAAAGTTACTCTTTTACAATTTTTTATGACAATTGACCGAGCTAGAATTTTTTAATCCTGGTAATTTTCCCGCAATCTAAACCTAATTCCAAATGTTCATGATTTTTCAGATTTTTCTGAACAATCCTTCTGATAAAAAGGGAGGGAGATAGCAATTTTTAGAGTTTTCTCGAAAAATGTTAAAAAAACACATTAAAATAATATACATCTTATATATCGTTGAGTTCGTTCGTTCTTCAATAAGCTTTCATTTGATACCCTACACGATGTTCTTGAATTTTTTCCCCAATTTATGCCCCGAAATTAACCCCCTACAATAAAATTTAAAAAATGCATTAAAAATACATCATATATATCGTTAACCTCGTGCTTCCATAAGCGTTCATTTGATACCCTACACAATGATCTTGAAAAAAGCAGGTATTTTTTCATTTGCCAGTTTACCCCCCGCCCGGAAATTAATCAGTAGGATCAAATTAAAAATCTGCATTAAAAATAATAATAATAATAATAATAATAATAATAATAATAATACTCTTTATTTCAAATTTGTTACAATAACAAAATACTACATTAAAAATACATCATATAAATCGTTAAATTCATGCTTCAATAAGCTTTCATTTAATACCCTACAAGATGCCATAGAAAAAAA